>CM018681.1:20841064-21177124 GCA_009363875.1 Mikania micrantha
TGTATGTGTGTATGTATGTATGTGTGTATGTGTGTATGTATGTATGTATGTATGAGTTTTACTTGCATGCAATCCTTGTTCCCTAATTCAATATACGCTTTAACATCTTGGCTTCCCATTTCATCTAAAATCCCAAACTTTAAATCAACCGAATTCCTTTAAACTCAGAATTGTCATTCATAGAATTCATGGGGTTGATGTTCTTCATATAGAAATGAACCAATCTGGAGTATTGGTTACCTTATATCATTCAAATTAAGTGAGTTCAAGTGAGAAGCTTATGTAAATTGTTCTTGAGTTCGATTGAACAATTTAGGGAATAATTGAAAGGGATTTCCATGTTGTTAGCTTCAGAAAATGTTACACATGTTTTGAAATGTTGAATTTTGTTGCACCCCAGCCTTCCAGGCTGGCCTCCGAGGGCGCGACGTGAGACCAAACAGGGTCTCTACAGGATCGCAGTCTCGAGTTACAGTTGCGAGACCTACATGTCTGGTTGTATACGTACATCCAATAACTTGGATAAAACAGTTTTGTAAAATCAGAGTTGCGGACGTTTAATGTACAAGTTATCAAAACCTTTTGAAATCATATGTTGCGGAAGCTAAGTTTAAACAGCGTTTCGAAATATTACAAGTTAATAGTTGCGGAAGCATTTCAAGTGGTTTAATATTACATAACATCCAAAATGGTAAATGTTTTTAAATGCCTAAAGCACTAAATAGATGCATGGGACTCCATCTTAGCATCCTAATCCATGTGTGCGTGCCTTAGTTACCTGAGAAAACATGCGAGTAAAAGGTCGACACAAAGGTTGGTGAGAGTACGGGTTTTACATAAGCAGTAAACATCAAATTTTTAAAGTGAGTGTTGCTGGAATACATATCACTCCAATACAATAACGATTGATAGCTAGTCAATACAATTATATTATATGTGGGTTTGAAACTGAAGCTGATTGCATGCCTCCCACCATGTCCATCACACAAGACAATGGCAAATGTGTTTGGTCAATTTTGCACCCATTCAGACCACCAGTCGGGTTAGCCTCCTAGGCGTGATGGGTGGGGCTTGTCAGGCCCAAATAGTATTATCCAAGATTACCACGCTAGGCGCCCCGCGCTACTAGTGGTCCAAGGTGTGTTTGTGAGAACTTTGAGTTGTGATGTGTGCCATACATATACATATAGTGATAAAGCATGTCCATATGAATCCAAAATATGTTTGTTGTTTCAAAAACAGTTTGTAATGAAATGTTTTCTCCCCCAAAGATAGAAAATGTAAAAAGGGGCTGTGAACTCACCTAGTAAAGCAGTTCGAGTTTCTGTGTTCGCAAACAACTAATGCTAGCAACCTGCTAGTGAGAACTATAATCATATAGGTTGTGAGTATTTGTTTTGTGGTGTGTTGTATCCCATACAACTCCAAGTGTCGGTGAGCTCAACCGAGTGTTGTGTGTTGACTCGACGAATCGTTGGTGACATGTTTGTTACATTTAGCTATTTTATGTACTCTTTGAATCTTAACAGATACGTAGGACATTATCATGCATCCCACGACTCTAGTAGTAGTGACGTTTACTCAGATCACGTATGAAAATCATAAAGTTTCCATTTCTGGAATGTTACCATTTTTGAAAAGTTGCTATTTTAGGAAACCTTCTATATTTAGAAAGTTTCTATTTTTGGAAAGTGTAGTTATGAAATCCCATTTCATAAAGCTAATACCTCTAGTATGTTTGTAAAACCATGTTTAACACTCAAAATATATCGTTTTGTGCATAAATTACCATTTATGCCATTTTGCCCAAATAAAGTTTCCTTATTTGGAAAGTGCTCATTTTAAAAGCTTGTTTTCATAAATCAAAGTTCCAAATATGTTAAAAAAAATCATTTTTAAACATATTTCAATAGTTACAAATCATCAAAACATGTTAAAACATCAAAATCTGTCTTTTTGATTGACAAAAGTTTCTAAAAATAGTAACTTTATCAAAATCACATTTTTCATAAATCTAAACACCCAAATGTGTTTCAAAACATTCCAATGCACATTTGACAACATCTAGACATGTCTAACATGTATAGATCATTACAAATCTATGACATGCAACATAAAAGTTTCCTTTTATGGCAAGTTCTACCAAATCATCATAATAACTTATCTAAACTCAAACCAAATATTCTTATGCTCTAAAATCAGTAACATCAAATCAATAATCACATACAAACACCAGCAAATTCGTGCACAAGTGCATATGGAGTCGCATGTGATCAAAACACACTTGCATGTGTGTTTTTACACTTTGCATGTACGATCTAAGCAAAGATAACTATAGAAAACTACTTTAGATGACAAGATTCAGTGAGAATAGCCTATAATGATGAAGATCTAGAAGATTGATGGTTGTTCCTAGCTTCTTAGATCCTTCTCCAAGCTCGAAGTACACCAAGAACACCAAGAATGAAAAGAAGTGGCTTAGGGAGTGATTACTAGGGGTTGAAAGCTGGGTTTTGGTGTGGTTAGTGTAGAGAATGAGTGTCCAAGTCATTGGGTGAGTGAGAGAACCGAAACAAATGGTTTGGGGTTGCTTTTTCAAAAGTTTTAAGTTATGGGACCCATCGCGTACCCCCAAGCCCAAGGCTGCATGGCCTTGGCGTACCGTGATGATTAAAATAATCAGTTTTCCTACCTAGACACGCCGCCTACCGCCAAGGCCCTTGTTGCATGGCCTTGGTGTGCCACCAAGGATTTCGGAGTTCAAACTTCCCGCTCATGCTTCGCGTACAGCGAAGGCTTCCTTTTCAGATTTTTCGTTTTTTCATACAATTTCATTTGCGTTCGATTTGTAATTTTTATCCTAACGTCTGGTTCATGTTTAGCACATAATAACACATACAATGGTTTGATTATCGTTTGTTCACCAATTTTCGTGAGACTTGTGTGTGTTTCGATAAATTTTTGAATTATCTTTAATCGCTTGTGTTCATCATTTATTAAATGTTTGCATGCTTCATTATTTTGATCAACGTATAATGCACAATCCAATAATTCCCTGAATTATTGTTTTGCGATTGTGTTTGTGTTTGCCACACTTGGTTTCCAAAACCAATGTGCAATGTACGATTCGATAGTTCCCTGAACTATCGTTTCGCAGTTGTTTGTGTTTGCTTGTGTTTAACAAATTTAATTAAACCTCATTAAATGAAATACAAGAAGTATGAATGTGAAATACAGAATTGTAAATGTTGCAATATACCTAAAGTTTCCAGGTGTCACATCATCCCCTTGTTGAAAGAAATTTCGTCCCGAAATTTGGTTGGTGTCGGTAGTGTTTGGAGACAAAAATTTTTTGGTTGACACATCATCTCCTTGTTGAAAGGAAATTTCGTCCCAAAATTTATTCATTGTTGTTGGTGTTCGACGGTGTCTGTTTGAACAGGGGGTATTTGCGCATCATCTGATCTTCATGCTCCTACGTGAATTCAGGTCCACATTTCGATTTCTATCAGACTCTGACAAATGGAATCCGACTTGGTTTGAGTTGTTTGACCTCACGGTCCATGATCTCTGTCGGCTCTTCCCCGAACCGTATTTGTTCATCCACATGGATCTCATCTAGTGGAATCACAAGTGTCTTATCGGATAAGCACTTCTTAGGTTTGAGACATCAAATACGTTGTGAACTCAATCGAGTTCGGCTGGTAGGTTGAGTTGGTATGCCATTGGATCAATCCTCTTTAGGATCTCAAATGGTCCAATGTATCGTGGGTTTAGCTTGCCCCGTTTGCCAAAACGAATGAATCCTTTCCATGATGAAACTTTCAAAAGGACTATATCTCCTACCTGAAATTCCAGAGGCTTACGGTGCTTGTCGGCATAGCTCTTTTGACGATCACGAGCTGCTGCCATGTGATTTCTAATTTGTATGGTCTTTTCCGCCCAACAAATGGGTGATCGGCATTTCCTGCCATAGAGAGCCTCAAAAGGCGTTGCCTTTATGCTCGTGTGATAGCTATTGTTGTAGGAGAACTCTACCAATGGTAAGTGAGTTTCCCAGCTGTTGTCGAAGTCTACTACGCACGCTTGTAGCATGTCTTCGAGAGTTTGTATTGTGCGTTCGCTCCGGCCATCTGGTTCGATGTGAATCTGGCGTCTCGATCGGAAGAGATAAAATAGGTGCACTATAGAGTTTCTGCTTGAGAAGTTGGAATGTAGCTTCTTGCTTGCAAGTCCAAAGATATTTCTTATCCTTGTATGTGAGAGCTGTGAGTGGTTGGGCTATCTTAGAAAATCCTTCGATGAATCGTCTATAATAGCCTACCACGCCTAGGAATTGTCGCGCTTCAGTTGGGGTCTTCGGTGCTTCCTAGTTCTTGATAGCCTCTATCTTGGATTTATCCTCGTGTATTCCTTGTTCATTAACAACATCTCCCAAAAATTTGACTTCTCGAATCCAAAAGTCGCATTTAGAGAGCTTAGCGAACAACTTCTCTTGTCGTAAGAGTTCAAGAGCCAATCGAAGATGCTCTCCTTGTTCTTCCTGAGTCTTTGAGTAGATGATGACATTATCAATGAATTCAATGATATACTTGTTGAGGTATGGTTTGCACACTATATTCATGAGGTCCATGAATACTGAGGGTGCATTAGTCTATCCGAATGGCATGACCAAAAACTCGTAATGGCCATACCGATTACGAAAAGAAGTATAGGAATGTCTTCCTCTTGAATCAGCAACTGATGGTACCGGATCACAAATTGATCTTGGATTAGTAACTTGATCCTTGTAGCTGATTGAATAGGTCATCAATGCGAGGTAAGGGGTAACGGTTATTGATCGTCACTTTGTTCAACTCACGGTAATCGATGCACATGCGAAACGAACCATCCTTCTTCTTCACGAATAGTACCAGAGCTCCCAACGGTTAGAAACTCGGTCTAATGAATCCTTTGTCCAACATCTCTTGTAGTTGGTTGGATAGTTCCTGCATCTCCGAATGTGCAAGTCGATAAGGTGCTCGTGCGATAGGTGCTGCTCCCGGGGTGAGATCTATGCGGAACTCCACTTGTCGAGGTGGTGGTAGTCCTGGTAGTTCCTCAGGAAATACGCCAGGATAGTCGCATACGACCGGGATTTCTTCTATTTTCTTCACCTCTTCAGTCTTGTCGGTGATCAGTGCCACTATGGCTGTGTATTCCGTTCGTAGGAATTTGTGAGATTTCATGCATGAAATGATGTTCAGAGGAATGTCGCTCCTTTCGCCATTAATGTTTAAGGTTTCTCCACCAGGAAGGGGTATACGTACAACTTTATCGTGGCAAACTATTTCAGCTTGGTTTTCAGACAACCAATCCATGCTTACTACGATATCAAAATTTCCTAGTGTGACTGGCATAAGATCAATCTTAAACTTATGGTTTGCTAGCTCGAAAGTTCTTTCTTTCAGAATGTGCTTAGTTACAATAAACTTACCGTCAGTTAGCTCTACTGTGTATTCAACTTGAAAAGGTATTGGGGTTATGGAAAATATCTCACTAAAATCCTTAGATATAAAGCTATTCTCAGCTCTAGTATCAAACAATACAGAAGTGTAATGATCGTTTAGGAAATACGTACCTGTTGCAAGGTTGGGATCCCTTTTGCCTTCCTTCGCTCCGATCATGAAGGCTCGTCCCTTCAGACCGTTATTGTTTCCGTTTATTTTGTTGTTCTTCAAGTTTGGGCAATCCTTCTTGAAATGCCCTAGCTTTCCACATTCGAAGCAGCTCTTTGGTGCTTCGTGCTGGTGCTGTTGGAGCGGTGGAATTTTAGCCAGTATCTCGCCTCTGCAATCTTTAGCCATATGTCCTCCTTTGTCACATCGTTGGCATCAGATAGTGCCACATTGTCTCAAGGCATGATGGAAGTTGCATTTGTTGCACTTGGGGTGTTTGCCTACATAAGTTCCCTATGTCTGCACGGTTGGGATGGGTGGTGTGTAAGCTTTGGGTGACCCAAACTTACGTTGTTGTGGTGGTGGTTGGAGAGTTGAAGGTTTGCTCAGGGTGTTATCCCATTTGCGTTTGTTATCAACAAGTTTGGCTACTGCACCACGGGGTGGTAAAAGTCCTTGTGCCGCAGCTGAATCAGAGAGCTTGTGGGCTAACTGTAACAGCAAGTACCAGATCGTCCGGCAAGTCCGTACGGTACGTGTACTTTATACAGTAACTATGTGTACTTATACGATTGTAAACAATACTTGAATTAACAGGATCTTAAATACAAGAAATCGTTGTACGTATTTTCGTATAAACTTAAATACATTAAGTACAACGTACATTTGGAACATTAGTTACGTTTATTAAGTGAAAACTTAATTACAGTTAACACAACAAATCACGAGAAACAACGGTACTCAAACAATATTCAGAAAACATATCGGTTGCGATCTGATGTCCACAAATGACAGGAATCAGATGACCGAAAAGTCAGTACAAGAACAATGTGAAAACAAGAAGTTTAGTTGAGTCCGACAGTGAGGAAACACAATCCAAACACAATTACAGTGTTATTTCAGAATAACGAACTGACAGTGTGTTTGCGTGGGTGACGATTCACACAAACATATCTGTGAGTTTAGAGTTCTGAAATAATGACTGAAAAGTAGAAAACAAAAGTCAGAAAGCAAAACCATCGTCGTATTCGTTCGGGTGACGATTCGAACGAATTACGCGCGAAGGTGACGCGATCTGACGAAACGAAAACGAAAACACGACACGAACGAAAGTAATTTAATAAAATAAAATAAATGACATTTTACAATTTTGAAACTCATCAAAATAATTAAATTTAACTCTTTTATTTAATTCCATTTAAATTACGCGTAATTTTCCGGAAACGTAACGAAAACGCGAACCGAGCAACGAAAACGAACCCGAACACCACTTTGGGTATAAAAACCCTAAATGAACATAATTTATTCATTTCACCCACCTCCAACCTCTCTCTTCTCCAAATTTCCGGCTACAAGAAAACCCACCATTTTCACACCTTCAAACAAGCATAACTTTCTCATTTCTCAACGAAATTGAGTGATTCTTTCGCCTAAACGAAGCTCTTGATGCCCTCTACGCAAAAGTACAACAGATCTAAGCCAAGCTTCACTGAATCGCGAGGTAAGAGGCTGTGAAAGTAGCGAAAAATAGGGTTTTCTCACCCTTTAGTTCTAATCTACTTCTAACCGGCCAAGCACCATATTTCCTCGAACCCTACACCCTCCAACACCATCTCTGACCTATCAACACCTTCTAAATCACCAAGTCAGGTCCAGGCCTGAGTGGGCCTAGCTGCGGCCGAAGCAGTGGCCGAATGGCCTATGGCCGAAAGGCCTTGGTCGAATGACCTTTGGCCAGCGACTGAGCCACATTCGCCACTACTCATTCAAGCCCTCATTCGACCATACAAGTCTCATTCGACCAGGAGTCATTCGCCGGGCCTCATGCGGCCAGCCTCCATTCGCCAACATCATCATCTTCATTCGGCCAGGGACCCGTTCGTGGGCTTTGTCTCAGCAAGCACCATTTCTAAACGAGCACCTCCAGTCGTTCCTTGCCACCATGTGACCACCCTGAGAGCAATGCATTCATGGAGGCTCAGTTGGCCAAAAACCCTAAGGCAGTAAAACCTTTTTGGATCCAAAGAGCCCAAGTGGCTATTGCTCAGGCCCAACAGTTAGCCCAACACCCGCAAAAGGCCCCTGACTACCCTATTTAATCCATGATTTAATTGGCCATTTTTGGCCCAAATCATCACATTCAGGCCCAACAGCTTGTTACCTTGGCCCAACAGGCCCAACAGTAGGCCCAAATTCGGTTCGGTTGGCCCAGGAGGGGCCCAACATCCTACTGTCTAGGCCCAAGGATATTTTGGCCCAAATAATCTGTTCCAGCCCAGTAGCCTTAATAGGCCCCAAATATTTAACCAAAAACCTTGTTTGGCCCATATCCATTAGGTGACACAAGGACTAAATTGGTCCATTATCGATTTCAGCCCAAAAGAGCCAGGCCCAAGTTGGCCCAAGACCTAGTTTACTTCGGGCCTTGATGGGATCCAAGGGGCCCAGCAAAATCATCTCAAGGCCCACTGTTTTTGGCCCAAGGCCACGATTCTGGCCAACAGCCCAATTTTTAGGCTCACAGTTGTTTCAGCCCATGTAAGCAAGGCCCAGCTTGGCCTATGGACTATTTTGGTGAAGGCCTGAGACAAAACTCATTGGGCCCAGCTAAATCAGCCCGAGGCCCACAGAAACTGATCCAAGGCTTATTGTTGAGGCCTTTGTCCTCATTTTGGAGCCACTTTGCTATTGACTTGGCCAACAGCCTAATTCTGGCCCAATTATGGTTCCTACGGCCCATTCTAACTATAGGCCCACCAATTCTTATCTGGGCCCACCTTTGGCCCAACAATTTCCCTTGTGGCCCAATAGAGGCCCATAAGAACACTTTAATTCTAGGCCTTGTAACATTTGGCCGGGCCTTTGTATTCCAACAGCCCATATCATTGGTCCACACATTCCAATAAGCCTCATAACCCTCAATTGTTCAAGAACTATTCCAAGGCCCATGGATTTGGGCCCAAGGCCCAACTTGTTACACCAAGGCCCAACAAGTAACTTGGTCACATTGTTCGGTCCATATGCCATGATTAGGCCCACATGGGTTTAATACATTTCATAAGATCAAAACAAGATATGTCAAAAGAATGGTTGCTTAATTAATTTATAATTACGCAATAAATGTTCAAAACGTACAAGATCAACAAAGAAGAGTTGGAAAATAAGCACTAAGTTTCTTATCAAAGCAAATGGTTTATAACTAATGACAAGATGATAACTTATAATGTCATTGACTTAAATCAAATATATGGGACCGAACGGGGATCATGACCAAGTCTTACGCGTATTAGCCAACTTTAGGGCTAACACCTACACCTACACACACAAAACCCCACAAACTTATACTTACAAGTCTTGACAACATGAAATCAATACAGGAACGTGAAAACAAACTCAATTACAATACAGAGTGCGTGCATTCTTTCGTTTAAGCTAAGTCAACCCAACAACTACAAGGTGAGTTCATTGCCCCTTTTCTAACATTTTTGTTTTAAAACGTGGGGCTGAGAAGCACGCGTAAACTGTTTTATGTAAATTGTTTACTGAAATGCTTTTATATGTTTTACATGTATAAATGTTATCCTAGACTCATGTTTAGGTAATTGTTGCGTACTAAAGGACTGTTTCAAATAACTGATTTCAAAGAACTAAAGATCTCAACAAAGAACTATTTTCAAAGATCTATTTTCAAAGAACTAACGGTCTATTCTCAAAGAACTAACGGTCTATTCTCAAAGAACCAACGATCTATTTTCAAAGAACCATTTCAAGGGTGTATTGTCAAAGAACTAACGATCTATTTCAAAGAACTATCACAAAGAACTATTTTGAGGAACATCTGGGAAATGCTCAAAGATAACATGTGCCAAAGAACTAAAGAACTAAAGAACTATGGACGGTCTAAAGAACTATGAAAGCCTATATATCAAAAGATGTCCTAGCTAGACTGATTGATTATAGGTCACATGTTTGATGAGGTTTACAGATCTCCTCTACTACTAAGTACCTTGATTGACAGACTAGTCTACTCGAGTTGACCAAAGGCCCCAATCGTTAGGACTTAGATTTTATTGAATGTTTATTTATTGATTTAATTAAGCATTTATAACAAATTCTACAATTGCTGTTTTAATCATATTTGTATGATGAACATATGAAATCAAGAGAGATTTCAAATGATTGCAATTACAGGAACAGAGAACAGAGGAATCATGGGTGTTTAAAGGTGTATGGTAGGTAAAAACGCTTAATTATCATTAACAACAATGTCCTATGCAGATTAGTATGTGGTGGGACGTCGTCTGGGCGGGGTTGTAGCCTTGACCCAGGGGTATGCCCTATATATAAGCATACCGATCTGGATGATACATGTGGTGTTAATGAGGTTAGGGTCTTTACCGAAAGAAGGGTTCAAAACATTTTCAAATTTACAAAACTTTATGAACTCACCAACCATGTGTTGACTTGATCTTTTTGCATGACTTCTCAGGTGACGAACAGGTGAATTAGGAAGTCATTACTTCTGGACTAGGACTTCAAATAGAAGACTTAGTATTTTGGACCTGCATAATTTTTGAAGACATCATTACACATACCATTTTGTATATCTTGTGTAAATACAAGATAGAAACTTATGATGTTAATGGTAGATTTACATTGTTAAATTATAAACAATACTGAAGTAATTTAATGTTAAATTATAAACAATACTGAAGTAATTTAACTTTGTAATTCTATCATATTTAGCATTTCTCAATTTTGTATCATGTGCCATATAACAATCTGATCAATCCGATTATCACTCACGATATCGCGCCCCGGGAACCTTCCGCCCGACGGGACAACCGATCCTATCCCGCCGGCTCGGGGTGTGACACCAACCATCTTGTGGTTCCAGAATTCATTTTCCAGCTTCTTCACTTCAGCGCGAGGACAGTATTCGCGGTTCATCATTCGCTTAAAATCTTCCCAATGTAAGGTGTTGGCTGCATCCAACCCTAGATTCTGGACATTCGCATTCCACCAAGTGAGGGCAGGTCCCACAAGAGTTCCAGCAGCAAACTAGACCCGGTCCTCGTTCCTGCAGTTGCTCATGGCAAAGGTCGATTCCGCCTTTTCCATCCAGCGTAATAGTCCGACGGCACCCTCAGTACCGTTGAATGAGTGGGGTTTTCAATCTAGAAATGATTTGAATATGCGGAGAGGTGGGTTAAGATTTGCTCCTGAGATATGATAAGAAAAGAATTGATTTTCAAAATTCGGTAATCGCGTTGTAATTGGAATGAGTGATCATTGTGCAAGTTGAATGTGAAAATGAGTTTGTCACCTTGATTCAGTTGGTTTTGATTTCGGGCAGTCTCCCGTGCAGCAAGTGCCTCCTCAACTCTCTCATTGATGAGTGCGTTAACTTCAGCTGTAGTGAGGCTTATGTTTCCATCTCCTCCACGTCTTCCAGCCATGATGTTCATAGCGAGAATAGGCGTTAGAGTATTTATTAGGATTAATGTAGGGTATGTAGTTGGTATGAAAAGGACATGTATTAATTTACATAGACAAGATTTTCAATAGCAACAATAGTCTTGATATATAATAAGTTGTACTAGTTACAATTCAATTAATATCAAAACACTCAGATCCCAAAATATCTAGTACAGAGACACAAACCGTTCGTACTAGATCTATGCTAAGTTAATCAAATGCATCGTCGATAGTGGAATCAAAATCATCATCCGCTGTAGGTTCCTCTTCTTCAGTGTCACGCTCTTCTGGACTGGATTAACGACCATGTCCTCTAGTTCTGTGATTCTAGCTTCAGTGATGACAGCTTGGTCTTCAGCCGCCTGAAATACTGGGATCAACTGGGTCATATCCTTATCCATCTTGTTGACTACGCTACAGAGCTCTGCAAGTCGGGTATTCGTATACCTCAGCACTTCTGCGAGACACTCAATCCGATAATCTGCCCAGGCCAGGTCCCGAGTCAATCTAACGATAACATCCGAATCAAGACACTGCCTCTTCAGCTCGGGTGGGTCTAGTATGTGATGCGTTATCGGGTGACTCTTCCACGGGGACCTCCTCAGGATCCTAGTCAGGGTCTTCATCAGGATCTTCCTCAGGATTCTCTTCTGGATCGTCCGCCTTACTCCCCTCAGATAGTATGGAATACTGGTCAGGTGACTCTATGGTCACTGGTAGAGGTGATGTGGGTAGTGCTGGAGCTATCGGCTCCTCCTCGTTGTGTGCAAACATATGCGGTGACGATGTTGAAGCCATATCTATATTACGCGTAATAAGTGTATGTACGATCATGTATGCAAATTAGTAAATGATCATGTATGTTAATACTGTTACTACTATCACTATGTGTGTGGAGATTAATGGTTATAGACTAAGTTCACTAAAAGCAAACCTAATTAGCAGTAACCTGGCTCTGATACCAATTTGTCGCACCCTGGCCTTCTCGGCCTTCTGAGGGCGCGACGTGAGACTGGACAGGGTCTCTGTAGGATCGCAGTATCCTGTTACAGTTACGAGACCTACATGTCTGGTTGTATACGTACATCCAATAACTAGGATAAAACAGTTTTGTAAAATCAGACTTGCGAAAGTTTAATGTACAAGTTATCAAAATGTTTCGAAATCATAAGTTGCAAAACCTAAGTTTAAACAGTGTTTCGAAACATTACAAGTTAATAGTTGCGGAAGCATTTCAAATGGTTTAATATTACATAACATCCAAAATGGTAAATGTTTTTAAATGCCTAAAGCACTATATAGATGAATGGGACTCCATCCTAGCATCCTAATCCATGTGTGTGTGCCCTAGTTACTTGAGAAAACATGCGAGTAAAAGGTCAGCAAAAAGATGGGTGAGAGCACAGGTTTTACATAAGCAGTAAACATCAAATGTTTAAGGTTAGTGTTGCTGGAATACATGTCATTACCATGAAATACTAATTGATAGCTAGTCAATACAATTATATTATATGTGGGTTCAAAGCCGAAGCTGTCTGTATGCTTTCCGTCATGTCCATCACACAAGATAATGGCAAAGTGTTTGGTCAATTTTGCACTCATTCCGACCTCCAGTCGGGTTGTGAGGACTTTGAGTTGTGATGTGTGTCACACATATACATATAGCGATAAAGCATGTCCATATGTATCCAAAATATTTTTGTTGTTTCAAAAACGGTTTGTAATGTAATGTTTTCTCCCCCAAAGGTAGAAAATGTAAAAAGGGGCCGTGAACTCACCTGGTAAAGCAGTTTCGGTTTGTGTGTTCGCAAACAGTGAATGCTAGCAACCTGCTAGTGAGCAACTATAATCATATAGGTCGTGAGTGTGTGTTTTGTGGTGTGTTGTATCCCATAAAACTCCAAGTGTCGGTGTGCTCAACCGAGTGTTGTGTGTTGACTTGTATTGACTCGACGAATCGTTGGTGACACTTTTGGTACATTTAGTTGTTTTATATGCTATTTAAATCTTAACAGACACGTAGGAAATCATCAAGCATCCCACAACTCTAGTAGTAGTGACGTTTACTCAGATCACGTATGAAAATCATAAAGTTTCCATTTATGGAATGTTACATTTTTGAAAAGTTGCTATTTTAGGAAACCTACTATATTTAGAAAGTTTCTATTTTTGGAAAGTGTAGTTATGAAATCCCATTTCATAAAGCTAATACCTCTAGTATGTTTGTAAAAACATGTTTAACACTCAAAATATATCGTTTTGCGCATAAATTACCATTTATGCCATTTTGCCCAAATAAAGTTTCCTTATTTGGAAAGTGCTCATTTTAAAAGCTCGTTTTCATAAATCAAAGTTCCAGATATGTTAAAAATCATTTTTAAACATATTTCAATAGTTACAAATCATCAAAACATGTTAAAACATCAAAATCTCTCTTTTTTGTTTTACAAAAGTTTTGTAAAAATAACAAGTTTATCAAAATCACATTTTTCATAAATCTAAACACCCAAATGTGTTTCTGAACATTTCAATACACATTTGACACCATCTAGACATGTTTAGCATGTCTAGATCATTACAAATCTATGACATGCAACATAAAAGTTTCCTTTTATGGCAAGTTCTACCAAATCATCGTGATAACTTATCCAAATATTCTTATGCTCCAAAATTAGTAACATCAAATTCAATAATCACATATAAACACCAACAAATTCGTGCACAAGAGCATATGGAGTCGCATGTGATCAAAACACACTTGCATGTGTGTTTTTACACTTTGAATGTACGATCTAAGCATAGATAACTATAGAAAAATAACTTAGATGACAAGATTCAATGAGAATAGCTTCTAATGATGAAAATCTGGTAGATTGATGGTTGTTCCTAGCTTCTTAGCTCCTTCTTCAAGCTCCAAGTACTCGAAGAACACCAAGAATGCAAATAAGTGGCTTCGGGAGTGATAACTAGGGGTTGAGAGCTGGGTTTTGGTGTGGCTAGTCGAGAGAATGAGTGTTCAAGTCATTGGGTGAATGAGAGAACCGAAACAAATGGCTTGGGGCTGCTTTTATAAAAGTTTTGAGTTCTGGGAACCATCGCGTACCACCAAGCCCAAGGCTGCATGGCCTTGGCATACAACGATGATTAAAATAATCAGTTTTCCGCTAGGACCCGTCGCGTACCGCCAAGCCCAAGGAGCATTTCGCGGAGGAATCTTCGCTTACTGCGAAGGCTTCCTTTTCAGATTTTTTGTTTTCCTTATACGATTTCATTTGTGTTCGATTCGTAACGTTTATCCTAACGTCTAGTTCATGTTTAGCACAAAATGACACATACAATGGTTTGATTATCGTTTGTTCACCAATGTTCGTGAGACTTGTGTGTGTTTCGACAACTCTTTGAATTATCTTTAATCCTTTGTGTTCGTCATTTATGAAATGTTTGCATGCTTGATTATCATAATTAACGTGTAATGCATAATCCAATAATTCCTCGAATTATTGTTTTGCGATTGTGTTTGTGTTTGTGTTTGCCAAACTTGCTTTCCAAAACGAATGTGCAATGTACGATTCGATAGTTCCCCGAACTATCGTTTCGCAGTTGCTTGTGTTTGCTTGTGTTTAACTCATTTAATTAATCCTAATTAAATGAAATGCAAGAAGTATAAATGTGAAATACAGAATTGTAAAGGTTGCAATTTACCTGAAATTGCCGGGTGTCACAACTTTCATGTAATCGATTCTGTTTTACTCGATTAGAAGTTATGTTATAACAAGTCAGTTACGGTTATCATGTTTATTGCTTCTGTTTAATGGAATGAATTGTGTGTTTACCTTCGCATTCATGTTTAGAACACATATATGTTGTTGTCTTAAATTCAAAAACACTCAGAAAATACATTTTAGTTAAGAACAGGTGGTGGGGGTCTCGAAATTGAGATCCTGAACTTCGTTTGAAATTTCCAAGTTTTACACAATAGCCCCTCAAGTTTTTGTTTCCTTACACTTTTTAAAGTTTCCAAACACATTAGTTTTAGTTTTTGTATCACAACTTTTTATTGGAGAAATTCATCAATAAACACTTAGAAATCTATCAAATCGTGTATGAAATCACAACCTGAAATCAATATTTCTACCCTTTTGAATTCAAGAAACTTGGTTAAAGGATAATCCAATAGAACCATTTGTGATATGAATTTGAAGAGTGTTCCTCTACGAATTAAGTTTTCGTGTTTCTAACACCAACCAACCAACCGCACGACAGTTAATGGCGGTTGGTTTTGGCGGGTAACTTCGCGAGTCAAATATTGGGTCAAGGCGATTCCGATAACAAGAAATAAGTAGATTTCATTTAGGTTTCGAGGACCATGGGCTCTACTACCCTTGGACTCCACAGGGGAGCTGCCCTAGGACCCCTTGTGGGGGTGCGACCCCCTTGACCCCCGCTTGGTCAGGAGCTCAGAAATATTAAAGGAGCGTGTAACCCGCACCTCCAACTATTTAAGAATTCTTAACATCAATTACACTAAAATATACAATAATCTTCCCCTATTTTAGTGTAACACTACAACAAAGAAACAAAAGTTCAAACTAATGCATATTTGAAAATGTACAAATCATTGAACTTTCATCTTAGTACATTACACATTTTGAATATTTGAGAATTAGGGTATTCCAAAATTGAACCCTTCAACCCATTTGAATACTTGAAGATAATATACACATAAGTTTTTAAAATTCATATCTACAATCTTTAAACCTTACAAGCCATGTGTCACTATCCATTCATGAACCCGTCAACCCATTTCCAGGCAATACAATGCCTTTAGGTTGTTTCATTTATATCTCTTCATTTAAATCAACATTCAAGATTTTTTTTAACATCCATTTGGTGTATCACTAGATTATGTATTGCAACTAACGCAATCAATAATCTAATAGTAGATATACGTGCAACTGGAGCATAAATATCAAAATAGTCAATTTCTGAGTTTTGTCTAAACCCTTGAATGACTAATCTAGATTTGTACATATCAATGGTTCCATCTACTTTCCTCATTTTTTTAAAGATCCATTTACACCCTAAAGGCTTGCACCCTTGGTGTAAATCTGTTATTACCCAAGTGTTACATCCCATAATGGAATCCCTTCCATCTATGATTGCTTTTTTCCAAAAGGCAATATCATGAGATTTTATTGCCTCATCAAATGTTTTTGGATCATCATCAACATTGAAGCAATATGGGTATTGAATAGACATTTGATTTCTAGATCCTTCAACTAAGTATATGTAGATTAGCTCTCGATCGATCAACGAAATCCTATTAACAATCAAATCTATGCGGAATCTAAATTTGATCTACATAAATCAAAGGCAAACAAACATTTATATAAACATCATTTCATTGAATGTAATAATCTGATAACAATGAAATGATCAAGAACACACAGTTCTTACTATCTCACACAGAGAAAACAGATCTGTCTCACATACAAAAACTCAAGAAGTTACAAACCTCTGGACAAACCTGCTATATATACATAAAGTTTAGACGAACCTGGCCGAACTCATAGGTTCGCCAGCCGAACCTTGAGGTTCGCTGGACGAACCTTTACAATACATAGCCTAGGTTCGTGGGCCAGACGAACCATAGCCAAACCTATACTAACTTATACATTTTGAAAAGCAAACTATTACAAAAATGTCCTAACAAACTCCCCCTTAATAGTTGCTTCAAAATCTTCAAATTCTCTGTCTTCAATCTGCACTTTGAGCTCCACTTGTTGTCTGATCTTCACAAACATTATCTGTAGCACGAATAACAACAGATTTTGGAATCTTTGACAGTCTTTCACCTTCCAACTTTGCATCTCTATCATCTATCTCTTTCTGCAACTTCATCAACTCAACATACAAGTAATTTACATCCTCCTATTTGCATCCAGAATGTATTCCCATAGTATAACACATCCGAGCTATCTTTTGAAATTGAACAGCCATATCTTTGTAGCTAATACCCACATCATGAAATACATCATTTGCAAAGATTTTTACTTCATTCAGTAAATCAATGTCTTGCTTTGAACAGTTCACCAACCAAACCGGATCCAACAGCCTGATCACCCTCCACTTATCATCTTGTCCCAATAGAATTACTGCTTCATATGTTCTTTCATCATAAAACCAGAACTTTAAATAGGAATTCCAATTCTGTTCTAATCTTCTCAACCTTGGTCTTGAATAAACTTTAGGCTTTGGATACACATAAGAACTTTTCTTCAACACAGAAAATTGAGGCACCAGCCAATTTCAAGCAGTCTTTGCTTCTTTCTTCAACACCTTCTCAGACCTTTCATTGTGCTCTGTATGAATAGGCTTTATCATCCTCAGCCTTGATAACTGCATACATTCAAAAGAAGGTAATGACATATTGTCAAATGGCTTTCCAAAATATTGACAACCATCAGTCCTCTTGACAACATAACATCCTCTGTTCTTCAAGCTTCCAGAAATATTGTGAAAGTAACCATAGCTTACAATTCTCCCTTTCATCTTTGACTTAGATCCAATCTTGAATCTTGAGAATTGTCTAGCTTGGTCTTCTTGAACTTTTTCTTCAATTACTTCAACAATTTGCTTGAAAATCATTAAGTGATCAATAATGTACTTGTGTTCATCTTGACTTTCTCTCCACATCTCTATGTAAGTCTTTTCTTTGTTAGGATCAACTATTGTCTTTGGAGCTATTCTCTAGACTTCAATATCAAAAATCTTCTTCAAAGTTTGCAAGTTATACAAATTCTCATCAATAAGCTCATCTTGTTCAAAATCAATAGAATAATCTGTTTCTCCAATCACCATCTTTCTAGAGTCATTAGCATTCTTTAACTCATTCAATCCAACACCAAATAAATCAGCTAACTCTTTCTTAGAATAACCCCCTTCAATCTCTCCTTCTTCCAAAGCTTTGTCTTCAGTTAATTCACTCCTTTGCAACTGCACATCAGCATATTGTTTAAACAACTCCACAAAGGTAGGAAATGAACTATCAACACTTTGCTTTGGATATTCTAACTCTATCAAGTCTTCAATATCTACATCTTCAATATCCTTAGCTTTATCAGAAGGAACAGATGAAATAGGGTCAACACCAAAAGAAATCCCAGAAGGATTGTAAATCACTATAGCACCAGCTATGGATTTTAAACCACTTGAACTTCCAACACCCGTCAAATCACCATCATCATCTTCATCATCATCATGATAAGCATTAAAGCTTGGATGTTCATCAACATCTGAATCTTCATAGTCAACCTTTTCTTCTTCTTCTTCATCATCAATGTTAACAAACACTGGATCAGAACTAGTAGCCTCAGCTTGAGTTTCTTTGACTTGGAGATCATTAATCTTTTGATTCAGCACTTGATTCTCTTTCTTTAACTCAGCAATCTCAGCACTTTGCTTCATAGTCAACGTCTCCAATGAAGAAATTCTATCATTGATTACTTTCTTTTCCAGAACATCCTCTTCTCTCCATTTCAGAAACTGAGAAATATGACCCTTCATCACATCTATATCACTTTGATTTGAAGAAGTTGGTTGTTCAGCTTCAACTTTCTCCTTTTGCTTCCTATACTTGTCAAACTCTTGTAACAATATAGAAATCCTCCTTCTCAGCTCAGTATCATCATAGTTTAAAGAAAAGTTTAAGTCCAAGTCTTCTAAACCTTCAAACAAAGAATCACTTCTAGAAGTAGAAGTTGCTTGAAATGATGTAGTAACAGTTGTAGCATCCATAAATGAAGGCACAAATGTTGCAACATTCACAAACGCAGGACTCTGAATAAAAGGATCTGAATGCATATGAAGAGGAGAAGAAGAAACATCATCTTGAACAGAGGAAGCAACTGAAATGGGTACAGAAACATGAATAGAAACATGAGTAGAAGAAACAACCACATGAGAAGATACAATAATCCTGGGAGTCCTTGTCTTCTTCTTCTTAGGCACCTTGGCCATTCTCTTCTTCTTCTTTGGCCTTGAAGACTCAAGCTCATCAACAGTAAAATTAGGATCATTTTCCTCTTCTCTTGCTTCTTCACTTGATTGTTGTGCTGGCCTTCTCTTTAATCTCCTTACCATCCTATTTCCAACCTGAACTATCTCCATCTCTGACTCTGTAGATTCTTCATCTTCAGCATCAAATCCAACATCTTCAGCATCAACATGTTGAGAAGCAGTAGCCTTTTCTTGTCTTTGAGCTTTTTGTTGATATGGATAAATCACTTGAAGAGGAACCAAAGTAGTAGGAGTTACATTTGGCCCTTGAACTGGTTCTTGAGTTTGTTGATGAGATTGAGAAGACTGAGCTTGTGATTGCCTAGCTTGTGAATTAGGAGGATGAGGTGGTGGTTGTTGATCATCATCATTATCATTCAACTGTTCATTGTCTGAATTTGAATCTTCATGCATCCAAGCATCATTCAAAGGAGCAACGTAGTTAGCTCTAGCACAATGACCCACCACATCCTTAATAAGAATATCTTCATTACTCTTCTAATAGATCTTGACTTGTCCAAGACTGGAATCTGGCATATGCTTTAACTTGAGAATGTCAGCAGCAACCCTTGGCAAGTTTTGTTCAGGAAACCTTTCATCAATTAACATCTGAATAAACCTCGGATACATATAAAATCTGTCTTTGGCCTTGGTGATGTTGTCTGACAAATATCTGAAGATCATTGCAGAAAAATTGAGCGGTTTGTTCAAAATGAATGCAACCATTGCAGACCTCATCAGATCTCTCAGTTCATCAAATGTACCCTTCCTCATGCTAAGACAATGCAAAAGTACATGAACTAACAGCTTGTACTGCAAAGGTAGCTTGCCCTTCTTGATAGAATATTCACTGTAGACTCCAAAATATCTAATCCTCATAAAACACCACCTCTCAGGAATAAGAGTCATTCCTGTAGGTTCACCTCCAAATTGTAAAACCCTCCTAATGTCAGCTTCAGTAACTCTGATGGCTTGTCCAAGCACATTAGCCTTAATAACATAATTCTCATCAACTGTAATTAGCCTAGCTGAATCCCAGAAACTCTGAATGTGTGATCTGTATATGTGACAGGAGTTGGAGATCGCATAATAAATCCTTAATCGTCTTAAGAACTCAATCATCGGGTGAAATTAAATAAGCACAAAGGTTGTGTTTATCTTCAAAGGTCAGATTTGCCATTTCTACAATCAGAACAAACCACAATTAAGAACAAATAACAATTAAAAAAAATTAAAAAATAAAAATTTTAAAAAATTTTAAAAAATTTAAAAAGTTCTAAGTATAGAACCAACGAACCCTCCCTGTGCCGAACCTAAACTAAACGAACCTGTTTATTAGACAAACCTGTCTAAACCAACGAACCTATCAATGAACGAACCTTGAACATACCACGAACCTTATGGTCAAACGAACCATTGACTATTCAAGGTTCGGTTCAATGGTATAAAGAGGTTCGGCCCGAACCTTTAAAATTCAAACGAACCTTATGAATTCAGCGAACCTGTGTTCATTTCACGAACCTAAGCCAGTTTAAAATCAAAATTTAAAATCTATGAATTAGACCAAAAAATCTATATCCAAAGGTTCCCCATTCATAGATGATCAATATTAATGAAGACAATTTTCACCAAATTTCAATTTAAACAGGTTTTAATCCAAAACAATAGGTTCGACTAGCTAGATCTAAAATTCGGCATATCCACAAATCTAGCCGGTCAAACTAAAATCTTTTTACCTATTTAGAATCACAAGACAATTCCGAAATTAATGATGTATGGCACACACACTGAATGATCCAAAATTGAAAAAAACAAAAATCCAAATTTGAAGGTTCGAGAGAGTGTTCTGATAAAAGTGACGAACCTGTGAACAAACCTTATTGACGAACCTTTGACCAACATGTTGAATGAACCTTTGACTAACCTTTTGAACGAACCAGACAACAAACCTATCAGACGAACCCTTCAACAAAACCTGTTGAGCAAACCTGTTCAAAACCTATTAACAAAACCAGTTGGACGAACCATTCAAATGAACCTACTCACAAACCTTTTCAAACGAACCTCCAAGCAAACCTTTTGAAATTCAATTTTCTTTTTAAAAATTTCAAACAAACCAATGTTTAATATTTCAGAGTCAAAACAAATAATCAAAAATTATTGATTTAACATGAGATAAAAACCAAAAATCTTTTTGTATTTTTTAAATTTCAGAACAAACACATTACAAATGTTATAAATTTAACTATAAAATATAAAACTAACTAAAACAATCACATATTTTTATTTGAGAAAGATCTAGACATGAGATCATATTGTATTACAATCATCAACACACCTGATTGAATTAATGAATATTTTTATCAGCAAATTTACAATTTAGAGATGATTGTCAGTATATAAAACCTCTTTAAATTTAATCACTTAGTTAAGATATCAAATGAAAACAAAACCATCAAATACTTTATGTTCTCCATTTACTTGAACACATCCCCGTTTTATGAATAATTAAACAAACAATAATGTCCTTGAAACAATTTACTTCAATTTTAACTAGCTTGATCATGCAAAAACAAAACAGAATATCTTTTTGGAAAACAATAAACTGTAAAACAAATTAAAATTGTTCAAAATATTGGAATCAAGGTTGATATGTTCGTATACTCAGATGATCCAGAAAATGAACGAAACAATAAT
The DNA here is from genome assembly GCA_009363875.1 of Mikania micrantha. Classification (NCBI taxonomy): domain Eukaryota; kingdom Viridiplantae; phylum Streptophyta; class Magnoliopsida; order Asterales; family Asteraceae; genus Mikania; species Mikania micrantha. Next base: position 20,862,955 of record CM018681.1, read on the forward strand.
TTAAGATTAAGCTTTTAACAATCAGATCGATATTCTCATATACGCATAGATTGTCCAAATCTTAATCAAAACCAAGAAAACAAATTTGAATTGTTTAAAGCTATAACAATCAGGTCGATACGTAAGTATACGCAGAGAAAGTTTCAGCTTTAAACTAAAATAAAAGAAAAACCAAATTTAGAATTTTTTTTTGAAAATTAAACACATGATCAAGACTAGTAATTTAATAATTTTTGTTCAAGAAACATTTTGTAAGATTAACCATCACTCATTCAGGACAAAGCTAAGCACTATGTTCTAAGCATGTCTTTCTCACAAAACATAATCAAAATTTTGTCAAATGTTATCTCAACTAAGTTATAAACCTACCAACATATCATACTAAGTAATTGTAAATGCTTTTTATGTTTAAGTTCTAATATGATACAGATGTACTTCCGATTGCTACAATGTACTATCATTTCTCATTTGGTCGAATCAATTTCTCAAAATTTTAATTTTTTTAATGTTTTTGTGTTTTTGATTTTTCAAATGTTTTTGAGTTTTTCAAAATTCCCCCCCCCCTAAAAACTAAAACACAGAACAAACAAAACAATTAAAATATCTGATGTTAATTCAATAAAAGTTGATTATGAAGGAAGTTGATTTGAAATGACCTCACCCATGACCCTAATGCCATTTAATTTGAGTAAATACTCAAAATGATTTTTTATCAAAAGTCTTGGTGAGAAGATCTGCTCTTTGCTCATTTGTATGTATCTTCACCACATCAATAAGTTTCTTTTCATAGCAATCGCGTATGAAATGAAACCTAATATCAATGCGTTTAGAACATGAATGATACACTGGATTCTTTGTGATAGCAATAGCAGCCTCATTATCAACATGAATTGGGTTTGTAAGATAATGCAATCCATAATCTCTCATCTATTGATGTATCCACAATACTTGTGAACAACTACTGGCAGCAGCGACATACTCAGCTTCACAAGTTGAAGTAGCCACATATGTTTGCTTTTTACACTGCCAAGAAACTAATCATTCCCCTAAAAATTGTGCACCACCAGTTGTGGATTCCGCATCTGTTTTACATCCTCCATAATCGAAGTCACTGTAGGCATTGAAGGAAAAGTTATCATCCTTAGGATACCACAGACCAGTGTCTGGTGTACCCTTCAGATAACCAAGAATTTTCTTGACTGCAATCAGATGTGACACTTTAGGTTTTGATTGATATCTTGCGCAGATACTTGTAGCAAATACAATATCTGGTCTTGAGGCAATCAGATACATCAAACTTCCAATAATTCCACGATAAAGTGTAGGATCAATTATCTCTCCCTTAATATCAGGCTCAATCCCGTGGTTGCCCTGAATAGGCTTGGAAATTGGTTTTGAATCAAGCATGCTAAACCGTTTTAGCACATCTTGAATATACTTTGTCTGATGAATGAAAATTCCATTATCAGTTTGATCAATTTGTAAACCCAGAAAAAATTTAATATCTGACATTGCACTCATCTCAAATTTCTCAATCATCACCTCTTTGAACTCCAAACACATTTGTTCATCGGTAGATCCAAAAATAATATCATCTACATAAATCTGAACAAGAAGAATGTCCTTGCCCTTCTCCCGAAAGAAAAAAGTTTTGTCAATCTGACCCCTATTGAACCCGTGTTCAATAAGGTGAGTCGATAATGTCTCATACCAGGCACGCGGAGCCTGATGAAGACCATACAATGCTTTATCCAAGAGATAAACCTGATCCTGATGGATAGGATCCTCAAAGCTCGGTGGCTGACAAACATACACTGTTTCCTTCAATGAACCATACAGAAAAGCAGATTTCACATCCAACTGAAAAACTTTGAATTTCTTATGAGCAGCAAAAGCAAGAAAAAGTCTAATTGCTTCCAGCCGCGCCACAGGTGCAAAAACTTCATCATAATCAATTCCTTCAACTTGTCTAAAACCCTGAACAACTAAACGAGCTTTGTTTCTGACAATTACGCCTCTGTCATCTAGTTTGCATCTCAGCACCCATCTAGTACCAATCTTTTTCTCTCCTTTTGGCAAATCTACCAAATGCCAAACTCCCAACTTTTGAAACTGATTCAATTCTTCTTGCATCAAGTCCACCCAGGCAGGCTCACGTAAAGCTTCAGTCACAGTCTTTGGCTCTATTTGTGAAATAAATGCCAAATGCATCCAGAGCTCTTGACTACCATGAGTTCTCTCTAACTCCACATACAAACTTTCCTCATTTGTGACTTGATTTCGTGTCTGTACTCCTCCAGTTGGATCTCCTATTATTTGAGCAATCGGATGATTTACATAAACACGTGTGACTGGCACTTGCAGAACACTCACATTATGATCCAGATTTGTAATATTTTGATCAGTGTCTTGATCGTGAGAAATAGCATCTTCAAAAATATCATTATCATCATCAAATGACCAATCATCATTAATTACTTATGAAATGCCTTCCTCTTGTTGTGTAGTAATACCATCTACAAAATGATGAGAATTATCTTGTTCTTCATAATTCTGCAAATCATACAACATTTGTAAGGTTATTTCATCATCAGAAACAATTGGAGACATATTAAAAGACACAAACAAATTGTTATAATCAAAAAGCCAATCTGGACCCTTTCCGTCTGGTATAGATGTATGTCGTTGAACATCCACATGATACCATAATTCCACAACACCCGTACGTTTATTAAACACACGTTTGTTAGGAAGACTATAGCCAAGAAAGAAACCCTCTTAAAGTTTAGAGTTAAATTTTGAATCTTTCTTTAGCATGGTACAAGGAGCTCCAAAAGGTTCCAAGTGTTCCAAATTAGGCTTTCGATTCTGCAGCAATTCATAACAAGTTTTATTGTGTCTTTTAACAATCAAAACTCTGTTAAGAGTAAAACAAGCCGTAGCCACAACTTCACTCCAAAAAGTAATAGGAAGTTTAGAATCAGCTTGCATTGTTCTCTCATACTCAATCAAAGTCCTATTCTTTCTTTCAGGTACACCATTCATCTGAGGCTCATATGGTGCACTGAACTGCTGCTGAATGACTTTGGAATTACAAAATTCCTCCATTTGATGATTCTTAAACTCAGTCCCATTATCCGATCGTACACGCCTCACTCTCAACTTATACAACGTCTCCAACCTATTGATCAACAACTCAAAATTTTCATAAGTTTTTTATTTATGCTTTAAAAACATGACCCATGAAAATCTTGAAAAATCATCAGTCACCACAAAACAATAAGATTCACCACCTATACTTTTCACATTTATTAGTCCAAACAAGTCCATGTGAAGAAGTTCAAGTGGCATATCAATAGAAAAGTTTTTCTTAGTTTTGTGAGACTTCCTTTTCTGTTTACCCTTTTTACATGACACACACACATCTGGAAGTTTAAAATGTTTAACCGTACACCCTCAACTAAATGATTGTGCACAAGATGATTCATCTTCCGAATATGAATATGTCCCATTCGCCTGTGTCATGAACGTGTATCTTGCTCAGTTGCCTTGGACACCATACATGTTTCCACTTTATTCACTGTCTCCACCTTCGCCATGTCAAGCACATACAAATCCTTGCTCTGATCTGCTGTCATCAGAACCCATTCCTCAGAAATCTGAAATCCTTGCTTGAGTACATAACACCTGTCTTTGTCAAACATCACTTTATAACCTTTGTCACAAATCTGCGAAACACTTAACAAATTGTTAGTTAATTCTTTACAGAAGTTAACATTATCAAACGTAACCTTTCTATTTGTCAAACTACCAAACCCTGTAATTTGACCTCCTTTGTCTCCAGCAAAGTTCACATAACTGCCTTTCACTATCTTGAAATCTCTCAAAAAATTCAACTCTCCAGTCATGTGCCGGGAACATCCACAATCAACAATCCAACGATTATTGATATGGCCCATGGATGTAACCTTCACAATAAATTAAAAAACAACCTATAAGTATTTAAAAGGGATGACCCCTGCCATTTCGGCGTCGAGTCTCCCGGAATGGACCCCTTCCATTCTTTTGTGATGACTTACTCGAATACCCATCATCACTTTTATCATCTTCTTTCCCAAAAACTTCATCACCTGTCCTGTTTTTAAGTTTCCAAAATGATTTAGATTTAAAATGTTGTTTTGAAAATGATTTTGAAGATGCATTATCAAAAGAATCATCATCAGATGATGTCACAATTTTCACAATCTTTATAACATTTCTTTTATTCTAAAAAACTCGTTTCTTCTGATTATTTTCTTCTTTTACCCAAAAACAATCAGGGTTGAATTTTCGAAGAACTCGCATCTCATCTTCACTAGGTCTAACTCTCCTAGGACTTCCACCTGAATCATTTACCCAACTTTTCTCATCAGAACTCTTCCTGAATTTGTTATTTGGACAATTAGCAGAAATATGTCCTTTACCACAACAAGTTAAACACTTTCGTGTTTCTCTTGGTGAGAAAGACTTAAAACTGCTACTATCAGTTGAACTGAAATCCAAATCACAATCAACAATCAAATGACTAAAATTACCACATCGGTAACATTTTCTATCTTTCAAATGAGTCTTTGGTGTTGGTTCATCATAATACTTTGATGAACTGAAAGGTTTTGAGACAACCTTTGCAGATGAAATTCTGTTTCTCAAACCAGTTGATTTTATCTTTGAATTACTCATTTGATTTTGAAAATTCTTTGATTTATCTTTATGTCCAACCCCAAACCTGTCAAAGAAAAAATCCACTTTTTCAACCTTTTTAGAAACCACATTTTGCTTCCGAAAATTTCCATAAGACTCTCCTTGATGTGTAGTGGATGACTTAACATACACAATCGGTTTAAGAGTAGTGATTGATTTGGCCTTAATCACTGGTTTGGAAACTTGAGTGGTTTTCATCACCACCTTCTCAACTTGTTTCATCTCAGCTTTTAACTTCTAAGATTTCAAAGGTTTTTTATCAACAGTTTTAACTTGATAACCATTTTGTCTCAAGATATCGGATGAATATTCTGACTTCGTGATGTCTTCAATGATTGGAGCATCACTATCAAGAGACACTTTTTCATTAGAAGATGAACCTCCAGCATTTTGAACAACTTGTTCAGATTCACGTTCATGCAAAGAAACATGATGAACTTCCAAATTCGGATCAATTTGTGGTCTAGGAACATAGCTTGAAGGAGGTGGTACAGAATGAAAACCCAAGCCAGTAGTATCATTCGATGATCTTTGCATACCAGCAAAGTAATCGATAACATACTGAGAATTCTGATAATTCTCTAGCTTGCTCTTGTTCATTTCTGCTTCTGCTCTTGCTACTGACAGTTCAACTTTCAGCTTTTGCACTGACTAGAGATGCACAGAAACTGCATGATTATTTTTCAAAACTTTAATTTTTAATTCTTCATTTTTTTTTCCTAAATCAATAATCTTTTTATCAAAATCTTTTTCTCTTGAAATCAACTTCTTGTTAGCTTCAGTGCACTCGACCAAGTCAGCAGTTAATTGAGCATTCATTTCTTTCAACTTATCATTGATCTCTAAAAGATCATTATTTACCTCTTCAATCTTTTCTTTCCCTTTGCTTGTTTCATCATCCAGAGAAGCCATGAATGCACCCATTAAATCATCATATTGCATTCCCCAGTCATATCCTTCATCTGCTTGACTGACTAAAGCTTTTGTAGATTCTTCAGGCTTTTCCTTCTTCTTTTGATAAGCTTCTTTTGGCTTGAAAGGATTCAAATTTCCTTTCTTTTTCGGATTTTTACACTCACGAGCAAAATGACCCAGCTCACCACAGTTGTAACACTGTGTGGCCTTTGGATTAAATCCAAACTTTGTGTTTCGATCAAAAGTGAACTTCTTTCAAGTTTTCTTCTCATATCTGTTGATTCTTTTAATTGCACTTGCCAAAGCCCGTTGAGTATAAATCAACTCCATCTCATCATCATCAATCTGCTCATATTCTTCAAAAGTAAGATATGAATTTCCAATCTTTCCAGCTATCTGTTCATCATAAGCACTGACCACGCATGACAAAATCGACATATGATCTCTAACTGCCTCCACAGTTACTTTTCCCAAATTTGTCGTATTCAATTGAACTGGAGTTGTTGTGGGATCACTCTTCTTCTCATTCATAGAATACGATGAACTTGAACTAGCAGACGCAGATGGTACAGAAGTACTATTAGAAGTACTTGAAACAAAGGCAGTTTTAATCTTTGCAGAAGAAACAGGAGGTGTAATAACAGATGCACCATAAAGTGAAGGATCCTGATTGACATTAACTCTCCTTACTATTCTCTTATCTTTCATTTCCTGTTCTTCTAACTTTTGGATAAACTCAACCAATGTCATTCCCGGTAAATTTTCTCTCAAAATCAACACCAATGAATTCCATCTTTCAGGCAATGTATCTGCAAAACAATCTATTTTCTCCTCTTCAGTATACTCAATTCCACACTTCCTAACTTCAGTCAACAAATGCCTATATCTGGTTATTAAACTTCAAGACTCTCATTGCCAATAAAATTGAAATTTTCGAACTCTTTGCGTATATTAGTGGCTTTCATCTTCTTAAGTTTGTTGTTTCCCTCAATTCTTGCCTTTAAAGCATTCCATAATCCATATGAAGTTTTATGTTCATCAAATTGATGTAGAATCTGATTAGGAATTGCTTGACTCAACATCCAATATGCTTTCTTTTCAGAATCATATTTCTTTCTTTGATCAACATCCAATCTATCAAGAGTTTGATCCAAATCTGTCCCCACCACCTTTGGTCTTTCATAGGGCGACAAGATTCTTTCCCAAAGATTTGTGTCAGTTCCATTGAGATGTGTCTCAAACCGGCCTTTCCAGTTTTCATAGTAAGTCAAATCAAGTAGTTTGGGAACTTTATTAGTGCTTCCTAATTCAGTTTCACTAATCAAAATACTTTGTATATTAGAATTTTGACTAGCAACAGTAGCAAACATATCAGCCATGATTCTAAATTTTTTTCAGCGAACCTCCACTTAGATTTTAACTACACGAACCTAACCAACAGACGAACCTTCTCCAAATCTTGATCTTCATGAACCTGAGACAAACCTTGATCTCCCAAACCTTATCCAACGAACCTTGAGACAAACCTTGACTAGCGAACCTCAATCAAACGAACCATAATCAAACGAACCTCTGCAATAGGCAAACCTTGAGACGAACCTCTTCAAAATTTTTACACGAACCTCAACAAAATCAATTTTAACAGCGAACCTATGCTTCAAACAATCCCAGGTTCGGCTCACGAACTTGTCTTCAGAATTCAAAAATTTTGGAGGGAAAACCTGCAAAATTTGAAGAAGAAATCTTCAAAATCCACATATTTTAGCCACAATTCTTTGAATTTTGATGAACCAAAGCAGTAGATGATGATAACACTATCAATATAGCAATCAAATACAAAGAAAATCGAATTTTAATCCATCTCTTGATCTTTTTATCTTCAAAATGGTTGTAAATCTTTGAAATACTTGTATAGAATCCTCCTTGTGTCACACCCCAACTAAAGGAGATAAGGGCACAACGATTGATTTCAATAATTTAAACTATCTTGGCAGAAGCATAGCATAAATAGTTCATATCCCAAAGGAAAACTAAAGCAATTGAAGTCTCAACACACCACAAATAGTCTAAAATGCCACGCAGGGCCAAATTCAACATTATTCACTTAACATAAATTGTTTGCAAATAACTCTTTTCTAAAGACTAGGCTACGTCTCTAGAAGCCGATCCAGTTCCCCTACTCTTATCATTCAACCTGAAAGACATGCTAAAATACGTCAAGTAAAACGTTGGTAAAAACATGAGTTTAATATTATGACACAATAGTAACAATAATACAATAAAGCATAACATGTGATAATTCAATAACAATACAACCAACCCTGTGCCATGCCGAGCGTTTGCCTCTTATAATGCTAGCCCGTAACATGACATTTTAATCTACTTCCAATTCCGAGACCCGTTCCTGCCCTCGGTGTAAATCTGTCAAAGCGAATATATGCCACAACGGTTGACATTAACCTCAGTGGGGTTTCAACCCTATTTTTATAGGGCCACCCTTTCGGGCCACTGTGCGTGGGGGATTCCCCAAGTAGTACTACCCATATACCCACCGGCTCTCCTCCGGAGTTAATGGCTGTAAAATATGTTTAATGTCTAGGGGAAGGAATTATATTTGAAACGGACGTTCATTATCACACAAATATAATTTTTATAATCAGTTTTTGGAACATGCTTTCAGTATCCCAAAACAGTAAAAAGAAAAGGGATCACATGAACTCACCTGTGCTAGTAAAAAATAATTTATGTCTAGGTGCTTGATTAACTGACTGTTGAATGGTTTGTTGGTTAGCTTCTATTGATTCACTTGCCTAATTTATGTTTAGACTTTTTAGTAAATATTCGTGCCATAATTATTGATGTGACAATGTTTCTCATGCATTATTACCAACTCACATCATGAAGACGTATAGTTAATTACTTGCTAATATTCAAGAGTTTAAGTGTTTAACAAATATACATGTATATATATATATATATATATATATATATTTATCAGTAAAGGGTCTGGGTAAATTACTATTTAACCTTTGCCTATTATTTTTATAGTCTGAAATTGTATAAAATCCGTTTTTATTTATTTAAAACCTTGAAAAATTTACTGTAAATGATTCTGGTTACTAAAAATTCCAAAACGTTATTTACAGTATAATATTCGTATCCTTAGACTACTGTAAAAATTTCATAATTTTTAGAGGTCGTTTACTATTTTAAATGATTTTTGCACTGTTTAATATACTAAATATCAAAATAAATACTTTTCAGATACTAAAAATTACTAAATATTTACTGGAACATCCCTATATGATTACCATTATGGGAAAAATATTTATTTCATGTTTTGGACAGTATCAAATTAAATTCGTATTTTTAGGCTTTATAAACATATTAAATGGAAAATAATTAGGTTAAACCATTCATTTTTAGATTTAAGAATTTTATCAGGTTATAAACATATATTATAACTGAAATAAATTGCAGTTAGAATTTTTATCATTCAGATGCTATTTTTTCCGATTTTATCAAGTTTAATAGAGATTTTGTAAAATCTATAACTTATTTTGGGTGTATCAATAAATACTCAAACTTTTTGAGTGTTATCCTTATATTATTATAAACCTATTTTGACCATCATATGTCCAGAAATCTGTTTACATAATTTTTAACATTTTATGACAAATTTAAGCCTAAAAATTTAGCTTTTGACCACAATCACTTTTATAATTTATCTATTTCCATAAACCCAATATTTTATATAATATTTCCAAGTATATTTTCACCATAAAACCTTCTCAAATTTTTGTGACACATATATTACCAATTTAAGATTATATTTCAATTTTTACATACATGCATGCATAGATATAGAATTTTAGAGAGGCATAATTCATACCCTTGTGTTGCGAACAACGTCTCAAGATACTTTCTAGGGCTGATATAACCTATTCAAAGTGTAGAAAAGTTTTAGAGTTAGCTAGAAACACGAATATGGAAGTTATGGGTTTTTCCAACTCATGGATTTACACATGCAAGACTTGCATGTGTAGGGATTATCTTGTGTACTCGTCCTCCATAGATTTTAGTGTTCTAGATAGGATAAAATCGATTTCTTTGAGCGTGTAAGGATCCTTGTATCGAAAATCATGGTTTTTGTTTAGAAAATGTCGAATCTTCACACATGCATGTACATGCATGTGTGTTTTTCGGATATTGGCATCAAAACTCATGTTTGTATGGTTTGAAAAAGAGCAAGATGGGTGTTTAGGGGCTGTTAAGGACAGTGACGAGAAGAGGACTAGGTAGAACATGATTTTCGAGCCTTTGAGAATAACTAGCTAACCTTTGTGTCAATGTAAACCTTGTTGTCGACCCAACTCCTTGCTCTTGTGGTGTGCTCTTGTTTTGACCTCCAATCCGTCACGTCTTAGTGCCAAGAAGCTGGAACCGAGTATAGTATTTGAGAGAGGAGTAGAGAGAATATTTCTTGAGTGTTTGAATTGTTAAAGTGGTGAATGGAGATGGTGAGGGTATAGCCGAATAAAGAGGAGGAGAAGGAGAGAGAGAGAGAGAGAGGTCAGTCAAGAGGGGGAAAGAAAGAGGCGGGTGGTGTAAGGTTTTTTTCCTACATGCTTGTTTCATTTGGATGAGTGTGTGTGTGTGTGTGTATACCGAAAATATGGAGAGAGATATAGATAGATATGTCTTGAATATTAGTTGATGGTGATGTGGGTGGGAAAAGAGGGAGTGTGAGGATTGGGTAATGAAAAGGTGGTGTAAGTTTTAGACATAGATATATGTGTGTGTGTCGCACGTATGTATATATATACATATATTTTGTTGAGTCTTAAAATAAATAAACCTATGCATGTATGAATGTATAACCGAAATGTGTGCATATATGTATGTAATGTAAAGAGTGGAGTTTTATTTAATTGTTGTGTTATGAGGGTAAAAATAGTATAATGCATTATTTATGTTTCACGCATTTTGGATCATCATAATTATTTGTAAGGATACAAATTTTTTGTAACACTTTGTGACAACTAGTACCCGACCGGTCGGCAAGTCAGTACGGTATGTGTACTTTCAATAGTAACTATGTGTACATACATGTTTGTGAACAGTACTTGTATTAACAGAATTCAAAATACAAGAAACAGTTGTACGTATTTTTGTGTAAACTTAAATGCCGTAAGTACAAAACTCATTATAAACAATAGTTGTTAGTATTTAGGTGAAAACCTAAGTACAGTTAACACAACTAATTCAGAGAAACAACAGTGTTCAAGTGAATAACAAGAACAAATCGGTTGCGATCTGATATCCATTGTAACATCAGTGCCGGACGCGTGCCGGAACAGTGATCGCAATAGTAGATCGTACAGTAACTCAGGTACACATTACGTGAAAATATGTTTATGCTATTAATACATTATACTTGATACGAAACTATTATGCGATAGTCTGAAAAATCTGATTAAAACCTTAGGGTTTAACAGTCAGAAACATATCAGACAACACAGTATGGAAACACAGATACTTGATTTGATGCTATTGTTTATAAACGTATGTGAGGTTAAACAAAACAAAACCATAACGGTTATTGTTACGGAAAGCTAAACCGACGAATTATTCGTATAGGTGACGATCTGTATGAATGATTCTGAAAGTTTAACGTTATGAAATAATGACTGAACAGTAGAGAACAAGAATCAGAAAGCCAAACCATCGTCGTGTTCGTTCGAAAGAAGATTCGAACGAATACGCGCGATGGCGACACGTTCTGACGAAACGAAAACGAAACGAACGATCATAAACTTAAGGAAATAAAATATTTCCTGTTTTACAATTTTGAAACTCATCATAAACAAGATTAAAAGAAACCATTTTTATTAATTCGCGAACAAATAAACGAAACGCGTAAAATAACGAAATTCGATAAATAAATTAATTAAACGAAATTTAAAATAATTATTAGAATTAGATACCATCTAAATAGTTAAAATAAACTCTTTTTATTTAATTTACGAGAAACGCGCGTAAAGAGCCGGAAACGCGACGAAAATACGAACCGAGCAACCGAAACTAACCCGAACACCCCCGGGATATATAAACCCTAAATGAGTTCATTTTCTCATTTATTACACATTCTCTCTCACTCTACACTCTCTACCCGTCACTTTCTCTCTCTAAGAAACCAGACCACCATTTTCAAGCTTTGAAGCTCCATATCTCACTCAAATGGTGACCAAATTGCGTGTTCTTGGAGTCTAAACGACCATCTTGAAGCCCTCTATACGAAAGTAAAACTGATCGGTGGATTTGTCCAGCTGATTTTGAGGTATGATCAAGAGAACATCACAAAAATTAGGGTTTTTGTTGTGTTTTGGTTTGACCTAGATCCATAACCGGGGTATAACTTTAATACACACCCACTACGCTTTTGATGACCGAGATTCACATCCATAGCAACATGCAGATCGTACAACAGAAATGAATGGAGATGATGATGGTGAGCTGTTGGGTGAGGCCATGGGTCGGCCGAACCTTTGGTGTTTTCCCTGACAGGCGAACCTGTTATCATCATCACTGCCGAACCCCATCTGCATCCACCTGGCCGAACCCTAGGCGGCCAACACCCAGCAGCCACGAACATGCTTCCTCTTCGCGAACCCTGCATGCTTAGCCAACCACGAACCCTTTTAGTCTACTCACCGAACCTTGCTTATGTAGACGAACCCCATGCATCCAGGTGTCACTCACGAACCCTGGTCGAACCAAGTGAAGACGAAACTTTCTAGTTGCAGCGAACCAGCACCGATAGCTGAACCTAAATCTTGACGAACCTATGCTGCTCATTGCCGAACCCAGGTTGCATCACCCGAACCTTCTTTAGCCGAAGTTAACCTAAAACCGAACCTTGGACGCCGAACCCCCTCTGATGAATCTATTTAGGCGAACCTATGGTTGCCTAATGGAACGAACCTAGTGACTTAAATGGTTGCCGAACCAAATTACTTGGGACCAAAGGGTTCGCTGCTCTGGGTGGCCGAATCAAGTTCATGCGGTTGTTTAGCCATAGATGGTCATCCTCTAATTTTCGACCAATAAATCACCAAGCCCAGCATATTATTCGATCCCTATTACCGGCCTAGTGGCCTCCTTGTCGGCCCAATCAGTTTAGACTCAAAAGATGGCCCACGTTTAGGTTTATGGTTCACTTTATTCGGCCTAGGTGACCATGTAACGGCCCAATCACATACAAAATCTTCCGGCCCACGTTGATTACTAGGGCCCAAAGCCATACACACTTGGGCCCAAGTAATAATTAGACCCACAACATAGCCCAAATCAGCCCAATATGGTGGCCCAACAACCTATCATTCGGCCCAAAGATAATTACTAGGCCCAATTACATAACAACTGATCCGATAAGTTATTCGGCCCAATGGATTCAAGAATGTAAAGAACATACAAAGGAATGTTAGGTTTAACAATAAACGATAAACTTATATGGGAATTATCATCTTGAATATTACAATGGCGATGAAAGGGATTATTAAGTGAATAATGCAAAGACTCAAAGTTTTATTTCACAAGGTATAAAGGTTAAAATAAACCTTAAAGTTGTGAATGGATGAACAAATGAACAAAAGTAAATAATATTTTACGCAACATGATGACATTCCAGGCCGGATAATGAATGATACTTTCGAGTGTTAGCCAACTTTAGGGCTAACACTAACACGTACACGCACACAAGTCACAACAACGAATGATTATATGTTACAAACTATATGAAATCAATACATGATCGTGAACATTACAACAAGTGCAATCAAAGAGCGCGCATATTCTTATTCTACTTAGTCAATCACTACGGACATAAGGTGAGTTCATTTGTCCCTTTTCAAACTTATTTGTTTTACTTCGGGACTGAGAAGCATGTTAAACATTTTAATAAACTATTGAAGTGTTATTTAATGCTTTTAAACTTAAACATGATGCTTATATTGATACTTATGCTTGGAAACTATTACACTTTGAGAAGCTATAAACTTGATGCTTACACTTCAAACTTGAAGCTTGAAACTATATGTTGGATGCTTATACGAGAAACTAAATTCTTAAATGTGAGACTTAATGCGTATGCTAGAAACTATATGTTTAAACATGAGACTTGAAGCTTATGTTAGAAACTATATGCTTAAACTTGAGACTTGATTGCTTATGCTATGGAACTCATGATGAAACTATACGTGGATGCTTGAAACTATAATGTGCGCATGAAATACTATGCATGTATCTAATCATAGGCTACGTAATTTCTAAACTTCTGCTAGTTCAGAGCTTGTACCTATGTATTGAGATACATGAAAACTATGCCAGGACGAGGCTAAGCTATTATCTATATAAGAGACATGTAATTGCTAAACTTCTGCTAGTGCAGAGCTTTTGTCTGCTTATATGAGATATGTAATTGCTGGATTGTTTGTGTATGCATGGCTTGTGTCTATGTATGAGATACGTAATTGCTAAACTTCTGCTAGTGCAGAGCTTGTATCTTGTATAGGAGACACGTAATTGCTAGACTAAGCTTAACTAATTCATGAGATACTTAATGGCTAAACTACTGCTAGTGCAGAGCTTGTATCTAGCCGTGAGCTACGTAATTGCTAAACTTCTGCTAGAGCAGAGCTTGTACTCACGCATGAGATTCGGGACAGCTAAACTATGTGCGTGTGAAACTATGATGCTTGTTAAACATACTATGAAACTAATACTTATGAATGCTATAGACTTGTAAACTTTGAAACAGAAAACAAAAGCTATGACGAGGAATGGGTTGATTGGTAGGTAAAATGCTCAATTATTATTAACAACAGTGGCATATCCAGATTAGTATGTGGTGGGATGGCGTCTTGGCGGGTAGTAGGCTCGACTCAGGGGTATGCCCTATATATAAGCATACCGATTTGGATATTACATGTGGAGTTAATAAGATTAAGGTTTTACCGAAAGAGGTTTGTTAAAGCTATTTTTAAACTTATAAACTTTATGAACTCACCAACCATTGTGTTGACTTTGTTTTCTTACATGCTTTCTCAGGTGAAGAACATGTTTAAGCTAAGGCTTTGGATTGCATGCTAGGCGGCCTAAATAGAGGCCCTAGTTGATTTTGGAAGCACATATTTTGTTAATCATACGAATCACTTTTGGTTGTCTTGTACAGATTACAAGATAGAAAACATTGATTCCTTTGTTAGGTTTACTTAGTTAAATTGCAGAACATTGATATTGTAATTTAACGTTGTAATCCTATTTAAATGCTTTATTGTGCTTTAGTTATTCTTAACATTGATGCTATGTGAACAATCTGATCATCATGATTATCACTCATGATATCGCGCCCCGAGAACCTTCCGCCCGACGGGGACTTCGATCCAACCCCGCCGGCTCGGGGTGTGACAGATTGGTATCAGAGCTCAAGGTTATAGAGAATAATAGGTCATTTACTTAAACGGTTTGGCCTAGACTATAACTTAGGGACCCTAATGTAGAGAACTTAAGACTTAAGTTTGCATTATGTTTTCTGCATTCGATCACTGCACTAACCAAATTCTTTTGGTTATGATCAGAATGCCGCCAAGAAAACAACCGACTCCTGTACCTATTACTCATACTTCTGCACCACCCTCTTCTACTCCATCACCACCAGATTCACCACCGCCACCTCCTCCTCCTCCTCCTCCACATAGTCCTCCTCCGAACACGACTATGGGACCAATTATTGATCCTGCTACCATCGCCTTGGCAACACTGCTGAGTACTCAACTGACGAGCCAACTGAACGATGTCATCCCAGAGATGATAAATCGGATTCAGGGACATGGCAACACTTCAGGCAATACTACAGGAGAGGCTAGTGGAAACACTAGTCACACTTCATATTGCTCCTACAAGTCCTTTGTGGGATTCAAACCCCCAAGCTTTACTGGAGTCGAAGGCGCTGTTGGATTAATCCAATGACTAGAGAAAATGGAGAACACTCTGGACATTAGCAGTTGTCCAGAACACCATAAAGTTCGCTATGCAGCCGGTTCATTCAGCAAGCGAGCTTTAACATGGTGGAACGCACAGATCAGGGCTAAAGGAAGAGATAAGGCAATGGCGATGCCTTGGGCAGAATTTAAACTTCTTTTGAGGAATGAGTTTTGCCCGAAACACGAACTGCAACAGTTGGAGATTGAGCTCTCTAACCATGTGATGAAGGGAGCCAACCATATGACTTTTACCACTCGCTATCATGAATTGGTAGCTCTGGTTCCAGAGATGGTACCCACATTGGAAAAGCTGATTGATCGCTACGTAGCAGGATTACCCTCTTGTATTCAAAGCATCGTGCTGGGTGCATATCCTGCTACTTTGGAGTCTGCTATCTCCCTTTCAGCTAAACTCACCAATGTGATGGTGAAGTTTGGAGTTTTAAAAGATGATGCGGGAAAGGCCAAGGAAACAACCTCAAAGAAACTAGAGTACCACCAAAAGAAGAAACAGAAGGTCGTCAAAAACTATGCGGCCGTCACTCCTCTGAGACAGGCACCTGCAGCACCTGTCAATCCTGCAACCAAGAACTATGGGGGAGAACATCCCCAGTGCACCCACTACAAGTATCATCATCCTCCTACTGCCCAATGTAGGAAATGCACTAATTGTGGTCGATTTGGCCACTGGGTTGCAAGATGCCATTTTGCTGTAAATCAGGCTACCAACACTGCAGCAAGAGCACTACCTCCACCACCACCACAGAATCCAGGCAACAACAATAACATCAACAGGGGATGCTATAACTGCGGGGAACTGGGTCATTTCTCCCGCGAATGTCCTAAGAGAGTGCAACCAGGAGCACAAGCACCTCGCGGACGAGCTTTTGTCATTGGAGCCAATGCTGCACGCCAAGACCCTAATGTAGTCACTGGTACATTTCTTTTACAAAACTCTTATGCATCTATACTATTTGATACTGGTGCAGACCAGAGTTTTATTTCATCTGATTTTGCACGACAACTTAGTCTTACTGAGGAAACTTTAGACTCCCCTTACATTATCGAAGTAGCGAACGGAAAGCAAGTTACAGTTAGCATTATACTTAGGAACTGCCCACTTACACTCACAGATCACACATTTATCATCGACTTGTTGCCGATGGAGTTGGGCAGTTTCGACATCATTGTGGGGATGGATTGGCTATCACTCAATAGAGTTGAAGTCATCTGTTCCGAAAAGCTACTTCGGATTCTAGTCGCCAATGATCTTGTATTGGAAGTTCGTGGGGATCAAGCAAAGAGAAACGTAAACATCATATCATGCATAAAAGCGCGTAAGTGTCTGCAAAAGAAGTGCATAGCTTTCTTGGCTCATGTGGTGGAAAAAGAGAAAGACAAGAAAACGATACAAGACGTGCCAATAGTAAAGGAATACCCTGAAGTGTTTCCTGAAGATCTACCTGGTTTGCCACCTGTGCGACCGGTAGAGTTTCGTATTGATCTGATTCCTGGAGCAACACCTGTTGCTAAGTCTCCTTATAGGTTAGCACCTTCAAAGATGCAGGAGTTATCCAACCAACTACATGAGCTACTTGACAAGGGTTTCATCCGACCGAGCTACTCACCTTGGGGAGCTACGGTTTTGTTCGTGAAAAAGAAGGATGGATCCTTTCGGATGTGCATAGACTACAGAAAGTTAAACAAACTAACCATCAAGAATCGGTATCCATTACCGAGGATTGATGATTTGTTTGATCAATTGCAAGGAGCTCAATACTTTTCGAAGATCGATCTGTGTTCCGGATACCATCAGCTCCGAGTACAAGATGAAGACATACCCAAGACGGCGTTTCGTACCAGATACGGGCATTACGAGTTTATGGTGATGCCTTTTGGTTTGACGAATGCACCCGTGGTTTTCATGGATCTCATGAACCGTGTGTGTAAGCCGTATTTAGATCAATTTGTTATTGTTTTCATTGATGACATATTGATCTATTCTAAAAGCAAAGCAGAGCACGAGCAACATCTTAGAACGATCTTGGAACTGTTAAAGGAAGAGAAGCTCTATGCCAAATTCTCTAAATGTGAATTTTGGTTAAAAGAGGTTCAATTCCTAGGCCACGTTGTTAACAGTGAGGGAATACACGTTGATCCTGCCAAGATCGAAGCAATAAAGGATTGGGACACTCCGAAGACACCTACGGAGATACGTTCTTTTCTAGGTTTAGCAGGCTATTATAGAAGGTTCATCTAGAACTTTTCTAAGATAGCCCTGCCACTTACAAAGCTAACACAGAAAAGCGAACCGTTTTTTTGGGAACAGAAGCAAGAAGAAGCCTTTCAAACGTTGAAGCAAAAGCTATGCGATGCTCCGATCTTATCTCTCCCAGACGGTTGTGATGACTTTGTTGTGTACTGTGATGCATCCCATCAGGGACTTGGCTGTGTACTCATGCAGTGAGACAAAGTTATTGCTTATGCTTCGAGACAACTAAAGATTCATGAGAAGAACTACACTACTCATGATCTGGAACTGGGAGCTGTGATATTTGCTTTAAAGATCTGGAGACATTACTTATATGGCACCAAGTGTACCATATTTACGGATCACAAGAGTCTGCAACACATATTCGATCAGAAGGAACTCAACATGCGATAGCGACGTTGGGTTGAGCTTCTGTATGATTACCACTATGTAATGAAGTACCATCCGGGCAAGGCAAACGTTGTAACTGATGCCTTGAGCCGGAAGGAACGTGTCAAACCCTTGCGTGTCAGAGCAATGGGAATGACTGTCCAGACAAGCTTACACGACAATATTTTGCAAGCACAACAAGTTGCGATTGAACGAGGAAACTTGAAGAAAGATTTAGATTATGGAGTGGAAAAACATTTGGAAACAAAACCCGATGGACTTGTTTACTTCAAGGATCGTGTATGGATTCCTGCAGTAGATGAGTTGAGAAAGCTTATTTTTGATTAAGCACACAAGAACAAGTACTCTGTGCATCCCGGTGCTGATAAAATGTACCAAGACTTACGTGCATATTATTGGTGGCTGGGTATGAAGAAAGACATAGCCGAGTACGTTGGTCGATGTCTTACGTGTGCTAAAGTGAAGGCAGAACACCAGAAACCGTCAGGTTTACTGGAACAGCCTGAAATTCCATTTTTGAAGTGGGAACAGATAACTATGGACTTCGTTACTAAGGTACCCCGCACTTCCAGTGGACATGACACTATTTGGGTTATCGCTGATCGATTAACCAAATCTGCTCATTTCTTGCCGATTCCAGAAACTTATACGATGGATAAACTAGCGAAGCTTTACATCAACGAGATAGTGGTACGCCATGGTGTGCCATTGTCTATCATTTCAGATCGTGATAGCAGATTCACATCAAGGTTCTGACAATCATTGCAGAAATCTTTAGGGACACAATTAAACCTAAGTACAGCTTATCATCCACAAACGGATGGTCAAAGCGAACGTACTATTTAGACCCTGGAGGACATGTTAAGGACTTGTGTTCTAGAATTCGGTGGTAATTGGGATTCTCATTTGCCACTGATTGAATTCTCCTACAACAACAGCTATCATAGTAGCATCGGATGTGCACCGTTCGAGGCTCTCTATGGTCGCAAGTGTCGATCGCCGATCTGTTGGTCGGAAGTGGGAGATAATCGTATCACCGGGCCTGAACTTATTCAAGAAACTACAGACAAAATTGCTCAGATACAACAGAGGCTACAAGCTACACGAAGCAGGAAAAAGAGCTATGCCGATAAACGGCGCAAGCCGTTGGAATTCCAAGTGGGAGACCGTGTCATGTTGAAGGTATCCCCATGGAAAGGTGTAGTTCGTTTTGCAAAGAAAGGCAAACTAACACCACGGTTCGTAGGACCGTTTGAAATTGTTGAACGTATTGGTCCTGTGGCGTACACATTAAGTTTACCGGATGAACTTAGTGGTGTACATGACGTGTTTCACGTCTCAAACTTGAAGAAATGTTTGACGGATGAAACTCTTATCATACCGATTGAGGAAATTCAATTGGATGAACACTTACACTTTTTCTAAGAACCTTTGGAGATTATGGATCGCAAAGTTAAACAACTGAGGCGAACCCGTATCCCCATTGTCAAGGTTCGATGGAACTCAAGGCGCGGACCCGAGTTTACTTGGGAACGTGAAGATCACACGAAGAACAAGTATCCCCAACTCTTTACAGAGGAAGCCGTACAGAATAACGCGTCTTAAATTTCGGGACGAAATTTCTCTAACAAGGGGAGACTGTAACATCAGTGCCGGACGCGTGCCGGAACAGTGATCGCAACAGTAGATCGTACAGTAACTAGGTACACAATACGTGAAACTATGTTTATGCTATTAACACATTATACTTGATACGAAACTATTATGCGATTGTCTGAAAAATCTGATTAAAACCTCAGAGTTTAACAGTCAGAAACATATCAGACAACACAGTATGGAAACACAGATACTTGATTTGATGCTTTTGTTTATAAACGTATGCTAGGTTAAACAAAACAAAACCATAACGGTTATTGTTACGGAATGCTAAACCGACGAATTATTCGTATAGGTGACGATCTGTATGAATGATTCTGAAAGTTTAACGTTCTAAAATAATGACTGAACAGTAGAGAATAAGAATCAGAAAGCCAAACCATCGTTGTGTTCGTTTGAATGACGATTCGAACGAATACGCGCGATGGCGACGCGTTCTGACGAAACGAAAACGAAAACGAAACGAACGATCATAAACTTAAGGAAATAAAATATTTCCTGTTTTACAATTTTGAAACTCATCATAAACAAGATTAAAAGAAACCATTTTTATTAATTTGCGAACAAATAAACGAAACGCGTAAAATAACGAAATTCGATAAATAAATAAATTAAACGAAATTTAAAATAATTATTAGATTTAAATACTATCTAAATAGTTAAAATAAACTCTTTTTATTTAATTTACGAGAAACGCGCGTAAAGAGCCGGAAATGCGACGAAAATACGAACCGATCAACCGAAACGAACCGAACACCCCCGGGATATATAAACCCTAAATGAGTTCATTTTCTCATTTATTACACATTCTCTCTCTACACTCTACCCGTCACTTTCTCTCTCTAAGAAACCAAACCACCATTTTCAAGCTTTGAAGCTCCATATCTCACTCAAATGGTTACCAAATCGCGTGTTCTTGGAGTCTAAACGACCATCTTGAAGCCCTTTATACGAAAGTACAACTAATCGGTGGATTTGTCCAGCTGATTTCGAAATATGATCAAGAGAACATCACAAAAATTAGGGTTTTCGTTGTGTTTTGATTTGACCTAGATCCATAACCGGGGTATAACTTTAATACACAAACACTACGCTTTTGATGACCGAGATTCACATCCATAGCAACATGCAGATCGTACAATAGAAATGAATGGATATGATGATGGTGAGCTGTTGGGTGAGGCCATCGGTCGGCCGAACCTTTGGTGTTTTCCCTGACAGGCGAACCTGTTATCATCATCACTGCCGAACCCATCTGCATCCACCTGGCCGAACCCTAGGCGGCCAACACCCAGCAGCCACGAACATGCTTCCTCTTCGCGAACCCTGCATGCTTAGCCAACCACGAACCCTTTTAGTCTACTCTCCGAACCTTGCTTATGTAGACGAACCCCATGCATCCCGGTGTCACTCACGAACCCTGGTCGAACCAAGTGAAGACGAACCTTTCTAGTTGCAGCGAACCAGCACCGATAGCCGAACCTAAATCTTGACGAACCTATGCTGCTCATTGCCGAACCCAGGTCGCATCAACCGAACCTTCTTTAGCCGAACTTAACCTTAAACCGAACCTTGGACGCCGAACCCCCTCTGATGAATCTATTTATGCGAACCTATGGTTGCCTAATGGAACGAACCTAGTGACTTAAATGGCTGCCGAACCTAATTACTTGGGACCAAAGGGTTCGCTGCTCTGGGTGGCCGAATCAAGTTCATGCGGTTGTTTAGCCATAGATGGTCATCCTCTAATTTTCGACCAATACATCACCAAGCCCAGCATATTATTCGATCCCCATTACCGGCCTAGTGGCCTCCTTGTCGGCCCAATCAGTTTAGACTCAATAGATGGCCCACGTTTAGGTTTACGGTTCACTTTATTCGGCCTAGGTGACCATGTAGCGGCCCAATCACATTCAAAATCATCCGGCCCACGTTGATTACTAGGGCCCAAAGCCATACACACTTGGGCCCAAGTAATAATTAGACCCACAACATAGCCCAAATCAGCCCAATAGGGTGGCCCAACAACCTATCATTCGGCCCAAAGATAATTACTAGGCCTAATTACATAACAACTGATCCAATAAGTTATTCGGCCCAATGGATTCAAGAATGTAAAGAACATACAAACGAATGTAAAGAACATACAAACTTATATGGGAATTATCATCTTGAATATTACAATGGCGATGAAAGGGATTATTAAGTGAATAATGCAAAGACTCAAAGTTTTATTTCACAAGGTATAAAGGTTAAAATAAACCTTAAAGTTGTGAATGGATGAACACATGAACAAAAGTAAATAATATTTTACGCAACATGATGACATTCCAGGCCGGATAATGAATGATACTTTCGAGTGTTAGCCAACTTTAGGGCTAACACTAACACGTACACGCACACAAGTCACAACAACGAATGTTTATAAGTTACAAACTATATGAAATCAATACAGGATCGTGAACATTACAACAAGTGCAATCAAAGAGCGCGCATATTCTTATTCTACTTAGTCAATCACTACGGACATAAGGTGAGTTCATTTGTCCCTTTTCAAACTTATTTGTTTTACTTCGGGACTGAAAAGCATGTATGTTTATTTTAATAAACTATTGAAGTGTTATTTAATGCTTTTAAACTTAAACATGATGCTTATATTGATACTTATGCTTGGAAACTAGTACACTTTGAGAAGCTATAAACTTGATGCTTACACTTCAAACTTGAAGTTTGAAACTATATGTTGGATCCTTATACGAGAAACTAAATGCTTAAACATGAGACTTGAAGCTTATGCTAGAAACTATATGCTTAAACTTGAGACTTGATTGCTTATGCTATGGAACTCATGATGAAACTATACGTGGATGCTTGAAACTATAATGTGCGCATGAAATACTATGGATGTATCTAATCATAGGCTACGTAATTGCTAAACTTCTGCTAGTGCAGAGCTTGTACCTATGTGTTGAGATACATGAAAACTAAACCAGGACGAGGCTAAGCTATTATCTATATAAGAGACATGTAATTGCTAAACTTCTGCTAGTGCAGAGCTTTTGTCTGCTTATATGAGATATGTAATTGCTGGATTGTTTGTGTATGCATGGCTTGTGTCTATGTATGAGATACGTAATTGCTAAACTTCTGCTAGTGCAGAGCTTGTATCTTGTATAGGAGACACGTAATTGCTAGACTAAGCTTAACTAACTCATGAGATACGTAATGGCTAAACTTCTGCTAGTGCAGAGCTTGTATCTAGCCGTGAGCTACGTAATTGCTAAACTTCTGCTAGAGCAGAGCTTGTACTCACGCACGAGATTAGGGACAGCTAAACTATGTGCGTGTGAAACTATGATGCTTGTTAAACATACTATGAAACTAATACTTCTGAATGCTATAGACTTGTAAACTTTGAAACAGAAAACAAAAGCTATGATGAGGAATGGGTTTATTGGTAGGTAAAATGCTTAATTATTATTAACAACAGTGGCATATTCGGATTAGTATGTGGTGGGATGGCGTCTGGGCGGGTAGTAGGCTCGACTCAGGGGTATGCCCTATATATAAGCATACCGATTTGGATATTACATGTGGAGTTAATAAGATTAAGGTTTTACCGAAAGAGGTTTGTTAAAGCTATTTTTAAACTTATAAACTTTATGAACTCACCAACCATTGTGTTGACTTTGTTTTCTTACATGCTTTCTCAGGTGAAGAACAGGTTTAAGCTAAGGCTTTGGATTGCATGCTAGGCGGCCTAGATAGAGGACCTAGTTGATTTTGGAAGCACATATTTTGTTAATCATACGAATCACTTTTGGTTGTCTTGTACAGATTACAAGATAGAAAACATTGATTCCTTTGTTAGGTTTACTTAGTTAAATTGTAGAACATTGATATTGTAATTTAACTTTGTAATCATATTTAAATGCTTTATTGTGCTTTAGTTATTCTTAACATTGATGCTATGTGAACAATCTGATCATCATGATTATCACTCACGATATCGCGCCCCAAGAACCTTCCGCCCAACGGGGACTTCGATCCAACCCCGCCGGCTCGGGGTGTGACATCCATAGATGACAGGAATCAGATGGCCGACAAATCAGTGTGAAAACAATGTGATAACAGAATGTTTAGTTGAGTCCGACAGTGAGGAAATACAATTTAAAACAATATTGCAGTGTCGTTTCAGAATAACGAACTGACAGCGTGTTTGCATGGGTGACGATTCACACAAACATATATGTGAGTTTAACGTTCTGAAATGATGACTGGGAAGTAGAAAACAAAATTCAGAAAGCCAAACCATCGACGTGTTTGTTCGGATGACGATTCGAACGAATACGCGCGATGGTGACGCGATCTGACGAAACGAAAACGAAACACGACACGAACGACCATAAATTAATAAAATAAGCTAAATAATGTTTTACAATTTTGAAACTCATTAAAAATAATTAAAACCATTCTTTTAATTAAAACACGTAAAACACGCGTTACGTTCCGGAAACGCAACGAATACGCGAACCGAGCAACCGAAACGAACCCGAATACCCCCGGGGTATATAAACCACAAATGAGGCCATCTATTCCATTTCCAACCAACTCACTCTCTCTCTACATTCAATTCCCGTCTATTTCTCTCTCTAAAAGAAAAACACCATTTTCAAGCTTAAAATCCAAGCATCTTGCTCGTTTCTTGACGGAATTGGGCGTTCTTGGTGTCCACGCGTAGTTCATGATCTCCTTTACCTGAAAGTACAAGTGATCTAGAGATTTGTCCGGCCAAACTCGAGGTATTGAGCGTGTAAAGTCTGAAAAGTTAGGGTTTTCATCTTTATAACTGATCCACCTATGTAACCTCTACTACACATACATGCTACACACTTAAGCACTAATCTACGCATGATTCCACCCATGGAATGGCCTTACAATCACCTCAGAATTGATGAGAATGACGAACTGAAACATGTTCGCCAGGGGGTAGGGACGAACAGCAGGTCACAAACCTATGGGCTGTGCATGGGTAGCCGATCCTTCTGCCCTGTGATTCAAGGACCACTTGGCTGAACCTTGTTGCAAGCAAGCGAACCTAGGTGTGTGCTGCTGCCCCGAACCCAAGAATCACGAACCTTCACATTACTCACGAACCTTCACATTACTCACGAACCATTGTTGCATGCCGGCTGAACCTCTAGGACACTGGCGAACCCTTGGCAGCTACCATCCTCTAACCCCGGCAAACCTTGGGACATCAGCCGAACCCCATCATGCACTACTAACCATAGGCGAACCCTTCAACCCTCAACCGAACCTGTTACCACTCCCGAACCTTCACGGAAACCACCATAGCCGAACCCTCCTAGCAAACATGAGCCGAACCTTCGGCCGAACCCATCCATTGGAGCACCGAACCCTAGATCACTTCAATTGACCGAACCTTGATGTGGGTGGTAGCTAGGTTCGTTGATCCCACGCACCATCTGATGTCATTGATTTGGCTTAGCATCACCACCGAATCTCTATTAAAATAAACCTAATAGGTTGCTGAATGGGAGCCGAAATTATATCATCCAGCCGAGGCAATATACAACTCAAACGACACTTGATTCAGCCCAAAACTCACACAAATCTCGGCCCATCTCCTTTCCCAGCCCATTCACTCACTTACAGTCCCTATATTCGGCCCATGACCATTGATAGGCCCATGTATTGGCCCACATAACTAATGTAGAACAATGGAAACCAATTAAGAAAGATTTTATGCATGGGTTTATTATCCTAAGGTACCACAAAGGTAGTCATGGGATGGTTTAATGATCATCACAAACTCAAAACATTGGATTTTACAAAAAGATGTTGCTTAGTTAATTATTAACTATGACTCAATCGTTATACACTTAACAAGAAACAACGGGTGAGTTTTCAAACTATACAACTAAGACGGATGTTCACAAACTATAATAATTCCAGGGAGTCATTGGGTCAATAACAAAGGGGTGATGACCTAAACTTAGTAAGTACATGATTTCAACATTCTTGACAACTAAACGGGGCCGAATGATGACCAAGATCAACGCGTATTGTCCAACCTTAGGGATAACACATACACACGCACAAATCCTTACGACTCATACTTATGAAATTGCATACAATGTGAAATCAATACAAGAACGTGAATACACAACAAGTACAATAAGAGCGCATGCATTTTATTTAAACTAAGTCAACCACTTCAAACGCAAGGTGAGTTCATATGCCCCTTTTCTTTAATCTTAACTGATTTTAAACTCTCGGGGCTGAGAAACATGCTTACTTTTATTTATTTAAGAGTTTTAATGTTTCACATATTACTTATACTATGATTAGATAATATTGTTTAACTTATTATCGTTTATCATTGTATGTATGCTTGTATGAACATGATATGACAGGGATAATCAAATGAATATGATAATATAACTTCATAATTCATCAACGCATTAGAATAACATAGTTATAAGATTTTATCTTACAACACCTAGTTATTCTTACATGAGCAAACATTGGAATAATTCTTACATGATCAAACATTGGGATAATCACAGAGAAACATGGTGACACAACAAAACACATGAATGATTAGAAGATAATACATCTTCTTAATACCATTCAACACTAGAGTTAATTAAGTGTAATAAGACAAGTACTTATAACGCTTAGTTTACAACTCAATACATATTATACGATAATATGGAACAATTATCATCCACCACCTGAGCGGATTAAGGGTAGCCAGACTAGTTCTTACTACGACTTAATGGCAACATGGTGACTACATGGACAACTATCAACCACCACCTGAGCGGATTAAGGGTGGTAAGACTAGTTCTTACCACGGCTTAATGGCAACATGTTGAACATATGGATCATTCAGAATGATAATCATGATAACATATCTTCATGATAACAACATCATTCTCACATCAGTTAACATAAAGTAATAAGACAAGTTCTTATTTAACTTTGTTAACAACAATGAGAACACACGACGGGATAGAGGTAAATCGGATGCATTGTGATCTGATTACGTGAGGATCACAATGGATTCCTTTTAGGCTCTATATGTTGCAAATTGAGAACATATCACAAATGGTTAATTAACACTTTTAATATTTAAAAGTGAATCAACAGTTAACCCCACGAGCAATAGAATAATACAAGGAACAGATTTGGTAAATCTAATATCCTTAATACATATAATGGTTATCAATACTTCGGTTTGGATAACTACAACTCTATTATTTTATTATTCTATACATGATATCACAGGTGATCAACAATGAGATGAACATGTGGAATGGAGATGGAAATCAATAGTTGTATCGCAAGTAGTGTGGAGTTCTAGTAGTGATGTGGTGGGATGCTGGCTAGGGCTTAGTTCCCTTACATATGCCCTATATATAAGCATCACAACTAGGATGATATATTAGTTGTGAATATAACTATTGAGAAGCCATTGGGAAAATGGGAGAATCAAACGACATACAAGCAACATAATTAACATTATGATTGTGCATGTGAATGAATCAAGGTTTTCAATTAACATACTTATGAACTCACCAACCTAGTGTTGACTTTGTTTAAATGTATGTTTTCTCAGGTGACGAACATGTGTAGTCACTCATATGCCAAGGCTAAGCTAGTGGACTTTTAGAAGACCTAGCTTCATTTTGTGTTGCACATTTTGATATGACAAAACATTGAATCCTATTTTGTATATCTTGTATAGTTACAAGATAGAAGCCACAGTGATTCTTTTGGATAGATTTACTTGGTTAAATTATGAACGATACATTGTAATTTAATCTTGTAATTCTATATTATTTTTGTGTTAGCATTTCTCATTTATTTATCATATGCTATGTAAACAATCTGATCATTTCGATTATCACAACGATATCACGCCTCGAGAACCTTCCGCCCGGCGGGAAAGTCGATCCAGCCCGCCGGCTCTGGGTGTGACACACTTGGATTGTTAAGTAAAATTTTTAAATATGAATCACTTGCTTCTAACCTTTATGGCATGTGTACTTTATTGCTCTAAACTAATGACATATTTCTCTACTTAATGTTTCCAATATGTGTGTCTATCAAATCATGTTAAATAAATGCGTTGTAATTAAGGTTTTAATACAAACCTAGTTCATGTGTTGTCACAGTCTCCCCAACTTATAGAAATTTCGTCCTCAAAATTTGATTTGTCGTAGTCAACTTGTAGTTTGAAATAGTTGAGGGTACTTCCTACGCATCTCTGATTCTTTTTCCCAAGTAAACTCAGGCCCTCGTTTGGAATCCCAACGTACTTTTACAATTGGTATCTTACTACGCCTCAGCTTCTTGACTTGTCTGTCCATTATTTCCACAGGTTCCTCCATGAATTGTAATTGTTTATTGATCTTTGCCTCTTGGTAAGGTATGATCAAACTTTCGTCCACCAAATATTTCTTGAGGTTTGACACATGGAATACGTCATGTATTCCTTCCAATTCCAATGGGAGTTCTAGCTGGTAAGCCACAAGTCCCAGTCGTGCCAAAATTTTGAAGGGTCCAATATATCTGGGGTTCAACTTCCCACGTTTACCAAAGCATACCGTACCCTTCCATGGTGATACCTTTAACATTACTTTATCTCCGACACTGAACTCTAATGGTCTTCGTCTCTTATCTGCGTAACTCTTCTGTCGATCTTGAGCAGCCTTCATCCTTTCTTTGATTTTGTGAATCCTATCAGTCGTTTCTTGAACAATTTCGGGCCCGGTTAATTGACTTTCACCTATCTCATTCCAACACAAAGGTGATCGACATTTTCTCCCATATAATGCCTCAAACGGTGCCGCTTGAATACTAGTATGATAACTGTTATTATAGGAAAACTCAACCAATGGTAAATGTGTATCCCAATTTCTTCCAAAGTCTATTACACAAGATCTTAACATGTCTTCTAATGTCTGGATAGTTCTTTCACTTTGCCCATCGGTTTGAGGATGATAAGTTGTACTTATCTTTAGTTTGGTTCCCAAAGCTTCCTGAAGCGCTTGCCAGAACCTAGATGTGAAACGACTATCTCTATCCGAAATGATTGATATTGGCACACTATGTCTGGCAACAATTTCCTTCATATAAATTCTTGCTAACTTTTCCATTTTGTAGTCCTCCCTTACAGGTAAGAAGTGTGCAGTTTTTGTTAACCTATCTACAACTACCCATATCGAGTCATGACCATTAGCGGTCCGAGGTAACTTGGTCACAAAATCCATAGTAACCTGTTCCCATTTCCATGTCGGTATCTCTGGTTGTTGTAAGAATCCGAATGGTTTTTGATGCTCCACTTTTACTTTTGCGCAAGTTAAGCATTTGCTTACATACTCTGCTATTGATCTTTTCAACCCAGGCCACCAGAATTTTTCTTTTATCTCATGGTACATCTTGTCACTGCTTGGATGTACTGAGTATCTAGACTTATGGGCTTCTTCTAAAATTACTTCTCTCATGCCCTCATGTAGAGGTATCCATATTCTTCCTTTGAATGCTTTCAATCTTCCTTGATCTTCTTCATCAAATTGTTTCTCGATTCCAGTCAATGTCTCTTTCTTTAATTTTTCCTTGGTCAAGGCTTCTTGTTGAGCACTACGGATCTTTTCCTTCAAGTCAATTCCTACTGTCATCTCTAGGGCTTTTACTCTTAACGGAATCGCTCTCTCTTTCCGACTTAAGGCGTCCGCTACCATATCTGCCTTTCCCGGATGATACCGGATTTCACAGTCATAATCACTTAACAATTCTACCCATCTCCTTTGTCTCACATTCAGTATTTTCTGATCGAGTATATGTTGTAAGCTCTTATGATCAGTGTAAATTACACAATTTGTTCCATATAAATAGCGTCTCCACATCTTTAAAGCAAACACTACAGCTCCTAACTCTAAGTCATGGGTGGTATAGTTTTTCTCGTGAGTTTTTAATTGTCGTGATGCGTATGCAATTACTTTCTTTCTTTACATTAACACGTAACCCAGTCCCAATCTAGAAGCATCACAGTAGACCACGAAATCTTCGTTTCCTTCAGGTAAGGATAATACGGGAGCACTGCACAATTTTTTCTTAAGTGTGTCGAATGCTTCTTGCTGTCTTTCTCCCCATTCAAATGCCACCTTCTTCTATGTTAAGGTAGTTAAAGGTAGTGCTATCTTTGTAAATTTTTCAATAAATCTTCTGTAATAACCGGCCAATCCTAGAAATTTCCTTATTTCTGTAGGAGTTCTTGGTTCTCCCATTCTTTAACAGCCTCTATCTTTAAAGGATCTACTTGTATTCCTTCTTCATTTATGATGTGCCCCAAGAATTGTAATTCTCTCATCCAAAATTCACATTTGCTTAACTTAGCATACAACTTCTCCCTCCTTAGTAGTTCCAACATCTTTCGTAGGTGCTCCTCATGATCCTTTGCACTCCTTGAGTATATTAGTATATCATCAATAAATACAATCACGAATTTATCCAAGTATGGTTTGCACACCCGGTTCATGAGATCCATAAACACTGCAGGTGCGTTTGTAAGTCCGAATGGCATTACCATAAATTCCTAATGTCCATAACGAGTTCTGAAGGCGGTTTTTGGGACATCCTCATCTCTAACTCTTAATTGATGATATCCTGATCGCAAGTCAATCTTTGAAAAGTAGCTTGCCCCTTGTAGTTGATCAAACAAGTCGTCTATTCTTGGGAGTGGATAACGATTCTTTATGGTGACTTTGTTTAGCTCACGGTAGTCGATGCACATTCATAATGTCCCGTCCTTCTTTTTCACAAATAGTACTAGGGCTCCCCATGGAGAAAAACTCAGCCTTATGAAACCTTTATCCATCAGCTCCTGAATTTGTATCACCATTTCTTGCATTTCAGAAGGTGCTAAATGGTAAGGTGCTTTGGCTACTGGTGCCGCTCCGGGAATTAAATCAATTCTGAATTCCACTTGTCTCGGTGGTGGTACTCCCGGCAACTCTTCCGGAAATACATCTAGTTATTCAGATACAATAGGTATCTCCTTGGGTACTGCATCTTCTTTCTTGGTGACCACATAAGCTAAGTAGGTTATATTACCCTTCCTTGAATATTTCTCAGTCTTTGCATATGAAATGATGCGCGGTAATTTTCTGAACTTATGCCCAATCACTACCATCTAGGTATTCAGATACAATAGGTATCTCCTTGGGTACTGCATCTTCTTTCTTGGTGAGCACATAAGCTAAGTAGGTTATATTACCCTTCCTTGAATATTTCTCAGTCTTTGCATACGAAATGATGCGCGGTAATTCTCTGACCTTATGCCCAATCACTACCATCTTCTTATCATTTGTTAAGGGAATTGTTATGATCTTATGTTCACAGTTAAGTTCTACCTTATTCATAGCTAACCAATCCATTCCAATAACTACATCAAAGCCTCCTAGTTCAATAGGCAGTAGATCGATCTTAAATTTGTGTCCTTCCATAACTAATTCACAGTCTTTCAACATTTCTTTTATACTTATCACTTTGTCAATAGCTATCTCTACTTCACATATGTCTTTCAAACAAGTAGATTGTTTATCGAGTAAGGATCTAAATTTTGTTGATATAAAACTAAAAGTAGCACCCGTATCAATCAATACACTAGCTACATGGTTGTTTAAAAGAAGCGTACCAGTTATCATCTCTGGATCTTTCTGAGCTTCAGTTGCGGTGAGTACGAATGCTCTTCCTGTTGCCATTTGTGGCTTATCCCGCTTCAGTTTTGGGCAAACATTCCTTAAATGCCCAGTGTCTCCGCATTAATAGCATCTCGCTACGTCCTTGACCTTGCAATCTTTGAGCAGATGTCCTGTTTCCTTACACTTATAACAATGCTTAGGGTTGCATTCTCCCTGATGATGTATCTTGCACTTATCACACCAAGGACTAGTTCCTAGGTATATCTTCCTTCCCGGTATG
Organism: Mikania micrantha; assembly: GCA_009363875.1. Taxonomy (NCBI): domain Eukaryota; kingdom Viridiplantae; phylum Streptophyta; class Magnoliopsida; order Asterales; family Asteraceae; genus Mikania; species Mikania micrantha. The sequence goes on from CM018681.1 coordinate 20,894,989, forward strand.
GATGTAGTTGCCTCTTTTGCCTTTCCAAAATTATTTCCCTTACCCTCAAACTTCCTGAATTTCTGATCTCCCTTCCTTTCATTCCTATTATCTTGCCATTTCCTTTTATCACCTGCTCTCTCCTGGTTTCTCTTCCCACACCTCACTATCTCATCTGTAAGTGTTCCTCCCAGCTCCACTGCTGACTGGAAGGTGGATGGCCTAGCGGTCCTGACATACCCTCTTATTTGAGGTGCTAATCCCAAATGTATCTTCCTATTCTTTTGGTCTCAGGGGTGACTAGATGTGGAACTAACAATGCTAACTCATTGAACAAATTAATGTACTTGGTATGATCCAACCCAATCATTTCATGTGCCAGAAATTCAGCTTCAATTCTTTCCAGCTCGTTAATTGGACAGAACCTCTCAGTAACCAGATCCTTAAATGCCTTCCAACTCATGACCTTAATTGCATTACGACCCCTAGTCTTTACAACAGTGTTCCACCAAGTCAAGGCAGCTCCTTTGAGAGAGTGTGTTGCATACTTTACCTTGTTGTCTTCCTTACAGTCACTGATATCCAGAACAGACTCCATGTCTTCAAGCCACCTAATGGCTCCAACATCCCCATCTCTTCCCTCTAAATCCTTTGGTTTGCAGGCCATAAAAGTTTTATACGAACACCCTTTCCTTTCTTTAGGTTCTTCAGGTTCCACTTCCGGTCCCCCTGCTCCATGACCATTTCAGTTTTGGTTTTCAACATTCATGTCAGCCGTAATCTGTGCTGCTATCGTTGGTATGGCATTCTGTATATGTCTAGCAATCAAATCGGTCATCCTGTCATCCATGTTGCATTCCGCCATATTTCTGTTAGCGTTTGGGTCGTTGTTTAGGGGTTCATCCTGGTTCACTATGTGGTTCACGGAGTTTTCTGGAGGAGGTGGCGGTGGATTTCGCGGGTTTCCTGGAATTCTTCTCTCCCTTCGCGGGTTTTGGTTTGCCCCCGCATTAGGTCCGGTACGGTTCAACCGTTGGCTACGACAAGGCGGCATTCTATATAGCATGATTCACATGTAGAGTAAAATACATCGTCATTTAATTTATCGAGCAATTATTTAAAGTAAATTATCATATCCTTGAGTATGCATATTAATTTCTACATACATACAATTAAAATAATAAAAATTAATTTTATTTAATAAAGCAACCAATCGTGAGTTATACAAACCATTTCATTATATAAAATGTTACTATCAATCACGTCTCCATCAACCATTCTTGCATCATATATTAAATTACTTCAATAATTACCATTATTATGTATCATACCATGTCAAACAAGCAACCAAACCATATGTATCATAAACCAATGTTTCTTAATAAATCATTGCATCAAAGTTGCCCAATATAAAGTTTCGGGAGACACTCCCTACAATTACAATGTTTCATAAATAAAGTACCGGGTACGCAGCCCCGAACATACAATGTCTCATAGTCAAAATAACAAATACAAATAATAAAAACGTTAATTCTTCCTGCCGCGGATAGAATCCCACATAGATGAGAAGAAACCCTTCTTCTTTGATGCTTGGTTGGCCGCCCGAGATTCTTTCAGCTCCTTGCGGGTCATCTCCAGCTGTAAGGTCACTGCTCAAACGTGTCTCTGGAACTGCTCCGCCAATAAAATTCTCCTCTCACTGTGAGTTATCGTCCGTAGCTCTCCCCCTACTTGGTCCTGCCATCTCCCCTCCATACCTCTCAGAGTGTCCCAAGTGTATACTGTGGCGTGCTGGCTGAGTCACGTGAGGCTCCCCCATGCCAGGGTGAAGGGGCCCACTCCTAGGAATACGAAAAGAAGCAGAGGCTCCTAGCCTTGCCCCCATAACTGGGGTAGGCCTCCTCACCGGCGCGTCACTAGGCTCCATACGTGGTAATAAGTGTGACATAGACCTAGTACGGGATCTACTAGGCGTCGATGACGCTGAATCATCGTGCTCCATGGGTTCAGATTCTGAGGACGTGATATAGGCATCTTCTGGCATAGGACTGTAATGTTGTGGAAATTGGCGATGCAATTCTTCACGAACCGCGGGTGGAAAATCTCTCCTTGCATAAACCCTAGGCCGGCTAGACGATCCTCTCTTGCTAATGCCTTTCCCCTTGGCGTCCATTTTCCTGCAATAATTTGTTAGAAGATTTTATGTTTTAATTTGTCCTAGACTTCTAAATCTGTAGTCCCTACCTTCTAAGTATCCTATTTCCTACTTGTCCTAAATCTTACGGTCATAGTCTTAGGTATACTAAGGCACCTCATTCCCTATAACCTTGCGCTCTGATACCAACCTGTCACACCCCAACTAAAGGAGATAAGGGCACAATGATTGATTTCAATAATTTAAACTATCTTGGCGGAAGCATAGCATAAATAGTTCATAGCCCAAAGTAAAACTAAAGCCAATTGAAGTCTCAACACACCACAAATAGTCTAAAATGCCACGCAGGGCCAAATTCAACATTATTCATTTAACATAAATTGTTTGCAAATAACTCCATTCTAAAGACTAGGCTACGTCTCTAGAAGGCGATCCAGTTCCCCTACTCTTATCATTCAACCTGAAAGACATGCCAAAATACGTCAACTAAAAAGTCGGTGAGAACATGAGTTTAATATTATGACACAATAGTAACAATAATACAATAAATCATAACATGTGATAATTCAATAACAATACAACCAACCCTGTGCCATGCCGAGCATTTGCCTCTTATAATGCTAGCCCGTAACATGACATTTTAATCTACTTCCCATTCCGAGACCCGTTCCTGCCCTCGGTGTAAATGTGTCAAAGCGTATATATGCCACAACGGTTGACATTAACCTCAGTGGGGTTTCAACCCTATTTTTATAGGGCCACCCTTTCGGGCCACTGTGCGTGGGGGATTCCCCAAGTAGTACTACCCATATACCCAGCGGCGCTCCTCCGGAGTTAATAGCTGTAAATTATGTTGGAGGATATGCTTAGAACATGCATTATTGATTTTGGAGGGAGCTGGGATGACCACTTGCCATTGGTGGAGTTTTCTTATAATAACAGCTACCACTCTAGTATCGGAATGCCCCCATATGAGGCATTGTACAGAAGACGATGTAGGACCCCGGTATGTTGGGGTGAAGTTGGACAGAAAGAGATGGGAAACATAGCTTCCGTGATTGATATGGCAGAAAAGTTACGAGTGATAAAAGCACGGATGAAAGCCGCACAAGATCGCCAAAAGTCATACACAGACAAACGCAGAAGACCGATAGAGTTTAATATTGGCGATCGAGTGTTGCTGAAAGTATCACCATGGAAAGGGATCATTCGATTCCGAAAGAGAGGGAAGCTGAGTCCGAGGTACATTGGACCGTTCCGAATAGAAGCACGGGTAGGGAAAGTCGCGTACCGACTAGAACTACCAGAGGAACTGAATGGAATCCACCCTACTTTTCACGTGTCACACCTTAGGAAGTGCTTGGCAAACGAGCAAGCACATGTTCCTTTGGATGACATCGAGGTGGATAATCGACTGAACTACATCCAAGAACCAGTCGCGATCATGGATACGAAAGAGAAGCAATTACATAACAAAACAGTTCAACAAGTCAAGGTTCAGTGGAAGCATCGGAAGGGTTCAAACGCTACGTGGGAAATGAAAGAATAAATGAGGAGGTTGTATCCTCATCTGTTCAATATGTAACGAGGCAGGTTTCAGGACGAAACCTATTGTAAGGGGGGAGACTTGTAACACCCCGAATTTTCTATACAAATTATTTGAACTTACGAATGGGTAACGGATAATTTATTTGCCAGCAATAGATGAAAAACCAACCAAACAAAAGATCACGAAAATTGGAAGTACACTAACTCCATTTTCGAAGTACTCAACTTAGTGTACTCAACTTAGTGTACTCAATTTCGTGAACTCCACTTAGAGTACTCAATTTTGTGAGCTTTACTTCGTGTACTCGAATTTCGTGAACGCTGCCTATATATATGAGTTCCTTGGGAAACGTGCTAACCTTTGGTTGGAGGCATTCTCTCTCAAGAACTCGGAGCAGGCAAGTTCAGGAATTTCAAGAAACGACTTTTGATCGGCCAAACGAAGGACGAATCTCACGGGAATCTACAGAAAGGATCATCTAACACCAGGTAAGGGTTTGATGCATGAAAGTTTCGATTTTTAGACAAAAGGGAAAACATGCATAAAGGTCACGCCTTTATGCAGAAAGTTTGTTCCTTTTTGGTTCCAATACGTTAGTAAGGTCATAAGGGACCTAGAACTAACTCCCCAAAGTCTTGGATAGATTTCTAATATATTTTATGAAGAAAAGACGAGTACTCGAGTTAGCAAATTTCACTTAGTGTACTCAAGTTCGTATACTCAACTTCGTGTACACAACTTAGAGTACTCAACTTCATGTACACAACTTAGAGTTCTCAACCTCTTGTACACAACTTAGAGTACTCAACTTTGTGTACACAACTTAGAGTACACAACTTAGTGTACTCAACTTAGTGTAATTAACTTAGAGTACACAACTTAGAGTACATAACTTAGTGTACTCAACTTAGAGTACACAACTTAGTGTACTCAACTTAGAGTACACAACTTAGTGTACTCAACTTAGTGTACTCAACTTAGTGTACTCAACTTAGATTACACAACTTAGAGTACACAACTTAGTGTACTCAACTTAGTGTACTCAACTTAGAGTACACAACTTAGAGTACACAACTTAGTGTACTCAACTTAGTGTACTCAACTTAGTGTACTCGACTTAGAGTACACAACTTAGAGTACTCGATTTAGAGTACACAACTTAGTGTACTCAACTTAGTGTACTCAACTTAGAGTAATGTAATGTAAAGAGACGATGTACTGATGTAGGTTCTTAAGTCTTGTCTAAAGAGTTCGGTCAAGAATACAAGGAGCTACTTTCAGGTGAGTTCTAGATGCCCTACTTTAACAAGTTATGTGTAACCATGTTTTGGGCTGGCATACATGCTGTTAATATGTTATGTGACTATGCCATGATGATGAATGCATGTTAATATGTTAGTATGATTTATGCATAAAAGTATGCTAAGTTTGATGAATGTGTGTTAGTAAGTTATGATGATGAACTGTATGATAACATGCTATGATGATAATTATAGATGTTATGCTATGATGAAATCCTAGGCTACTAGGATGAAAGTATGATGCTATGATGATTAGATGCTAGCATAATGTGTTTATGATGCCATGAGGAATGATGTTGCTCCCATATTAGTATGGGGTAAGTATGACGTTGCTCCCATATTCGTATGGGGTAAGTATGGTTGCTCCCGTACTTGTTACGGGGTAAGTATGATGTTGCTCCCATATCCGGATGGGGTAAGTATGGTTGCTCCCGTACTTGGTACGGGGTAAGTATGATGTTACTCCCATATTCGTATGGGGTAAGCATGGTTGCTCCGGTACTTGTTACTGGGTAAGTATGGATCTGCAGAACGCTTCGGCGGGTCAGATCAACGGTTATGGAGCCTTGTGCCGGCATAAGCCCACTGTTATGCTCGGTAGAAGTGGTTGTATGATGATGATGATCAGGATGTTTATGTGACAAGGTTTTGGATTATGTGAACGAAATGATGTTAAATATGTTTTAACTTAACAAAATGTTTACAATGTTTTATGAAAACTAGAACTCACCAGAGTAAGCTGACATTTTAGCATGTATGTCAGGTTAAAGCTATGGTAAGAAGAAATGTGGAGCTCGTGCATCAACGTAGAGAATCCGGTGGTGTTGGCAATCAATTATGTTTTAATTCAGACATTATTTCATGTTTGACAAACTATGTTTTAAATTCCGCTGCTATCTATGAAATTTTTTAGTTTAAGACCTATGTGTTATGATGAAAACCAACCTCTGGGTGGCGCCTGGGAATCGGGGCCTCACATGGACGAACCTTTACAATACATAGCCTAGGTTCGCCGAACCTTCTTAGGTTCCTGGGCCAGACGAACCTTTGCCAAACCTATACTAACTTATACATTTTGAAAAGCAAACTATTACAAAAATGTCCTAATAGTATAATTGAAAATCAGAGCCAAAGGATTTTGGTTTCCTTTCACATTTTTTTGTGGTTCAAATGGTTCTAGAGATTGATCAAAACCATATTTTTCTTTGCTAGTTCCATTGGTACTTGCACCCATAACTTTAAGTTTTGGTATACTTAAGAAAAGATTCTCATCAAATTTTGCATCTCTTGATTCAATCACCATATTGACTGATGTGAATTCATTAGGTTCTATGACATAGAATCTAAAAGCCTTGGAATGCTCAGCATAACCATTGAATATACAATCTATACTTTCACCCAAAGATTTCCTTTTAAGTAACGGGATTCTTACAATGGATCAACATCCCCAAACTTAAAGATAATTCAAAGTTGGTTTATGTTTGTACCATAATTCATAAGGTGCTACCTTATTCCTTTTATTAGGAACACGATTTAGTAAATAACATGTTAACATAGCTTCGCCCTAAAATCCATCACTCTCTCCAAAATTTAATAATAGAGATTTAACCATTTCTTTGGGAACCATATTCTTTCTTTCTGATATACCATTTTGTTGTGTAAACAGAGCAGTAGTTTCATGAATAATTCCTACATAATGAAAATATATAGGATCCATTTATTCCCCACCTATATCTATACAAAACCTTTTAATTAAGCTACTTTAATGTTACTCAACTTCTGTTTTGTATGTCTTAAATTTATCTAAAGCTTCATCTTTAGTGTTTAGCACATTACATAACAATATCTTGAAGCATCATCAATAAATGTGACAAAAATCATTATGTATAAAATTCAACAATTCAGATGATCATTCTACACTAGTAAAGGGTTGCCTAGTGAACCTAGTTAGCATACATGTTTGACATTTTCCATTATTGAAATTGACTGCAGGTATTGTCACACCTTGCGCCGCGTGCGGAATCCACAGCACAGTGATGACTGATTGATTGAATCATGTCCAAGATTAATGAAGAACAACCACAATGATTACTAGATTTCATAATGTTAATTGTAGTTGAAGTACTTGTCATATCTATCTACCAAAAGAATACAACTAACCGACCTCAAAAATATTATTTGCAAAATAAGAACAGACAAGACAATTAAACAAAAAGGGTTAAATGAGTTTCTAATGCATCCTAGCTTGTTTCTTGATCTTGTTCTATCTTAACTAGGTCGCCTTAGTTGTCCTTGAAATGTACCTATCTCTGATTACCTGAAACATGTGAACAATATCAATCAACTACAAGTAGTTGGTGAGATACATATGTTTATAGTTTAAACAATAAAAGTTCATGAATAATAACATTTATGAAATACATAATAGAATAATTGATCAGTGTACAGTTGAAAAGAATATAACATAAAAGTAGTAACATGTTGGTTGTAATCCAAATTATCATCAATTATATGAACAAGTCAACTTAGATCCAAGTCTTGAACTATGTTTGGAGTTAGGTCTAAAGCTGACCAATGAAACCAATACGGCCCATGGTAATAAAGTTAATTATTACAAACTCCGTATTCATAAAAATGCATCCAATATGGCCCAAGATGTTAAAATTAATTAACATCAACTCCATATTGTCGTTACTATACCCAATCCGCAGTTAACTATAAAACAAATTTAAAGCTAACTCCGACCTTGTCATAGTTTACCCCACTTTCCCTTGTTGTGATCACCCAGTACTAATGTATCATGATTGTGTTAACTCAAGTTTGGAGAACTTAAAATATAGTCTCCAACCCATGAGTCCTAAGGATAACAATGTGTGAACTTCAAGTCTGAAATACTAAGAATACAACTTTCAGCCCTTAAAGTCCTAAGGATATATACCAAATGTGAATAATTTTGTTCACAATAATGTGTTTATGTTACAGGTTATGTTGTAGTTTTGAAAACCAATATCTACTAAAGCATCTCTTTGATAAGTCGTGTGCCATGACAAGTCATGACTGATTTGACTTTGTTTCAAAGATTTTCTTTTAATACTTAGAAAGTATTTTAAGTTGCCAACATAAGTTCAGTGTACAAAAGTGTCACACCCCGAGCCGGCGGGCTGGATCGACTTTCCCGTCGGGCGGAAGGTTCTTGGGGTGCGATATCGTTTGATAATCAAAATGATCAGATTGTTTGCATAGCACATGATATATAAATGAGAAATGCTAACATGACAATGATATAGAATTACAAAGTTAAATTACAATGTATCGTTCATAATTTAACTAAGTAATCTATCCAAAAGAATCAATGAGTTTCTATCTTGTAACTGTACAAGATCTACAAAAGATGATTCATTGTTTTGTCATTCAAAAGTATGCTCGACACAAAAGTAGCTAGGTCTTCTAAAAGTCCACTAGCTATTCCCTTAATGTCTGGTGAATAAACATGTTCGTCACCTGAGAAAACATGCATTTAAACAAAGTCAACACTAGGTTGGTGAGTTCATAAGTTTGATAATTGAAATCATTGATTTGTTTACATACACAGTCACAATGTCATACATGATACTTGTTAATGTTTGATTCATCTGTTCACACAATGACCTCTCCATAGTTATATTTACAAGTAGTGTCTCATCCTATTAGCTATGCTTATATATAGGGCATACGTAGGGGAACAAGCCCCAGCCGACATCCCACCACATACCTAATAGAACTCAACACCACTTGTAGTACAACTATAGATACCCATTTTCATCTCACATGTTCAACCCGGTTGATATTCACCCGTCTGTTTGTGCTCATCACCCAGTGTGTTATATGTAGAATAATATGATTAGAGGGATCTAGCTATCAAACCGAAGTATTGATAAACCCTCAATGTGTTAAGGAAAATTGATTGATTTAATATTATCCTTGTTATTATTCTCTCGCTTGTGGTGTTAACTAGTTAGTCACTACTAATAATAGAAGTGTTAGTTAACAAATTCATATATGTTTTCTGCTTGAAGTGCATAGAGCCTAAAAGGAATCCATTATAATCCTCACGTAATCAGATCACAATGCATCCGCTTTACCTCTTCCACTTTGATGTTCCCAATGACTTCAACGAAACTACTACCAGAAATGTGACATGAGAGAAAATCAATTCCTTAGTCTACCAGTCAATAGAATCGAAGGATGGATTACAATTATCACTGCAGATTAATATCACCATGTGTCGCTTACCAGACCCTGAATGATATCTCCCTGTCACCGGTCATACGTTACCGGCCAAATGATAAATACGATCAACATACTAGGACTACAAGCCGAATGTTTGTCAAACCTATGGTACCACTATGGTATCGTCGGTTTAGTCACGTCAAACTAAGTGTTATAAGATAGAATCTTTCAACTACATTATTCTATTGTGTTGATGATTCATGAAGCTACATTATCATGTTTCATCCTAGTTGTCTCTGTCATGTTATGATCATACAAGCATGCATACAATGATAAGCGATAATAAGTCAAGCAATATTATCTAAATCATAGTATAGACAATAAGTTGTACTAAAACTTTTAAGTAAATAAAAGATTTGGCAAGTTTCTCAGCCCCGAGAGTTAAAATCAGTTAAGATTAGGAAAGGGGCATATGAACTCACCTTGTTGATGCGGTTGACTATGTATAAACAAGAAATGCACGCGCTCTTTGTTGTACTTGTTGTAGTTTTCACGATCATGTATTGATTTCTCTTGTTTGTAACTTATAAGTATAACTTATAGGGATTCGGGTGTGTACGTGTTAGCCCTAAATTTGGCTAACACTCGTAAGTCTCAGTCATCATTCGGCCTTGTTTCAACGGTTATAAATTATGCCAACCCTTAACCAATTTGAGATGAGCTTAGTGTATATTGTAACTTGGTTTATGTTTAATTTGATTTGAGACTTCTCATATGGTGTAAAATTGAAACCCATTATCATTTTCTAAGTATGAAATCCATCTTTGGATTTTTAAGCCTCATATGTTGTCCTTGTAAAGATTGTTACATAGTTACAAATTAGTTTCTTTTGCTAGTTTGCATCTTGAATCAAATGGGCCGAATATATGTGCCAAGTGAGTTTGCTTGGACCGAACCAGACCTTTGGGCCGAACCAACTGCATGAGCCGAATGGGAATCTAAGCCGACTGAGGCAGTTCAGGCGAAAGTGGTAGTGTTGGCCAATCGAATAAGAAGGCTCAAACGATTGAAGATGCTTCGACCGAATGGATAGGGGCTAATGAACCATGCCGTGGCCGAATGAGGCTCATACTCAGGTGAAAAACAAATGAGAGGCTGATAGAATGAGCACGCGAAGGAGGCAGTTCGGCCAGCCATACGGCTGTTGCTTCGGTCGGCTGTTTGGTTCGGCAGGCCTAGCCATTCGGCTGGCCTGTGTGGCTTCCTTCGGCCAACCCAAAACCAGGGCCCCAAACCTTCACCCAATCGAATCCCACTCTCACACAGGTGTTTTCCCAAGTCCCCAATGTGTTTTTCGTGTATGTAGGGTTCGAGGTGTGAGGTTGTTAACCGGTTGGTTCATGGGTTTAACAAAACGGTTGAAAACCCTAGTTTTTTCTTGATCTTTGCAGCTCCATACCTCGAGTTTTGGTGGGTTTTACTCCATATTGGTTGTACTTCCTTGTAGAGGAGATCAAGAGCTTCGTTTAGGCTCAAGGATGGAATGATTTGGTTGAGAAATGGCTAAGTTATGAGGGTTTGAAGTTCAAATTTTCTTAGAGAGAAAGAGATATCCGGAAATCAGCTTTTAGAGAGAGAGTAGGAGTGGGAAAAATGAAGAAGAAGCCTCATTTAGTCTTTATATACCCCTAGGGTGTTCGGGTTCTTTTCGTTTGTTCGGTTCTCCTTTTCGTCACGTATCCAGAACGTTACGCGCGTCTTTTACGCATTTTGAAATAAATAGTTTTATTTATTTATTTTTTTAACATTTGGAAGTGGTTATTCCTAGTAAATCTTTAGTATTTATTTTTCTTGTTTTCTTATCGTTTCAAATAGTTTATTAATTTCGTTTCGTCAGATCGCGTCACCTTCGCGCGTATTCATTCGAATCGTCACCCGATCGAACACGACGAGGGTTTTACATTCTGATTCTTGTTTTCTACTTTTCAGTCATTATTTCAGAACTTCCAACTCACAGATATGTTTGTGTGAATCGTCACCCACGCAAACACACTGTCAGTTCGTTATTCTGAAACAACACTGCACTTAGGTTTTGAATAGGGTTTCCTCACTGACGGACTCAACTAAACTTCCTGTTTTCACATTGATAACCTTGAGTTCACATTGTTTTCACACTGAGTTATCGGCCATCAGATTCCTGTCATCTATGGATATCAGATCACAACTGATATGTTCTTGTCATTTGTTTGTACACTGTTGTTTTTCTTGATTCGTTGTATTAACTGTACTTAGGTTTTCACCTAAATACACACAACTGTTATTTATCGTGAGTTTTTTTAATTACTGTGTTTAAGTTTTCACTTAAATACGTACAACTGTTGTTTGTTTTCTGAGTTCTGTTATCACACACACTGTTCACACATTGTATTTACACACAGTAAATAGTGAAAGTACACATACCGTACAGACTTGCCGGACGATCAAGTACTGGAAGTCACAGTCTCCTTTTGTTAAAGAAAATTCGTCCCGAAATTTAAGCATCATTGTCGGGCACTACTTCCTCAAACAGGTGGGGATACTTTTTCTTCATGTGATCCTCACGCTCCCAGGTAAATTCTGGTCCGTGCTTGGAGTTCCAACGAACCTTTACAATAGGAATACGGCTTCGTTTCATTCTCTTGACTTCATGATCCATAATCTCAACAGGTTCTTCAATGAAATATAATTGTTCATCCACTTGTATCTCTTCCAAAGGTATGATCAATGATTCGTCAGCGAGACATCTCTTAAGATTTGATACATGAAATACATCGTCTACTCCGCTGAGTTCATCAAGGAGTCTGAGTCTGTATGCCACAGGACCTATGCGTTGAGTTATCTCAAACGGTCCGATATACCTTGGTGCTAGTTTGCCTTTAGCCCCAAAACGAACCACGCCTTTCCATGGGGATACATTCAACATTACTCGGTCACCCACTTGGAATTCCAAAGGCTTTCGCCGTTTGTCTGCGTAACTCTTTTGGTGACTACGTGTTGCTTGTAATCTCTGTTGTATCTAGGCTATCTTATCAGTAGTTTCCTGAATAAGTTCAGGCCCAGTGATTCTGTTGTCTCCCACTTCGGTCCAACAAATTGGAGACCGACATTTTCTACCATAAAGTGCTTCAAACGGAGCACATCCAATGCTGCTGTGGTAGCTGTTGAAGGAGAACTCGATTAGTGGTAAATGTTTATCCCAACTTCCACCGAAGTCTAGGATGCATGTCCTCAACATATCCTCTAGGCTTTGAATTGTTCGCTCGCTTTGTCCATCCGTTTGTGGGTGATAAGCGGTGCTCAAGTTGACACTTGTCCCTAAGGATTGCTGCAATGATTGCCAGAACCGCGATGTAAATCGATTGTCCCGGTTTGAAATAATAGATAATGGCACACCGTGCCGTACTACTATTTCATCGACATAAAGTCTGGCTAGTCTTTCCATCTTGTAGTTTTCTCTGATCAGCAAGAAGTGTGCGGACTTGGTCAATCGATCAATGATGACCCAAATCGAATCGTGTCCGCTGGAACTACGGGGTAGCTTGGTAATAAAATCCATAGCTATTTGTTCCCACTTCCATTGTGATATCTCCGGTTGTTCCAGCAAACTTGACGATTTTTGGTGTTCAGCTTTGACCTTAGCACATGTTATGCATTTGCCAACATAAGTGGCAACATCCTTCTTCATACTCGGCCACCAATATAATGACCTAAGATCTTGGTACATCTTATCAGAACCCGGATGAACGGAATAACGTGTCTTGTGTGCCTCATCAAGTATGAGTGTTCAGAGTTCATCTACTGCTGGGATCCAAACACGATCCTGAAAGTAAATAACTCCATCTTGTTTTGTCTCGAAATGTTTCTCGGCTCCACAATCAAGCTCATGCTTCAAGTTGTTTCTTGCCATTGCTTCCTATTGTGCTTGTATGATTTGATCTCTCACACTTGTTTGCACAGTCATTCCCATTGCTTGAACGCGCAAGGGTTTGACTCTTTCCTTCCAGCTCAAAGCGTCTGCCACAACATTTCCTTTGCCCGGATGGTATTTGATCACACAATCGTAATCGTTCAAGAGCTCAACCCAATGTCTCTGTCTCATGTTAAGCTCCTTCAGAACAAATATGTGCTGTAAACTCTTGTGATCTGTGAAAATGGTACATTTAGTACCATACAGGTAGTGTCTCCAAATCTTTAAAGCAAAGACAACAACTCCCAGTTCTAAGTCTTGTGTTGTGTAATTCTTCTCGTGGATTTTCAGTTGTCTTGATGCATAGGCAATAACTTTGTCTCGTTGCATTAATACACAACCGAGTCCCTAATGGGAAGCATCACAGTATACTACAAAGTCATCATTGCCCTCTGGGAGTGTTAAGATTGGAGCATTGCACAATCTTCGTTTCAATGTTTGAAATGCCTCTTCTTGTTTCTGTGTCCACACGAATAGTTCACTCTTCTGTGTCAACTTTGTGAGGGGCAAGGCTATCTTACAGAAATTTGAAATGAATCTCTGGTAATAACCTGCCAATCCCAGAAATGATCTGATCTCTATTGGTGTTGTGGGACATCCCAGTTCTTGATTGCTTCAATCTTGGCAGGATCCACATTTATACCATTACTGTTAATCATGTGACCCAAGAACTGAACTTCTCTTAGCCAGAATTCACACTTGGAGAATTTGACATAGAGTTGCTCGTCTTTCAGGAGTTCCAAGACTGTCCTGAGATGTTGTTCGTGTTCCTTCTCGCTTCTTGAGTAAATCAACATATCATCAATAAAGACGATAACGAACTTATCTAGGTACGGCTTGCACACCCAGTTCATAAGATCCATTAACACCGCCGGTGCGTTCGTCAGTCCGAATGGCATCACCAGGAATTCGTAGTGACCATATCGGGTACGAAAGGTCGTCTTAGGTATGTCCTCCTCTTGAATCCGGAGCTGCTGATAACCTGAACGCAGGTCTATCTTTGAAAAGTACTGAGCTCCCTGTAGTTGATCAAACAAGTCATCAATCCTCGGAAACGGGTACCGATTCTTGATGGTGAGTTTGTTGAGTTCTCTGTAATCGATGCACATTTTGAAAGATCCATCCTTTTTCATGACAAAGAGAACCGGGGCTCCCCATGGTGAGAAACTCGGTCGAATGAATCCTTTATCGAGTAGCTCTTGTAATTGGTTGGACAGTTCCTGCATTTCTGATGGTGCAAGTCTATAAGGAGAGTTAGCCAGAGGAACCGCTTTCGGAATCAAATCAATTCGGAATTGCACAGATCTCTCTGGAGGCAATCCCAGTAAATCATCCAGAAACACGTCCGCATAGTCTTTCACAACTTGTATGTCTTGAATCTTGATTGTTTTCTTGTCTTTCTCCACCGCATGAGCTAGGAATGCGATACACTGTTTTCGTAGATACTTGTGAGCCTTCATGCACGATATTATCTTGACACTGCGGCTTGCTTGATCTCCATGAATTTCCAAAATCTGATTGTTCTCTACTGGAATACGTAGTAGCTTTTCAGAACAGACGAACTCAACTCTGTTAAGAGATAGCCAATCCATTCCGACGATGATATCGAAACTGCCCAGTTCCATCGGTATCAAATCGATGGGAAATGTGTGATCGCCAAGTGTTAGTGGGCAATTCCTAAGTACTGTATCAACTGCTATCTGTTTTCTGTTTGCTATCTCAATAGTATAAGGGGAGTCTAAATATTCCACAACATGATTAAGATGGCATGCAAAGTCGGATGAGATAAAACTCTGATCCGCACCAGTGTCAAATAATATAGATGCATAAAAGTCAAATAGGGGAAATGTACCCGTGACCACATTCGGGTCTTGTCCAGCTGCAGCTGCTCCAATCTGAAAGGCTCTACCTCTAGCTACTTGAGCCCTTGGTTGATTCTTCTTGGGACAATCCTGAGAAAAGTATCCAGGCTCGCCACAGTTGTAGCAAGACCTGTTATCAGCAGCAGCAGTAGTAGCTGCATTGTTGTTTCTGTTCAGGGCTCCCGTGCCCTGACATTGATTGGTCCAATGACCAAACTTCCTGCAGTTGTTGCATTTCCGGCACTGGGAAGTTGGTAAATGATGATACTGACAACTGTTGCACAAAGGTGTTGTGCCAGTGTAGGGCCTCTTGATCTGTAGTGGTGGTGGTTGGTTGATCATCAGTGTGTGGGTGGTCGCAGCAAAGTTCTTGACCACCTTTTGTTTCTTAGCCGGGCGTTTGTCCGGCTTTCTTGAAGTTCCAACCTTTGCTGATTCAGCTTCCCTCTTCAGTGCCCCGGAGGCAACCATCACATCTGTCAAAGTTGGTGACAGTGTAACAGCCATCTCCATGGTAGTAGGGTGGGCAGAAATCACGTGCCCATGGATACAAGCCGGTAGTCCACCGACATACCGCTCGATCCTTTTCTCCAGTGTGGGCACTACGTCTAGTGCCAATGTAGCTAACTCGTGAAACCGGGTGGTGTAGGCCACATGCCTAGCACCAATCATAACAAGGTTGAGCAACTCAGTTTCAACCTTTTTCAGTTCGTTCCTCGGGAAAAAATCTGCCCTCAACATGGTCTTGAAATCCTCCCAAGGCATTGACAGTGCCTCATCTCTGCCCCGGGTCTGAACTTGAGCGTTCCACCAAGTCAACGCTTGTTTGTTGAATGAGCCAGCAGCATACCTCACTCTATGCTGATCAAGATAGCCACTGATGTCGAGAGTTGTCTCCACCTTCTCGATCCATTGGATCAATTCGTAGGCACCCTCACTGCCACTGAAACTAGGTGGCTTGCATCCTACAAAATTTTTGTAGGAGTAGTCCTGATGATGTCAGGTGTTACCACTGCCTTCCCCAGATGCGTTGGCAATGTTGTTACTATTGTTGTTGTTGATTCTATTCATCATGTCTGGGATCACATCCCTCAGTTGACTAGTCAGCAGTGTGGCCAGTGCAATGGTAGCAGGATCCAATTCGTGGATGGGTGGTGGCGAAGGAGGAGGTGGAGGTGGCGGTGGAGGAGAGTCAGGTGGTGTCGGTGTTGATGAGTGTGGAGCTGAATCTTGTGGTGGTGGCAGTAAAGCTGGTGGTGGTCTTCTTGGCGGCATTCTGATCATAACCGAAAGAAAATCGGTTAGTGCAATGATCAGACGCAGAGAAGACATATGCAAATAGAATGTCTAGGCCAGACCGTTTAAGTAATATGACCTATATTTCTCTATAACCATGGCTATGATACCAATCTGTCACACCCCGAGCCGGCGGACTGGATCGACTTTCCGGTCGGGTGGAAGGTTCTCGGGGCACGATATCGTTTGATAATCAAAATGATCAGATTGTTTGCATAGCACATGATATATAAATGCGAAATGCTAACATGACAATGATATATAATTACAAAGTTAAATTACAATGTATCATTCATAATTTAGCTATGTAAATCTATCCAAAAGAATCAATGAGTTTCTATCTTGTAATGGTACAAGATCTACAAAAGATGATTCATTGTTTTGTCATTAAAAAGTATGCTCGACACAAAAGTAGCTAGGTCTTCTAAAAGTCCACTAGCTATTCCCTGAATGTCTGGTGACTAAACCTGTTCGTCACCGGAGAAAACATGCATTTAAACAAAGTCAACACTAGGTTGGTGAGTTCATACGTTTGATAATTGAAATCATTGATTTGTTTACATACACAGTCACAATGTCATACATGATACTTGTTAATGTTTGATTCATCTGTTCACACAATAACCTCTCCATAGTTATATTTACAAGTAGTGTCTCATCCTATTAGCTATGCTTATATATAGGGCATACATAGGGGAACAAGCCCCAGCCAATATCCCACCACATACCTAATAGAACTCAACACCACTTGCAGTACAACTATAGATACCCATTTTCATCTCACACGTTCAACCCGGTTGATATTCACCAGTCTGTTTGTGTTCATCACCCAGTGTGTTAAATGTAGAATAATATGATGAGAGGGATTTAGGTATCAAACCGAAGTATTGATAAACCCTCAATGTGTTAAGAAAAATAGATTGATTTAATCTTATCCTTGTTATTATTCTCTCGCTTGTGGTGTTAACTGTAAATCACTACTAATAATAGAAGTGTTAGTTAACAAATTTATATATGTTTTCTGCTTGAAGTGCATAGAGCCTAAAATGAATCCATTGTAATCCTCACGTAATCAGATCACAATGCATTTGATTTACCTCTACCACTTTGATGTTCCCAATGACTTCAACGAAACTACTACCAGTAATGTGACATGAGAGAAAATCAATTCCTCAGTCTACCAGTCAAAAGAATTGAAGGATGGATTAAAATTATCATTGCATATTAATATCACCATGTGTCGCTTACCAGACCCTGACTGATATCGCCATGTCACCGGTCATACGTTGCTGGCCAAATGATAAATACGATCAACATACCAGGCCTACAAGCCGAAGGTTTGTCAAACCTATGGTACCACTATGGTATCGTCGGTTTAGTCACGTCAAACTAACTGGTAAATGATTTGTGTAAGGGACTTACGATGATAAACTAGGATACATGGCACATGATTGTTGTGATACAATACAGATAGTTCAATAGTAATCAATTTTTGTTGTGTTCAGCAATGTTGTTTGTTCTCAATGTTGTGTGTTATCGTTGTTTCTAACAAAGTTATATAAGAGCTTGTCTTATTATACATTGTTAATTGTTATGAGAATGATGTTGTTATCATGAAGTTACGTTATCATGATTATAATTCTTGTTGTTCCATGGTTTCACCCTGTTGCCACTACAGTGTTGTAAGAGCTAGTCTTACTACACTTAGTCGGCGAAGGTGGTGGATGCTGTTTGTTTCGTGTTATCTCATAGTCTTCACTGATTTGTAAGCTTAGTGTTATAAGATCTTGTCTTATTACTCTTTGCTAACTCCGGTGGTGAATGATATCATGAGGATTTGTTATCTTCATATCATTCTTGTTTGTGGTTGTTGTTGTCATCATGTTCACCTGTGATAACCTCATTGTTTGTTCATGTAAGAATAATTAAGTGTTATAAGATAGAATTTTACAACTACATTATTCTATTATGTTGATGATTCATGAAGCTACATTATCATGTTTCATCCTAGTTGTCTCTGTCATGTTATGATCATACAAGCGTGCATACAATGATAAGCGATAATAAGTCAAGCAATATTATTTAAATCTTAGTATAAACAATAAGTTGTACTAAAAATTTTAAGTAAATAAAATATTTAGCATGTTTCTCTGCCCCGAGAGTTAAAATCAGTTAAGATTAGGAAAGGGGCGTTGAACTCACCTTGTTGTTGATGTGGTTGACTATGTATAAACAAGAAATGCACGCGCTCTTTGTTGTACTTGTTGTAGTTTTCACGATCCTGTATTGATTTCACTTGTTTGTAACTTATAAGTATAAGTTATAGTGATTCGGGTGTGTACGTGTTAGCCCTAAAGTTGGCTAACACTCGTAAGTCTCGGTCATCATTCGGCCTTATTTCAACGGTTATAAATTATGCCAACCCTTAACCAATTTGAGATGAGCTTAGTACATATTGTTACTTGGTTTATGTTTAACTTGATTTGAGACTTGTCATGTGGTGTAAACTTGAAACCCATTATCATTTTCTAAGTATGAAATCCATCTTTGTAGTTTTAAGCCTCATATGTTGTCCTTGTAAAGATTGTTACATAGTTACAAAGAACCGTGTCATATTGTAAAAGTTAGGATTTCAAAAATTTCAAAGTATAAAACTTAGGTTTTCACTTTAAAACTTTACACGTGGTTATTGAAATCACTTGTTTCATTACTGTTTCATAAACCCTTCACCACCTTTGTCGTACTAGATTACCCATCCCATGCATGTCGTCCTTAACAAATTAGTTTCACGTGTTAGTTTGCATCTTGAATCAAATGGGCCGAATAGATGGGCCGAGTGAGTTTGCTTGGACCAAACCAGTCCTTTGGGCCGAACCAACTGCATGGGCCGAATGGGAATCTAAGCCGATTGGGGCACTTCGGGCGAAAGGGGATGTGTTGGCCGATCGAATGAGAAAGCTCAACCGATTGAAGATGCTTCGACCGAATGGATAGGGGCGAATGGACCATGCCCTGGCCGAATGAGGCTCATACTCAGGTGGGAACCGAATGAGAGGCCGAAAGAATGAGCATGCGAAGGAGGCAGTTCGGCCAACCATACGGCTGTTGCTTTGGTCGGCTGTTTGGTTCGGCTGGCTTGTGTGGCTTCCTTTGGTCAACCCAAAACCGGGATCCCAAACCTTCACCCAATCGATTGCCACTCTCACACAGGTGTTCTCCCAAGTCCCCAAGGTGTTTTTCGTGTATGTAGAGTTCGAGGTGTGAGGCTGTTAACCGGTTGGTTCATGGGTTCAACAAAAGGGTTGAAAACCTTAATTTTTTCGTGATCTTTGCAGCTCCATACCTCGAGTTTTGGTGGGTTTTACTACAGATAGGTTGTACTTCTTGTAGAGGAGATCAAGAGCTTCGTTTAGGCTCACGGATGGAGTGATTTGGTGAGAAATGGCTAAGTTATGAGGGTTTGAAGTTCAAATTTTCTTAGAGAGAGAGATATATCCGGAAATCAGGTTTTAGAGAGAGAGTAGGAGTGGGAAAAATGAGGAAGAAGCCTCATTTAGTCTTTATATACCCCTAGGGTGTTCGGGTTCGTTTCGTTTGTTCGGTTCTCCTTTTCGTCACGTATCCGGAACGTTACGCGCGTCTTTTACGCATTTTGAAATAAATAGTTTTATTTTTTTTTTTAACATTTGGAAGTGGTTATTCCTAGTATATATTTTGTATTCATTTTCCTTGTTTTCTTATCGTTTCAAATAGTTTATTAATTTCGTTTCGTCAGATCGCGTCACCTTCGCGAGTATTTGTTCGAATCGTCTCCCGATCGAACACGACGAGGGTTTTACTTTCTGATTCTTGTTTTCTACTTTTCAGTCATTATTTCAGAACTTCCAACTCACATATATGTTTGTGTGAATCGTCACCCACACAAACACACTGTCAGTTCGTTATTCTGAAACAACACTACACTTAGGTTTTGAATTGTGTTTCCTCACTGACGGACTCAACTAAACTTCCTGTTTTCACATTGATAACCTTGAGTTCACATTTTTTTCACACTAAGTTATCGGCCATCTGATTCCTGTCATCTATGGATATCAGATCACAACCGATATGTTCTTGTCATTTGTTTGTACACTGTTGTTTTTCTTGATTCGTTGTATTAACTGTACTTAGGTTTTCACCTAAATACACACAACTGTTGTTTATTGTGAGTTGTTGTACTTACTGTGTTTAAGTTTTCACTTAAATATGTACAACTGTTGTTTGTTTTCTGAGTTCTGTTATCACACACACTGTTCACACATTGTATTGACACACAGTTAATAGTGAAAGTACACATACCGTACGGACTTTCCGGACGATCAGGTACTGGATGTCACAAAAAGGGATGAAAACTATTTAGGGTTTTACTTCTCAAAATTAGTTAATCACATGATTCACCCCAAAAGATTTCAAATACAAAAATAGGGGCTATGATCACACCTTGATTAAATGTGTAATAGATTGAATCTGATTATCGATGCTCTCACTTGTGGTTTGTGATTTGGTTGTATTCAAGTCCCGGTGTTAAATTTAATATGATTCATGAACTATAAATATGTGTTCATCTTGTTTTATCAAGGGTAGTTTATGTTATTTACATTTATTAAGTATACTAGGTCATTAAAACCGTTCACTAGCTAACTTAAATTGAACCATAATTTCTTGTAACAAGTTTTGAAATGTGGTTAACATAGCTCTGGAAATACGTTTGGGTTATTAGAAGATGATTTAAACACATGGGGCATACTTCATCATGCATAATACTTGTTATGCATGAGGTTGTATGAACCTATTAGGTTAATGAAAGTCCTTATTCTAGTGATTACCTAATCAGTTGTATGTATTAATCTTTGTTACAACATGCTTATGTTCAAGTTGTTAAAACGTTCAGTAATAAACATCTAGGGTCGAGTGAGGGTTGGAACCCAAACCTCTATACGTATACGATCGTTTAACCTTTGGTTTATGGTTGGCTTTGACTCCATTAAGTTTTAATACACTTAAATATGATTAGGTTAGTAGTATCGATGATTGGTGTCGAAGGAGTGGAGTATCGAACTATAATATCGATGGCAATCCATATTGGCTTAAGTTCAACCCATCGATACTATTGTATCAATAGTGACTTGTAATCCCTCCTTTGATCACTGATCTTGTTAATTTTGAATGTTTTCCAGTTCATTCTCCTTGGATGACAACAAGGTATTAGTATCAATGGTTTGAGACTGATATATATGAGCTATCGAGGTTGATTTGATTGATGTAAACTCAGGTTGGCTAGAAATGGTGCCCATCGATACTATTAGTATCGATGGGGGTTAATCTCGATGGCCTGGGATTTGAACCTGTTAGTATCGATGATGGTCTAGTCTCACCTACTTGGAGACCATCAAAATTTCTAGTATCGATGACCTGAGGGGATTTAGTGGAGTATCGAACTTGCTAAGTTCGATGAAAGTGAGTTGCTACCATCGGCTTCCATCGATACTATCCATCTTCATTCTTCTTCTATCGATACTATTCCCATCCATCTCCAACACCCTTTCCAGCCCTTGTAAGTTCAAACCAAGAGCATCCAAAGGTTTCTAAGGTTGTTTGGGTGTTTGTTCTTGGGTCTAGATGAGCTAAAACCGGTTATAAGTCTTGAAGGTTTCCAGGTTGATGAAAACCTTAGAAACCGAGAGTTTAAGCTCAAACCTTCTTCGTTTGAGACATTTTGAGCACGGATCCTCTGTACTTTCTTAATATAGACAATGAGAGACTTCTTTAGACACCAAAATCTTGAATTTTGGTTATGAATTGAAGAAATTAGATGGTGGGTCTTTAGAGAGAGTGTGTACAGAGAGCTCTGATTTTCTAGTGAGAGACATTTTTGTGCTTGTATATGGAGAACAAAACGAGGATTTTTATGCCTTTTATAGTCTGGGTAATGGTACGTGTGTTCGGGTCATTCGGTTTCCCGTTTACATGCTATTTTACAAAGTTTACGTAAATCTTACGTGTTTGTTAAAAATAGTTTTATTTTACCCTTTTTAGATGGTAATTCTTAATAAATATTTTCCTTGAAATATTAATATTATTTTATTTTCGAATTCGTTTATTTTAAATATTTCGTCTGAACGTATTACTTCCGCGCGTATTCGTGCAAATCATCAACTGTATGAACACGAAGATTGTCACCAGAACTAAATACTAATACAACACTACCATGACCAACAAATACTGAATTTGACTCTGTGCCCATATGTAAAATCGAACCAACCATCATTAACAGGTTCATATGACTTAAACCACCTCCGATCCATACACATGTGACTTGTTGCATCCAAGTAAATCCATCATGATATATCATCATCCTCCACATAATTTATTTCAATAATAAGAGATATATAATTTTGTACCGTATTAAAATCTTTATGTACAATCTGACCTTAAATCAGGGATTGAACACCCGAACCACTTGTTCTTGCCTCCTTGGAATTTTTGGAATTCCCACCACCTTTTCCAACCCGACAATTTCTATCGAGATTTCCAGATTTGCCACACTTCCAAAAAGTCATCTTTGATTTCTTGTTCATGGCGCTATTGTCGTTTCCTTCAATTTTACGTTTCCTTTTCCTTTTTTATCACTAGTGTTGTGTTCAGTGTCTTCAAGCATATTGACAACATAAACCTTCTTTACCCTTACCAAACTATTGTACTCTTAAACCTTCTTCAATTCATAAATGACATCCCAATTGAACTAGTGACAATTCAATTTTATTATGTTTAAGAGTAAGTTAATAATTTTTCCAAAAGGGAGGAAAAATATCAATTACACTAGACATAGAGATTCTCATCCATTAACATCTTATGTTGTTCAAATTGACCAAGTTTTCTAAACAATTCATTGTAATGTACCATAACAAGCCTAGAATTGACCATTTTGTAATTGTTAACATTACTAATCAAGAACTTCTTAATTGAAGTACCTTCTTCGTTGTATTTTGCTTTAAGAGAATCTCATAATTCCTTGGCAGATTCATTATACTGATAGATATCAAACATAGAGTCACATATACCATTTAGAATATGTCCACAACATATGTAATCATCGTTCTCCCACTTGTTCCTCCTGCAGGTTGGCTCCAGGGTCTCACCATCTTCATTATTTGCTTCTAGAATCAGTACTCAACACATACACAACTTTCAGCGTTGTCAACAGGAAATGCATCTTCTTCTACCACCAACGAAAGTTCACTACTTCAAACTTGTCCAATTTCAAGAAGTTTGTAGTCATATTTTTCACAGATGCTACCGTTGAATAACAATAATATATTGATTTTGATTATTGGAGAAATTCATCAATAAACACATGGAAATCTATCGGATCGTGTAAGAAATCATGATCCAAAATCAATATATTTAACCATTCGAGTTCAAATAACTTAATTAAAGGATACTCTAATGAATTCGTTTGTGATATGAATTCCGAGAGTGTTCTTCTATGAATTAAGATTTTGTGTTTCTAACACCAACAAACCACATGACATTTAATAGCGGGGACCAGGGGCTCTGCCCCTGGACCCTCTAAGGGCACTACCCCTAGGGCCCTGCAAGAGGGAAGGACCACCTTGACCCTTGTTTGGTCAGAAGCTCAGAAATCTTAAACGAGTGTGCACCTTACATCTCCAACTCTTTAAGAGTCCTTAACATCCAAATACACTAAAATATACAACAACTTTTGTCCATCAAATTTCTAAACTCATTTTAGGAAAAGTTTGTATAAATTATTATCAAGTAGTTATAACATAAATCAATTTATAGAACATTATAAATTTTTACTTTCTTATAAAACCTTATTTAAATATTTTATTCTAAATCAATTTAATTTGGTTTTCATTTAAACCGATTAAATCCTATTAATATAACTACTAAGCTTATTTATATATTTTCTTTTTATACATATGAGATATAGATATATTTATATATGTAACCAAGTCCTAAAAAGAGTATTATTCTATTAAAATTTAATTAGTTCATTTTCAATTTAATTAAATCTTAATAAATTTATATTATGCATTGTTGTGTATGCGTATATTTATGAATAAAATTATCTAAGGAATCCCCTGAACACAAATTTATTAAAAATTAGTTTGATTACAAGTTTAAAATTTTGGTTTATTAAATTTAAATACTCCCAACTTTAACACGTTGCCCGGTAATACTCTCAACTGAGGAAATGTTTAGTGGCACTCACAAATTTCAACACATTTTCCATTAACACTTCATTTGGCACTCTTTTTTGTATAGCCCATCTAGAAGACTGAGACTGACAAAATCAACATCAGATCGAGCCGAAGATTATGTTTTACAATTTTCATGTATTTTGACTTTTGTATATTTTGTGTACTTTTGCTTATCATGTAGTTCTAGACTAGTATAAATAGACGTACAGTGTACTCGTCGAGGTTAGAATCCCGAGGTAGAGCTTCTAGACGCATTAAAGTCACCTTGTAAAAGTTCACGTTTTTATCAATAGAAATTCCTTTCTAAATCTTCTATTCTAGATTCGCCACACAATAGAAGGCTTTTGATGCTAATTTCGTGCATAAAGTTAGAGTCTTGAACCAACAAGGGACCTACAAGTGGTATAGAAGCTTTGAAGCTCTTTTCAGCATCAAGGTAAGAACGTTTTACATCAAGTTCACGAATTTATCGTTTTATTCTACATTGGGAAGCTACTCTATCAATTTGGAGTTCAAAATCTTCAACAAAATTCATCTAGTTTTCTTTGAGTATTTTCGAACTTCATATTCAAATTCGGGTACTTCACCTTCGTGAATTTCAGCATTCGTGATATTTGTCTTCGGTTACTATCAGCTTCTTATACTATCAGCTTCATATACTACAACTTTGATTAACTTGAGTTCGTGAACTTCAATCTTGGGTTACTCAGAAAACTTCGTGTACTTGGACATCGTGTACTTCAGGATTTTCGTGTACTTTGTCTTCGAGTACATCTGATATTTCGATTACTTAGGCAAGATCATGTACTTCTGTGACTTCGAGTACTCCTACTGCTTCGAGTACTTAGCCAAATTTGTGAACATGGCTGCCAAGAATCGGAGTAACTTGTCTAATCTACTAAACTTTGACAATGAGATTGGAACAGGAACCAATCCTCCTAGGCTCGTCTCTAGAGAAAAAATCTAAGATTGGAAATTCAGATTTCAATCATTCATCAAGTATATTGACCCAAAGTTGTGGAGATCTATCGAGAAAGGGCCATATGTCCTTATGTATGAGAGTGAGCTCAATAGTATGATGCCTAAAGACACTGAGCTGTTTACTGAGAATGATATCCTCCTTAGGGAGAAAGATGACAAATCCTATGCTTTAATTATTATGGATTTATGTACTGAGGTTGCTCATGGTTTCAAGAAGCACAAAACAACTAAAGATCTTTGGGATGCATTGGTGGAGAGGTTTGAAGGCAATTAGGATATGAGAGAGAGCAGGAAAGACATGTTGAGACATAGATTCAACATGTTTAATGATATCAAATGAGAGACCTTGGAATCACAACTCAACGGATTCACCCACCTCATGACTGAGTTGACTAGTGCTGGCATTGAAATGACCAAGGGTGAGGTCAACAAAAAGTTGTTGAATTCTCTGCCATACAATTGGAACTCCAATTGCACTACAATCAAAAGAACCAAGAACATGTACAAGACCACCCTGAGTGAGCTCATATCCATAGTCAACTCATATGATATGGATGACAAGCAGAGAGCATTGAATCATGAAAACTCAATGGGAATTACACCAGCAACAGAGAATGTGGCTCTCATCTCCACAATGAACTATCAAGCATCTGCATCTCAATCTGTCCCATATGAAACTGCTTTCCTTTCCTCAGAACAAGTTCATCATGTGCCTTCTTTGCTGTTCAAAAGTTTTATGAACAGCTACAACGCCTTCTTTGCAGGAGAGCTTGCACCTGCGAATCTGAATCAGGATAACTTGGAACAAGTTAATCCTGCTGATGTTTAGAAGATGGACATTGCCTGGCAGATGGCAATGGCAGTATTCAGAGCTAAGAAGTTCATCAAGAAGTATGGACGAAACAGTTTTGGGAACAACCCTGGAAAGAAGCTAGGATTCAATAAGTCAAAGCTCCAGTGCTACAACTGTGACCAGCCCGAACATTTTGCAAGGGAGTGCAAGCTACCCAAAACTGGGAAGGAAGCTGAGAAGAAAGCTAATAAGTCCACCGGAGCTGGAACATCAAAGGCATTGGTTACATAGGAGTCAGACTCTTATGATTGGAGCGATCAAGTGTAGGAGTTGGAAATGATTCTCAGTCATGCATTCATGGTAGATGTGGATGAAAAACATTCTGAGGTAACTGAACACTTATGCTCATCTACTTGCATTGATAAAGTTTCTAAGTATAGGACACATAATAAGGCATTGATCAAAGAAGTAACCAAACTAAAATACTTTAACTTAGAGTTTCCTAAAAATGAAGAAAACTTTAAAAGAGAACTTGATGTTGAGAGTCGTAACATTTCAAAACTAAATGAACTTTTTAGTGATAAGGAATCTAACTATCGAGATGCCAAGCGCATAATAGATGAGATTACCTTAGAGTTAAATCAAGTTAAAACTGAATTGTCAAAAACTAAAATCAGAGTTGAAAAGTATGATTACTCAAGTAATTTGGTTGTTGGCATGTGATGTGTCGGTTTATATATATATATAAAATGATGGTTCAACACTATCGAGTAATAAATCGAAATAACCTAAACCGAACTACACACTACAGGCAAGTGTACCTGACGTATGAAGTATAGCTAAGGAAAGTCCGGATATCGAACCTAAGGACACGGAATCGGCTAATAAACGCTAACTGTAAACCTAACAAAATGAGAAACTTACTAAATTTAGAAAGCGAAATTGGTTTTACGAAAATGACTTTAAACAATTAAAGAAACTAAGAAAACTAAATAATTCAACTTAACACCGCAAGAACTTGAAAACCAAATACGAAGGAGATTCTACCTAGACTAGGAATCCTAAAGGAATCTAACAGTTATCGGGAATGCTTGAATGAATGCTATCGGATCTAATGATACAACCTTTTCAAGAACTTAAGGGATGCTAGATCTCATGTTCAGACAATCCAACACTTAGAAAGATCCTACTTGTTGTGTAAAGCTTACCGGGGTGTAATGATGGATTACCGAGTCGGTCTCTCCAAACTAACAATGCTTAAGATTTCTATGGTTGAATAATTAGGTAAATCTCAACAACCACATTGTACCAAAGCACAAATGAATCAATCTAATCTAGATTAATTATGAATTTGAAATACATGGCATAAACAATCAACAAATAATCCAATGATCATGCAAATTACCTGAAAACCCGTTTATACCACGATATCCCAGCACCTTATTACTTGATTAGCTCTTAAGGTGGTATATCCCACTGATTACAATCTGATTATATGAAATTATTATGATTTACTATGACTAGTCAAATCACAATTAGGTTAAAACCAAGTTTTTATCCCAAAATCATGTGAAAATCGAGTTTTTATCGAAACCAATTCGAACTTTATTCACAAAATAGTTTAAGCATGAAATCAGATCATTCACAATAGTTTAATAACATTCACATTCATTCACAATCAGATTTAAATCAAAAGCAACGATTCATTCAATCAAACAAACCCGAAAAACCGAAAAATCATCCAATAATCATCCGTAATCTAGGTAGAATTAAAGATTTAGCCTAGAATCATCATCCAAACATTCATAAACATGAAATCAGATCTAAAAATGGTAGAAAATTCAAGAACAAATGGAAAAGAACAACTACGATGCATAAAGAAACCCGAAAACGCGTTCCGAGCACTTGTAAACGCGATCTGAGCTCCCCCGAGAGTCCGAATCCATCACAAAGCTGCAAAATCTTCAAAAATATGTTTTTTCTTCAGTTTCAGCCGTCCTTGGGTGATTAAAACGCGAATTAGGGTTTCCCATGGCTTAAATATGTGAAAAATGCGCAAAGGGTCACGAAAGGAGGTCCATGGGCCGGTTCATGGGCTTAAAAGAGGTCCAAAGACCTGGTCAAATGACCGGTCAACACGGGTCAACGGAGGGTCAAAGGCCAAATGGCTGGTCAATGAGGCTGGGCGCACGCGGGTCGCTGGGTCGGCCCTCCGGGTCGCGCGTGGATCCTTGTGTGTGTACATCTGGTATGGGGCGCGGGTCAGGGACGGGCTTGAGCTATCCGGCAGGTTCATCTCATGGATTTTAGGGCTGACGTGGCACAGCCTGGAGCTGCCACGTGTCCCCTTGGCTGAAACTTTGGCAGATTTGCACAATACCCCCCTGCACTTGCTGAAACTCATTTTTAAGCTCCGAAACGTCCTGAAATGCCTTTTTTTTTCACGGAACTTCTAAAAATTATATTTTTAGCTTCCAACTTCATCAAAATAATTTCGGGCTCCAGTTTCTTCGCAACTACGAACGTTCATTTCGTGAAACCTACAAAAGTAACATTAAAAAATAAAATAAGTAAAAATTAATTAAGATATAATAAAAACTAAATAAAAATCTAATAAAATAAGATAAAATCCTATAAATTAAATACTAAAACGATGTGTAATTAACAATACATCAAAAATCCCCACACTTTAACTTTGCTTGTCCCTAAGCAAACTAAAGCAACGCAAAACAAAACAAAACCTAATTCAAAGACGTTTCACATTAGACAAAACCGAGCATGAGTTTACGAATTAATTACACAATCAATCGCAAGACTTACAACGGTCAATAGATTTACAACCCAATTGGACATGAATGAAGCAATTTTTAGAAAATGGGATTTCCTAATCAAGATCCACATATTTGTCATGTATCAAACCATTTACATTCACACCCTCACAATTGTCACTCGACACTCGGTTAAATGTATGCATTTTATTAAGTGAACTCTCAGAACCTAACACTGGAACAATGCTAACATAAGCTTGTGCTATAATCAAATCTCCACCTAATATTAAGACTAACACAGATCAAAAGGACTTTCAAAGGTTGGCTTAGGCTAAGGGTAGGTAGTGTATGGTTTTAAAGTGGCTAAAACACAAAAGAAAAGAAAAATCCGGTAGTTGACTTTATTCACAAACAATAATTTAAACGAAACAAACTTCCAACACTTGGTCTTCTTTGACCTTTTATTCACACATTACTAATTTTTTTCTTTTTTTTTTTGTTTTTTGTTTTGTTTTTTTTAGAAGCAACTAACATGAACACATAAGTGTCTACCCAACCGGATGTATTGAAATTAAACTAGGTAATCAAACGAAAAGGGTTTAGGCTCAACAGGGTGTCTACTTGGTATATTTAAGGGTTTGAAGCAAGAGAAATAGGAAAGGCTAAGAATTGGGTGAACCTAATGCCTTAATCATCTCTGTGTCAGATCTTAATCAAAGTCTAAATTGTATACAAGCACAAGTTCTAAAGCAATGCAACAGGTAGGTCAAATCACACACAAATGAATCAGTGATTGTATAAAGACTGTTAAGGCTCAAAATCTCACTGGAAACGTGTGGGATAGGGTTACCGATATGAACATAAACAGTTTTCAACTATCAAACAGGTTTCACTCTCTTAAGAATCCCAAACCTATGAGTTTTGAAAACAAGTCCAATTGGGTAAACTTTATCACGCAACTTAAAGACTAACTGTATAAACAACTCAATAACCCAAGCCGACTCACCTTTTGTTAACGATTTACAATGAAATAGACTTGTTAAGCAATAGCAAAAGGTAACCAGGACTTACAAAAGTTCAAGCTTTATTTATTTTTTTTTTATTTTTTTTTAAAAAAAAAACTAGACTCAAAAGAAAGAAATAAAAAGAAAGGAATTTCCTCATCCCCACACTTGAAACACTCATTGTCCCTAATGTGTCTAAAACCAGGGAAAAACTAAAATAAAAATAAAAACAAACTAATAAACGATAGTAACCAAGAAAGAAAAAGGGATACTTCCCTGACAAGCAATCCATGCAAACGCGTAAGCTCCATAGTGACCTGCTGAGATCCAAGTAAAATGAAACAACCATGACAGTACCTAGGATCCTGTAACAAATGCTCATGCGTGACTGCATGGCTCGACAATCAGGTTAGCACACAAACAAAACATAAAATAAAACTAAAAATGCAAAATAATAAATAAATAAATAAACGAAACTGTACATAAATGTGGGTTGCCTCCTAAAAGCGCTTGGTTTATTAACGAGTCTTCAGCCAGACTCGGACCCACAATCACTCAGTCGGTGGGTCAAGATAGACGTCCTCGATCACTTTTTTCTCAAACGGGCCACTAATGTAGTGCTTCAACCGATGCCCGTTTACCTTAAACGATGCCCCATCCTTATCTTCAATCTCGACTGTGCCATACGGGAAAACTTCCTTCACCTTATACGGTCCAGACCATCGAGATTTCAACTTACCCGGGAACAATCTCAGTCGCGAGTTGTATAACAACACCGCATCCCCACACTTAAAGTCTTTATCACCCCTCAACTTCCTATCGTGCAACGCCTTCATGCGTGCCTTGTAGTCTTTGAGAATGATCGTATGCATGATCGCGCAATTCTTCCAACTCGTGCAACTGATGAAACCTCAAATCTTTCGCAGTAGCCATGTCTAGGTTCATCGTCTTCAGTGCCCAGTACGCTCTATGCTCCATCTCCACTGGTAGATGACAGGCTTTGCCATATATCATCCGAAACGGTGTAGAACCGGTCGGTGTCTTATAAGCAGTGCGAAAAGCCCACAGTGCGTCATCTAACTTATCTGCCCAGTCTAGCCTATTCCAACTTACAGTCTTCTCCAAAATACGCTTGATACCCCGATTACTAACTTCAACCTGCCCACTCGTCTGTGGATGATAGGCCGTAGCTAAACGATGGGTCACCCCGTATCGCTGCAAGGCTTTCTCCATCTGCGTATTGCAGAAGTGGGTGCCTCTATCACTGATCAAGGCTTTGGGAGTACCAAAGCGTGCAAGTAACTTCTTCAGAAATCTCACTACAACCTGAGCATCATTCGTGGGGCAAGGTTGGGCCTCTACCCACTTAGATACATAGTCAACAGCAACCAGGATGTAACGGTTCCCTCGAGACATCGGGAACGGTCCCATGAAATCAATACCCCATAAATCAAAAATCTCACAAACTTGAATGGATGTCTGGGGCATCTCATTGCGGGATGAGATGTTGCCAACTCTTTGGCAACTGTCACAACTCTTCACAAACACATGTGCATCCTTATATATCGTTGGCCAGAAAAAACCAGAGTCAAAAACCTTCTTCGCCGTCAGTGTCGCTCCATGGTGTCCTCCGGTCGGTCCCTCGTGGCAATGCCTTAGTATGTCGGCTGCCTCAGCTCCATGCACACAACGTCGAATCACCTGATCCGCTCCAACTCTAAATAAGTATGGGTCATCCCATAAGTAGTGCTTCATATCAGCAAAGAACTTCTTCTTTTGCTGGTGAGTCATCCCCTTCAGTAACACACCATCAGCCAAATAGTTCGCAAAATCAGCAAACCATGGCAACCCCTGTTGCTCGGCCTTTACTACCATCAAAAACTCATGAGGAAAGGTATCCCCGATGGCCATATCCCGCATCTCCTCTCGCTCAGGATTCTCAAGTCTCGACAAATGATCTGCGGCCACATTTTCTGCGCCCTTCTTGTCCCGTATCTCAATATCAAACTCCTGAAGCAACAGAATCCATCGAATCAAACGCGGTTTCTCATCTTTCTTATTGAACAAGTGTAACATTTGTGCATATAGTCATGTAGTTGTAAACAGTGTTAGAACAGTGTCTATTCATGGTTCAGTTCATCAATGTGATTCGTATGTTCAAAATGTGTGCTTGTGTGTTACAGGATCTTAGTAATCAGAAAACAAGTATGTATTATTTATTTACAGTCGATTTCACTAAGCAAGAACAGTAACTTGTTATATCGAAACAGTGGTGGGCAGCGAGAGTGAGCCCTATATATATACTGCGTTCGGTGTAACAAGTTAGTGTTAGTGCGTAGTGTTGAGACGAATATTATGACAATTAATTCAACAAAAATCGTAATCTGTAAGCGAGACTGAGTATAGTTATGGGTGACGATCCATAATAATACGAATGTTGAACTTATTATTATGATTAAACGACTTTAGATATTTTAATACGATCGGAAAACGTACGCGATTGCGGGTATACACGTAATTGTGAATGTTTAACGGTCCGACAACACACGATGAGTAAAAATAATTAAATTAATTATTTTATATTTTTACAATTTTGAAACTCATCATTTTAATGGGTTTAACATCTATTTTTATTTAAAACCACGTAAAATACGCGTTACGTTCCGGAAACGCGAACCGAGCGACCGAAACGGACCCGAACATCACCCGAACTATAAAAGCCTTGAACAAGGCTTATTCTTTCATTTATTACACCACCAACCCTTTCTCTCTCTACATTTTCGTTCTACCCTCTCTCTCTCTAAAAACCAAACTTTAAACGTTCGTATCTCGCTTATTTCTCAACGGATTTCGTCATTCTTGGTGTCCATGCGTAGCTCTCGACATCCTCTACACGAAAGTACAAGAGTTTCGCAGATTCATCCGGCCAAAAACGAGGTATTGAAGCTTGAACAATCACGAGATTAGGGTTTTCGTTTATGGGTTTGTTAAATACACATATAACCGGTTCTATTGCATCATCCTTCGAATCTCGCATGTGTAGAAACCATCTTTGATGTTAGATCAGCTTAGATAAAGACCTGGAACTAGAAATCAGATGACAAAAATGGTGCAGGTTGACAGGTTCGTGGCTGGTTGGAGTGACCGAACCTATTAGGTTTCTTGGCCGAACCCAGGTGAACATAGCGAACCCCAGCGAACCATCCTGGTTCGTTGGGTTATCAGCCGAACCCAGAAGGTTCCCACGAGCCTGTGCCGAGCCTCCTTGCATTCCACGAACCCTAGTCTCCATCAACGAACCTTGAGGAGTTTCACGAACCTTGCATGGTTCGTGTAAGCACAGCCGAACCCTCCTGGATCAATCACGAGTCTTCACGAACCTTGGATAGGCCACGAACCCTGCATGGTTCGTGGCATGATCAAGCGAACCCCTTTGATGGTTATGGTCGACGAACCTTAGATCCCGGCGAACCTAGGACGAATCAAACGAACCCCATGCATAAACTAACGATCATTTCTTGAAGCCTAGTCGGTCGAACCCTTAAGCTTGTATGGGTGAACCTAGGGTGTCTATCATTAGCCGAACTCTAGTGTTGATAGTGGCCCACGAACCTTATTCTTTTAAAGGAGCCGAACCCTCAACCATGGCAGCCATAGGTTCGCTGCCATGGTGTGGGAATCATGGGTGTTTCGGCCCAACTCAGTTCTAACCGGCCCAATCGATTTGTTTAGCTCGGCCCACATTAGAATGAGCCCAATTCAATCATACCCGGCCCAATTCAATGCAACAAGGCCCAATTCCATTAGCAACATGGTCCAAAGGTTTAAAGCAAGCACAATTGAGCTAGTTTGGCCCATGAGGATCTTTAGTTGGCTCAATATCACAATGGAACTTTACATGATCAATCAAGTAATTCAAAGTATAACTTTCAAGTGTTAATCAAGTTCAAGAGATCACAAGTCAATCAACAAATCAAAGTCTATACAATTATAAATCTTATATCTTATGTATGATTACAATGATATAGGAACAAGTTAGAAGTCCTGTTTGCTACTTGCTAACTGTTTAAGTTCAGAGTCTACTGCAGACAGGTGAGAACTCTAGCCCCTCTTTTACTGTTTTATAACTGTTTTGGGGTGGAACACGTGATCAAAACCGCTATTTCAATCTTGTTTCATTACACAAGTTATGTGTAGTTCATAAACATTACAGGTTCATCTTACGAATCCAAGGGATTCATCAATTGTTTAAGGAAATTGTCAACTGTTTTAATTTGCTTGTCAATTATTAAACTCTTTCATTAAAAAGGTTTTATAATGGATCTTTGAACTGTTTTGTAATTGATTTACTCAAATGTATTTATGAAGGATAAACACTTTTAGTTAAAGGATTTTACAAACTCTTTTGTTATAAACCTTGTTATTACACAAGGTCATCACATCATGGTATTCAAAACAAGTGGTTCACAACATGGTATTCAAATCCAGTGGTTCAAAACATGGTATTCAAATCAAGTTGTTCAAAACATGGGATTCAAATCAAGTTGTTCACATCATGGTATTCAAATCAAGTGGTTCATTTCATGGTATTCAAAACAAAGGATTTAATTCGTGGAATTAAATCCAGGCTTTTCAATTCAAGTTATCAAATAAGGCATTAACACATCCGGTTAAAGTAAGATTCAGAACATGGTGTCAATTGTTGTAAACAAACTTATAAACCCATCAAGTTTCATTGTCGTTAGTACTGGGTGATCACAACAAGGGAAAGCGGACTCATTGTTTCTTATCCAGGATGGAGTTAGCTTTTAAATTTGTTTTAAAAGCTAACTGTAGGTCTGGTGTCATTGTTTTCTTATCCAGGATGGAGTTGGCTTTTAAATTTGCTTTTAAAAGCCAACTGCAGGTCTGGTGTCATATGGTTATCAAAACTGCTGACGTATTATCTAACTCCAAACGTGGTTTGGGACTTGATATTATTGGCTTTCGTGCGAACAGTGATTGGACTGTTTACACTCATTTTCTTACTTGATGTTAGTTTGGGTTGCAGCTCATCCGTGTGAATCTTATGATGCTTTAACTTACCTATGCCTTATATCATATACTCATGTTTACAAATGCTTAAACCTATTGTTCTCACCAACTACGTCTGTAGTTGACAGTTACTTTTCACGTGTTTCAGGTAATCATGTAACATCTGTGCTGGAATCGTTACCGGAACAGTAAACTGTACAGTAATTAGTACAGTAACTCAGTTGCAAACTAGGAGAAATACTTAGAAGCTATTAACATTTGATACTAAACGTAAACTATTATACGATGTTTCTGAAATCCTGATTTAATCCTTATGGTTAAACAGTCAGAAACACATCAGACAATCATGAACAGATGCAAACATGTTTAATTTTGTGTTATTAGGATTAAACGTATGTGAGGATAAACAGAACAAAACAATAACAATTGTTGTTACGGAATGCTAAACTGATGAACTATTCGTATAGGTGACGATCTGTACGAATAAATCTGAAAGTTTAACGATCTGAAACGATGATTTCAAATTAGAAAACAAAAATCAGAAAGTGAAACGTACGATCGTGTTCGTACAGTTAGCGCCCTGTACGAAGACGCGCGTAAGTGACGTTTTCTGACGAAACGAAACGAAACGAAACGAACGATGATTCGAACGATAATAAAGTTAAGGAAATATAATATTTCCTGTTTTACAATTTTGAAACTCATCATAAATCAAATTAAATGAAACTATTAATTTGATAATACGTAAAATATCCGGATGATTAATGTAACGCGTAAAATATTAATTTATGACAAATCATTCTTGAATAAATAATATTTAAATTACCTATTTTAAATAACCAACTTTCAAACAAATAAAACAAAGTCTTTAAATTTTATTTCAAAACACGCGCGAGTTACGATCCGGAAACGCAACGGAGACGAAAACCGAGCAACCGAAACGAACCCGAATACCCTCGGGGTATTTAAACCCCTAAAGATGGCATTTCTTTCATTTTTCATGATCTCTCTCTCTCTCTAAAACTCTCTCCCGTTTTTCCCTCTCTCTCTAGAAAAATCACCCTTCTAATCGCGATATCTCACCCGTTTGTGGATGAAATCGGGCGTTCTTGGTGTCCACGCGAAGCCCTTGACATCCTCTACGTAGAAGTACAGCAGATCAGAGCGTTTAACCGCTGAAAAACAAGGTATGAAGCTTTGAAACTCACGAATTTTAGGGTTTTAATGTTCTTTGTTCAACGCACACATAAGAAGCTAGTTCTCGGCACAACCCTTCGACCCCATCAGTTTTGCGAGCCATCAGTAGCATATAACCATCATAGGAAACGGGCTGGGATGATCTGGGTTGCAACGGATTGATGATGATGACCTACAGGTTCGTTAGAGTGACGGGCGAACCTGTTGGCTTTACAAAGATTAGCCGAACCATCATGTTAGGGTGGCGAATCCTCTGGCTTGTGGCGAACCTGCAGTGTCACTCAGCTGAACCCTACTGTGTCTAGCCCGAACCCTGCGTAGTACATCCTTAGCCGAACCATCTTGTAACCAACGAACTCAGTTTCATGAGCAGCGAACCCTTGGTTCGTCTGCCGCCTTCAGCGAACCTTGATGCCACGAACCATCCTCATCAGCCGAACCCTTTCACAAGGGAACCATGAGTGCTGCGAACCTAGCATATTCAGCGAACCCTCCCTTTGTTAACGAACCTTGAGAGACCAACGAACCCTTGCATGACAACTACGAACCCTAGCTGTGCAAACCGATTAGATTCGTTGGATGTTGGAGCCGAACCCTAACACAACCTAGCCGAGCCTTTGGGCTGTTGATACACAACCGAACCTTGAGTAGATGATCACCAAGGTTCGCTGCCTTGTGGCATGATTCTCGATGGGTTGATTAAGCCAAGCATGCCGGCCCAACGTTGTGATACACGGCCCATCATGGCTGCCTAGTTCAAATTTTGTTCGGCCCAAGTCCATCTAGTCGGCCATTAGGCTCTTGAGGCCCACTTATGGCCCAATAGCATAACCCAACCACTTATGCACGGCACATATGAATTTCCTATGTATTAGGCCCAAGAAGCAGGCCCAAGCCCAAATCATTCGGCCCAACTTAATCTAATAATTCAATTATAACGATCTAGTTAATAAGTGTGGAATTGATTTTAGAACTTACTTCAAACATCGTGACATCTAAGATGTTACACTTTTCAAGGATAGCTTTAATGCTAATTACTAATAAGTCCTTACAAAGTGTTAAGAACTTATAACATTTAAACTAAAGACATCAAAGTCTTTGTACTTGGCATCTTATTGTGATGAAACTAAATCAAATTGAATGGCAGATTAATAACAAGGTATTAATCCAAGTAAGTTGAGTGTTCTAAAGTCATTAACTAGTTAGCGGGGCCGAATGACGACTGAGACACACAAGGGTTAGCCAACTTTAGGGCTAACACCCACACGCACATGAATCACTACGACATATACTTATAAGCTACAAACTATGTGAAATAAATACAGGATCGTGAATACAACACCGAACACAACAACGAGAGCGCGTATTCTTGCTTAGAACTTAGTCAACCGCTTCAAACACAGGTGAGTTCATTTGTCCCTTTTCAAACTTATTTGTTTTACTTCGGGACTGAGAAGCATGTTAAACATTTTCACAAAATTATTGAGATGTTATTTAATGCTTTAAACATAAACTTGATACTTATGTTGAAACTTATTGTGAAACTTAGTAGTCATAGAAAAGCAATAGACTTGAACCATATACAATGAACTTGATGCTTGAAACCATATACTGGATACTTATGAGACTTGATGCAAACTTATGGGATTCATGATGAAACAATGTGTGAACACTTGAAACTATATACATGAGGCTTACAATATAGATTTGGAGCCTAAACTTTATAAACTCTTATGATATAAGCTATGTGCTTACACTATACAATCGAGGTTTAACTTATTAATTCTATGTTTAATTATATACAAAACCATAAGGCTTTGAAAATTCTTTAAATAAAACACTAATGCTTTATACAATTATTTCATAAAGTTATTGTACTACACCTTTAATAAAGTATTAAATTACTTTACATTTACAATGATTTGCTTAAACTTAACTGGAAACATTTATTCTTAGAGATACTTATATACGTGAGATGTCTGAAAAAACGTGAATACTTGTATACTTAGAATGCTTGAAACACGTGAATGCTTGATACATATTGGAATACTTGAATGCGTAATATACTTGGGATACGTGAACATTTGGAATGCTTGATACATTTGGATGCATGAATACTTGAATGCTTGAAACATGAGATGCTTAAACAAAAGACTGATTGACCGCCGCGTGTTGATCTATGTGTCAACCCCTACTAGTCATCAGTGAAACAATGTGAATGCTTTAGACTTGTATGCATAAACTTTTGGACATTGTGAGACAGACTGTTGGCCGCCGCGTGTTGACCTGTGTGTCAACCCCTACTAGTCATCAGTGTTCTTCTTTGTCAGAGTCATGTAAGACAGACTGATTGGCCGCCGCGTGTTGACCTGTGTGTTAACCCCTACTAGTCATTCAGTGTTCTTCTTGATTCATCCATAGTGATGACAAGTGACTAGAATGATTGAGTTCTTCTAGTTGACTTTGTGTTAACTTGAAGGTTACTCTATCTAAACATGTCACGAGTCATAAATAGGATCATTATGGATGGATGCTGAAATCCTTAGGGTTTTTCAGCTGTCCATAATGGTGCCTAATAAGCTTGAGACTTATTCGTTGTGAAATCAATAGTGTGGAGTGAAAGCTTAATTATCATTAATAACAATATGTTAAGCAGCCCGGTATGTGGTGGGACGGTGGCTGGGGCTTGTCCCCTACATATGCCCTATATATAAGCATACTTGGTTGGATAGCATAGGTGGTTGTTAGTGAGGTTAAGATTGTCATTTCGGGGGACACAAAGTAAACATTGGCAAGAAACAAACGTTAAGAATCCTATGTCATGAGATCAGAGTAGTGGGGATGAAATGCTTAATTATCATTAACAACAATATGTTAAACAGCCCGGTATGTGGTGGGACGGTGGCTGGGGCTTGTCCCCTACATATGCCCTATATATAAGCATACTTGGTTGAATAGCATAGGTGGTTGTTAGTGAGGTTAAGGTTGTCATTCAGGGAATCAAAGTAAACAATTACAGGGTAATCAAATTCAAAGAAACAAACATTTGGGAATCAAACATTGGGAATCAAACATTGGGAATCAAACATTTTGGGGAATCATACGGGCAGGATGAGACGCTTAATTATCATCAGGAACAATATACCATGTGGTTCAGTATGTGGTGGGACGGTGGCTGGGGCTTGTCCCCTACATATGCCCTATATATAAGCATACTGAATCAGATGGTATAGGTGGTTAATGGTGAGGTTAAGGTTGTCATTCAAAGGATTTTACAAACTATTTTTACACAAAAAACTACATGAACTCACCAACCATTGTGTTGACTTTATTTTTCTACATGCTTTCTCAGGTAATGCATTGGATTAAGCTAATATTCAGGATTTGCATACTAGGATGACCAGACATAGATCCTAGTTGACTTTTGAAGAAGCACATCTTGAGATCAATACGAATCTCTTTTGGATATCTTGTACAAATACAAGATAGATATATTTGATTCTTTTGGATAGGTTTACTTAGTTAAATTATTAAACATTGACTTTGTAATTTAACTTTGTAATCCTAGTTTATATTTTATTGTGCTTAATTATTTTTAACATTGATGCTATGTAAACAATCTGATCATCACGATTATCATTCACGATATCGCGCTCCGAGAACCTTCCGCCCGACGGGGACTCCGATCCTACCCCGCCGGCTCGGGGTGTGACAGATTGGTATCAGAGCTCAAGGTTATAGAGAATAATAGGTCACATACTTAAACGGTTTGACCTAGACTATAACTTAGGGACCTTCATGTAGAGAATATAAGACTTAAGCTTGCATTATGTTTTCTGCATTCAATCACTACACTAACCAAATTCTTTTGGTTATGATCAGAATGCCGCCCAGAAAACAACCGACACCGATACCTACACCACAGACTTCTGCACCTCACTCCTCGACACCATCACCGCCAGATTCACCACCGCCGCCTCCTCCTCCTCCACATAGTCCTCCTCCGAACCCGACTGCAACTATAGTTCTGGATCCTGCTACTGTTGCTTTGGCAACATTACTGAGCAGTCAACTGACTAACCAGATGAAGGATATCATCCCAGAGATGATTAACAAGATTCAAAGCTACGGTAACAACTCAGGGCGTACTGCAGGGGAAACTAGTGGAAACACCGGCGCTAAATCAGACTGTTCATACAAATCATTCGTAGGATGCAAACCGCCAAGCTTTAGCGGTGTTGAAGGAGCCGTTGGACTGATCCAATGGCTAGAGAAGATGGAAAATACATTGGACCTAAGCAGTTGTCCGGAAAGACATAAGGTTCGCTATGCTGCGGGATCTTTCAGTAAGCGTGCCCTAACTTGGTGGAACTCACAGATAAACGCTCGAGGTAGGGATGAAGCACTAGCCATGCCTTGGGCAGAATTCAAAACCCTCTTGAGGAATGAGTTCTGTCCTAAGCACGAACTACAGAACTTGGAAATTGAACTCTCAAATCATGTGATGAAAGGAGCTGATCACATGACATACACTACTCGCTATCATGAATTGGTAGCCTTGGTGCCTGAGATGGTGCCAACACTAGAAAAGCGAATTGACCGATATGTAGGAGGATTACCATCCTGCATTCAGGGCATTGTACTTGCTGCAAACCCTGCAACATTAGAGTCTGCTATCTCCTTGTCAGCTAAACTCACAGATGTGATGGTGAAGTCCGGAGAATTGAAAGATGATTCGGACAAGACTAAGGAGAAACAACCAAAGAAGAAACAAAAGGCCATCCAACAATACGCGATGCCCACACCACTCAATCAAGTTGCTGCAGTATCTACTAAAGCTGCACGCAAACCTTACACTGGTGTACATCCTCAATGTGCAAAATGTCAGTTTCATCATGCTGCCAATATGCCGTGTAGGCAGTGTACCAACTGTGGCCGAAAAGGCCATATGGCTCAACACTGCCGAACTTCACCGACACCGGCAGTGAACAATGCTACTATGGCAAAACCACCACCACAAAACCTTGGCAACTACAACAACAACAATCAGGGATGCTTTAACTGTGGAGAGCTAGGTCATTTCTCCAGGAACTGCCCAAAGAGGGCACAACCAGGAGATCAAGTACCAAGGGGAAGAGCCTTCATGATAGGAACTCCTGCTGCACACCAAGACCCGGAAACGGGTACTGGTATGTGACACCTCTTTAACTCATAAGATTTTATTTTATTTTGATACTAATATGAATAAGAAACTTATCTTATTCTTATTAAGTATAACCACATACGTAATCCATGAGAACTTAGGAACTCTTTTATTGCGTATAAACAATGAAAGAATTCTTAGTTGATGCAAAGAACATACACAGGAAGTCACCACTAACACTAAGGTTGTGTAACAATTGATGCTCATCGCATCAGTTAGTTTTGAACAATAAAGTGTTAGAATCATACAGAGACTTAGCAAGCCGTAACAGTAAGACAACTATGAGCAATAAGATTAGCAGAACTGTGTGGACATACATAGGGATCCCAAACGCGACCCAGAGTTTATTTGGGAGCGTAGGAACATCACTTCAAACAAAGGTTTCCCATTTGTTACAAGGAAAGTTGTACCCGATAATAACTTTTAAATTTCGGGACGAAATTTCTTTAACAAGGGGAGACTGTAACATCTGTGCTGGAATCGTTACCGGAACAGTAAACTGTACAGTAATTAGTACAGTAACTCAGTTGCAAACTAGGAGAAATACTTAGAAGCTATTAACATTTGATACTAAACGTAAACTATTATACGATGTTTCTGAAATCCTGATTTAATCCTTATGGTTAAACAGTCAGAAACACATCAGACAATCATGAACAGATGCAAACATGTTTAATTTTGTGTTATTAGGATTAAACGTATGTGAGGATAAACAGAACAAAACAATAACAATTGTTGTTACGGAATGCTAAACTGATGAACTATTCGTATAGGTGACGATCTGTACGAATAAATCTGAAAGTTTAACGATCTGAAACGATGATTTCAAATTAGAAAACAAAAATCAGAAAGTGAAACGTACGATCGTGTTCGTACAGTTAGCGCCCTGTACGAAGACGCGCGTAAGTGACGTTTTCTGACGAAACGAAACGAAACGAAACGAACGATGATTCGAACGATAATAAAGTTAAGGAAATATAATATTTCCTGTTTTACAATTTTGAAACTCATCATAAATCAAATTAAATGAAACTATTAATTTGATAATACGTAAAATATCCGGATGATTAATGTAACGCGTAAAATATTAATTTATGACAAATCATTCTTGAATAAATAATATTTAAATTACCTATTTTAAATAACCAACTTTCAAACAAATAAAACAAAGTCTTTAAATTTTATTTCAAAACACGCGCGAGTTACGATCCGGAAACGCAACGGAGACGAAAACCGAGCAACCGAAACGAACCCGAATACCCTCGGGGTATTTAAACCCCTAAAGATGGCATTTCTTTCATTTTTCATGATCTCTCTCTCTCTCTAAAACTCTCTCCCGTTTTTCCCTCTCTCTCTAGAAAAATCACCCTTCTAATCGCGATATCTCACCCGTTTGTGGATGAAATCGGGCGTTCTTGGTGTCCACGCGAAGCCCTTGACATCCTCTACGTAGAAGTACAGCAGATCAGAGCGTTTAACCGCTGAAAAACAAGGTATGAAGCTTTGAAACTCACGAATTTTAGGGTTTTAATGTTCTTTGTTCAACGCACACATAAGAAGCTAGTTCTCGGCACAACCCTTCGACCCCATCAGTTTTGCGAGCCATCAGTAGCATATAACCATCATAGGAAACGGGCTGGGATGATCTGGGTTGCAACGGATTGATGATGATGACCTACAGGTTCGTTAGAGTGACGGGCGAACCTGTTGGCTTTACAAAGATTAGCCGAACCATCATGTTAGGGTGGCGAATCCTCTGGCTTGTGGCGAACCTGCAGTGTCACTCAGCTGAACCCTACTGTGTCTAGCCCGAACCCTGCGTAGTACATCCTTAGCCGAACCATCTTGTAACCAACGAACTCAGTTTCATGAGCAGCGAACCCTTGGTTCGTCTGCCGCCTTCAGCGAACCTTGATGCCACGAACCATCCTCATCAGCCGAACCCTTTCACAAGGGAACCATGAGTGCTGCGAACCTAGCATATTCAGCGAACCCTCCCTTTGTTAACGAACCTTGAGAGACCAACGAACCCTTGCATGACAACTACGAACCCTAGCTGTGCAAACCGATTAGATTCGTTGGATGTTGGAGCCGAACCCTAACACAACCTAGCCGAGCCTTTGGGCTGTTGATACACAACCGAACCTTGAGTAGATGATCACCAAGGTTCGCTGCCTTGTGGCATGATTCTCGATGGGTTGATTAAGCCAAGCATGCCGGCCCAACGTTGTGATACACGGCCCATCATGGCTGCCTAGTTCAAATTTTGTTCGGCCCAAGTCCATCTAGTCGGCCATTAGGCTCTTGAGGCCCACTTATGGCCCAATAGCATAACCCAACCACTTATGCACGGCACATATGAATTTCCTATGTATTAGGCCCAAGAAGCAGGCCCAAGCCCAAATCATTCGGCCCAACTTAATCTAATAATTCAATTATAACGATCTAGTTAATAAGTGT
The DNA here is from genome assembly GCA_009363875.1 of Mikania micrantha. Classification (NCBI taxonomy): domain Eukaryota; kingdom Viridiplantae; phylum Streptophyta; class Magnoliopsida; order Asterales; family Asteraceae; genus Mikania; species Mikania micrantha. Next base: position 20,939,053 of record CM018681.1, read on the forward strand.
GGAATTGATTTTAGAACTTACTTCAAACATCGTGACATCTAAGATGTTACACTTTTCAAGGATAGCTTTAATGCTAATTACTAATAAGTCCTTACAAAGTGTTAAGAACTTATAACATTTAAACTAAAGACATCAAAGTCTTTGTACTTGGCATCTTATTGTGATGAAACTAAATCAAATTGAATGGCAGATTAATAACAAGGTATTAATCCAAGTAAGTTGAGTGTTCTAAAGTCATTAACTAGTTAGCGGGGCCGAATGACGACTGAGACACACAAGGGTTAGCCAACTTTAGGGCTAACACCCACACGCACATGAATCACTACGACATATACTTATAAGCTACAAACTATGTGAAATAAATACAGGATCGTGAATACAACACCGAACACAACAACGAGAGCGCGTATTCTTGCTTAGAACTTAGTCAACCGCTTCAAACACAGGTGAGTTCATTTGTCCCTTTTCAAACTTATTTGTTTTACTTCGGGACTGAGAAGCATGTTAAACATTTTCACAAAATTATTGAGATGTTATTTAATGCTTTAAACATAAACTTGATACTTATGTTGAAACTTATTGTGAAACTTAGTAGTCATAGAAAAGCAATAGACTTGAACCATATACAATGAACTTGATGCTTGAAACCATATACTGGATACTTATGAGACTTGATGCAAACTTATGGGATTCATGATGAAACAATGTGTGAACACTTGAAACTATATACATGAGGCTTACAATATAGATTTGGAGCCTAAACTTTATAAACTCTTATGATATAAGCTATGTGCTTACACTATACAATCGAGGTTTAACTTATTAATTCTATGTTTAATTATATACAAAACCATAAGGCTTTGAAAATTCTTTAAATAAAACACTAATGCTTTATACAATTATTTCATAAAGTTATTGTACTACACCTTTAATAAAGTATTAAATTACTTTACATTTACAATGATTTGCTTAAACTTAACTGGAAACATTTATTCTTAGAGATACTTATATACGTGAGATGTCTGAAAAAACGTGAATACTTGTATACTTAGAATGCTTGAAACACGTGAATGCTTGATACATATTGGAATACTTGAATGCGTAATATACTTGGGATACGTGAACATTTGGAATGCTTGATACATTTGGATGCATGAATACTTGAATGCTTGAAACATGAGATGCTTAAACAAAAGACTGATTGACCGCCGCGTGTTGATCTATGTGTCAACCCCTACTAGTCATCAGTGAAACAATGTGAATGCTTTAGACTTGTATGCATAAACTTTTGGACATTGTGAGACAGACTGTTGGCCGCCGCGTGTTGACCTGTGTGTCAACCCCTACTAGTCATCAGTGTTCTTCTTTGTCAGAGTCATGTAAGACAGACTGATTGGCCGCCGCGTGTTGACCTGTGTGTTAACCCCTACTAGTCATTCAGTGTTCTTCTTGATTCATCCATAGTGATGACAAGTGACTAGAATGATTGAGTTCTTCTAGTTGACTTTGTGTTAACTTGAAGGTTACTCTATCTAAACATGTCACGAGTCATAAATAGGATCATTATGGATGGATGCTGAAATCCTTAGGGTTTTTCAGCTGTCCATAATGGTGCCTAATAAGCTTGAGACTTATTCGTTGTGAAATCAATAGTGTGGAGTGAAAGCTTAATTATCATTAATAACAATATGTTAAGCAGCCCGGTATGTGGTGGGACGGTGGCTGGGGCTTGTCCCCTACATATGCCCTATATATAAGCATACTTGGTTGGATAGCATAGGTGGTTGTTAGTGAGGTTAAGATTGTCATTTCGGGGGACACAAAGTAAACATTGGCAAGAAACAAACGTTAAGAATCCTATGTCATGAGATCAGAGTAGTGGGGATGAAATGCTTAATTATCATTAACAACAATATGTTAAACAGCCCGGTATGTGGTGGGACGGTGGCTGGGGCTTGTCCCCTACATATGCCCTATATATAAGCATACTTGGTTGAATAGCATAGGTGGTTGTTAGTGAGGTTAAGGTTGTCATTCAGGGAATCAAAGTAAACAATTACAGGGTAATCAAATTCAAAGAAACAAACATTTGGGAATCAAACATTGGGAATCAAACATTGGGAATCAAACATTTTGGGGAATCATACGGGCAGGATGAGACGCTTAATTATCATCAGGAACAATATACCATGTGGTTCAGTATGTGGTGGGACGGTGGCTGGGGCTTGTCCCCTACATATGCCCTATATATAAGCATACTGAATCAGATGGTATAGGTGGTTAATGGTGAGGTTAAGGTTGTCATTCAAAGGATTTTACAAACTATTTTTACACAAAAAACTACATGAACTCACCAACCATTGTGTTGACTTTATTTTTCTACATGCTTTCTCAGGTAATGCATTGGATTAAGCTAATATTCAGGATTTGCATACTAGGATGACCAGACATAGATCCTAGTTGACTTTTGAAGAAGCACATCTTGAGATCAATACGAATCTCTTTTGGATATCTTGTACAAATACAAGATAGATATATTTGATTCTTTTGGATAGGTTTACTTAGTTAAATTATTAAACATTGACTTTGTAATTTAACTTTGTAATCCTAGTTTATATTTTATTGTGCTTAATTATTTTTAACATTGATGCTATGTAAACAATCTGATCATCACGATTATCATTCACGATATCGCGCTCCGAGAACCTTCCGCCCGACGGGGACTCCGATCCTACCCCGCCGGCTCGGGGTGTGACAGATTGGTATCAGAGCTCAAGGTTATAGAGAATAATAGGTCACATACTTAAACGGTTTGACCTAGACTATAACTTAGGGACCTTCATGTAGAGAATATAAGACTTAAGCTTGCATTATGTTTTCTGCATTCAATCACTACACTAACCAAATTCTTTTGGTTATGATCAGAATGCCGCCCAGAAAACAACCGACACCGATACCTACACTGTGGACTTCTGCACCTCACTCCTCGACACCATCACCGCCAGATTCACCACCGCCGCCTCCTCCTCCTCCACATAGTCCTCCTCCGAACCCGACTGCAACTATAGTTCTGGATCCTGCTACTGTTGCTTTGGCAACATTACTGAGCAGTCAACTGACTAACCAGATGAAGGATATCATCCCAGAGATGATTAACAAGATTCAAAGCTACGGTAACAACTCAGGGCGTACTGCAGGGGAAACTAGTGGAAACACCGGCGCTAAATCAGACTGTTCATACAAATCATTCGTAGGATGCAAACCGCCAAGCTTTAGCGGTGTTGAAGGAGCCGTTGGACTGATCCAATGGCTAGAGAAGATGGAAAATACATTGGACCTAAGCAGTTGTCCGGAAAGACATAAGGTTCGCTATGCTGCGGGATCTTTCAGTAAGCGTGCCCTAACTTGGTGGAACTCACAGATAAACGCTCGAGGTAGGGATGAAGCACTAGCCATGCCTTGGGCAGAATTCAAAACCCTCTTGAGGAATGAGTTCTGTCCTAAGCACGAACTACAGAACTTGGAAATTGAACTCTCAAATCATGTGATGAAAGGAGCTGATCACATGACATACACTACTCGCTATCATGAATTGGTAGCCTTGGTGCCTGAGATGGTGCCAACACTAGAAAAGCGAATTGACCGATATGTAGGAGGATTACCATCCTGCATTCAGGGCATTGTACTTGCTGCAAACCCTGCAACATTAGAGTCTGCTATCTCCTTGTCAGCTAAACTCACAGATGTGATGGTGAAGTCCGGAGAATTGAAAGATGATTCGGACAAGACTAAGGAGAAACAACCAAAGAAGAAACAAAAGGCCATCCAACAATACGCGATGCCCACACCACTCAATCAAGTTGCTGCAGTATCTACTAAAGCTGCACGCAAACCTTACACTGGTGTACATCCTCAATGTGCAAAATGTCAGTTTCATCATGCTGCCAATATGCCGTGTAGGCAGTGTACCAACTGTGGCCGAAAAGGCCATATGGCTCAACACTGCCGAACTTCACCGACACCGGCAGTGAACAATGCTACTATGGCAAAACCACCACCACAAAACCTTGGCAACTACAACAACAACAATCAGGGATGCTTTAACTGTGGAGAGCTAGGTCATTTCTCCAGGAACTGCCCAAAGAGGGCACAACCAGGAGATCAAGTACCAAGGGGAAGAGCCTTCATGATAGGAACTCCTGCTGCACACCAAGACCCGGAAACGGGTACTGGTATGTGACACCTCTTTAACTCATAAGATTTTATTTTATTTTGATACTAATATGAATAAGAAACTTATCTTATTCTTATTAAGTATAACCACATACGTAATCCATGAGAACTTAGGAACTCTTTTATTGCGTATAAACAATGAAAGAATTCTTAGTTGATGCAAAGAACATACACAGGAAGTCACCACTAACACTAAGGTTGTGTAACAATTGATGCTCATCGCATCAGTTAGTTTTGAACAATAAAGTGTTAGAATCATACAGAGACTTAGCAAGCCGTAACAGTAAGACAACTATGAGCAATAAGATTAGCAGAACTGTGTGGACATACATAGGGATCCCAAACGCGACCCAGAGTTTATTTGGGAGCGTAGGAACATCACTTCAAACAAAGGTTTCCCATTTGTTACAAGGAAAGTTGTACCCGATAATAACTTTTAAATTTCGGGACGAAATTTCTTTAACAAGGGGAGACTGTAACATCTGTGCTGGAATCGTTACCGGAACAGTAAACTGTACAGTAATTAGTACAGTAACTCAGTTGCAAACTAGGAGAAATACTTAGAAGCTATTAACATTTGATACTAAACGTAAACTATTATACGATGTTTCTGAAATCCTGATTTAATCCTTATGGTTAAACAGTCAGAAACACATCAGACAATCATGAACAGATGCAAACATGTTTAATTTTGTGTTATTAGGATTAAACGTATGTGAGGATAAACAGAACAAAACAATAACAATTGTTGTTACGGAATGCTAAACTGATGAACTATTCGTATAGGTGACGATCTGTACGAATAAATCTGAAAGTTTAACGATCTGAAACGATGATTTCAAATTAGAAAACAAAAATCAGAAAGTGAAACGTACGATCGTGTTCGTACAGTTAGCGCCCTGTACGAAGACGCGCGTAAGTGACGTTTTCTGACGAAACGAAACGAAACGAAACGAACGATGATTCGAACGATAATAAAGTTAAGGAAATATAATATTTCCTGTTTTACAATTTTGAAACTCATCATAAATCAAATTAAATGAAACTATTAATTTGATAATACGTAAAATATCCGGATGATTAATGTAACGCGTAAAATATTAATTTATGACAAATCATTCTTGAATAAATAATATTTAAATTACCTATTTTAAATAACCAACTTTCAAACAAATAAAACAAAGTCTTTAAATTTTATTTCAAAACACGCGCGAGTTACGATCCGGAAACGCAACGGAGACGAAAACCGAGCAACCGAAACGAACCCGAATACCCTCGGGGTATTTAAACCCCTAAAGATGGCATTTCTTTCATTTTTCATGATCTCTCTCTCTCTCTAAAACTCTCTCCCGTTTTTCCCTCTCTCTCTAGAAAAATCACCCTTCTAATCGCGATATCTCACCCGTTTGTGGATGAAATCGGGCGTTCTTGGTGTCCACGCGAAGCCCTTGACATCCTCTACGTAGAAGTACAGCAGATCAGAGCGTTTAACCGCTGAAAAACAAGGTATGAAGCTTTGAAACTCACGAATTTTAGGGTTTTAATGTTCTTTGTTCAACGCACACATAAGAAGCTAGTTCTCGGCACAACCCTTCGACCCCATCAGTTTTGCGAGCCATCAGTAGCATATAACCATCATAGGAAACGGGCTGGGATGATCTGGGTTGCAACGGATTGATGATGATGACCTACAGGTTCGTTAGAGTGACGGGCGAACCTGTTGGCTTTACAAAGATTAGCCGAACCATCATGTTAGGGTGGCGAATCCTCTGGCTTGTGGCGAACCTGCAGTGTCACTCAGCTGAACCCTACTGTGTCTAGCCCGAACCCTGCGTAGTACATCCTTAGCCGAACCATCTTGTAACCAACGAACTCAGTTTCATGAGCAGCGAACCCTTGGTTCGTCTGCCGCCTTCAGCGAACCTTGATGCCACGAACCATCCTCATCAGCCGAACCCTTTCACAAGGGAACCATGAGTGCTGCGAACCTAGCATATTCAGCGAACCCTCCCTTTGTTAACGAACCTTGAGAGACCAACGAACCCTTGCATGACAACTACGAACCCTAGCTGTGCAAACCGATTAGATTCGTTGGATGTTGGAGCCGAACCCTAACACAACCTAGCCGAGCCTTTGGGCTGTTGATACACAACCGAACCTTGAGTAGATGATCACCAAGGTTCGCTGCCTTGTGGCATGATTCTCGATGGGTTGATTAAGCCAAGCATGCCGGCCCAACGTTGTGATACACGGCCCATCATGGCTGCCTAGTTCAAATTTTGTTCGGCCCAAGTCCATCTAGTCGGCCATTAGGCTCTTGAGGCCCACTTATGGCCCAATAGCATAACCCAACCACTTATGCACGGCACATATGAATTTCCTATGTATTAGGCCCAAGAAGCAGGCCCAAGCCCAAATCATTCGGCCCAACTTAATCTAATAATTCAATTATAACGATCTAGTTAATAAGTGTGGAATTGATTTTAGAACTTACTTCAAACATCGTGACATCTAAGATGTTACACTTTTCAAGGATAGCTTTAATGCTAATTACTAATAAGTCCTTACAAAGTGTTAAGAACTTATAACATTTAAACTAAAGACATCAAAGTCTTTGTACTTGGCATCTTATTGTGATGAAACTAAATCAAATTGAATGGCAGATTAATAACAAGGTATTAATCCAAGTAAGTTGAGTGTTCTAAAGTCATTAACTAGTTAGCGGGGCCGAATGACGACTGAGACACACAAGGGTTAGCCAACTTTAGGGCTAACACCCACACGCACATGAATCACTACGACATATACTTATAAGCTACAAACTATGTGAAATAAATACAGGATCGTGAATACAACACCGAACACAACAACGAGAGCGCGTATTCTTGCTTAGAACTTAGTCAACCGCTTCAAACACAGGTGAGTTCATTTGTCCCTTTTCAAACTTATTTGTTTTACTTCGGGACTGAGAAGCATGTTAAACATTTTCACAAAATTATTGAGATGTTATTTAATGCTTTAAACATAAACTTGATACTTATGTTGAAACTTATTGTGAAACTTAGTAGTCATAGAAAAGCAATAGACTTGAACCATATACAATGAACTTGATGCTTGAAACCATATACTGGATACTTATGAGACTTGATGCAAACTTATGGGATTCATGATGAAACAATGTGTGAACACTTGAAACTATATACATGAGGCTTACAATATAGATTTGGAGCCTAAACTTTATAAACTCTTATGATATAAGCTATGTGCTTACACTATACAATCGAGGTTTAACTTATTAATTCTATGTTTAATTATATACAAAACCATAAGGCTTTGAAAATTCTTTAAATAAAACACTAATGCTTTATACAATTATTTCATAAAGTTATTGTACTACACCTTTAATAAAGTATTAAATTACTTTACATTTACAATGATTTGCTTAAACTTAACTGGAAACATTTATTCTTAGAGATACTTATATACGTGAGATGTCTGAAAAAACGTGAATACTTGTATACTTAGAATGCTTGAAACACGTGAATGCTTGATACATATTGGAATACTTGAATGCGTAATATACTTGGGATACGTGAACATTTGGAATGCTTGATACATTTGGATGCATGAATACTTGAATGCTTGAAACATGAGATGCTTAAACAAAAGACTGATTGACCGCCGCGTGTTGATCTATGTGTCAACCCCTACTAGTCATCAGTGAAACAATGTGAATGCTTTAGACTTGTATGCATAAACTTTTGGACATTGTGAGACAGACTGTTGGCCGCCGCGTGTTGACCTGTGTGTCAACCCCTACTAGTCATCAGTGTTCTTCTTTGTCAGAGTCATGTAAGACAGACTGATTGGCCGCCGCGTGTTGACCTGTGTGTTAACCCCTACTAGTCATTCAGTGTTCTTCTTGATTCATCCATAGTGATGACAAGTGACTAGAATGATTGAGTTCTTCTAGTTGACTTTGTGTTAACTTGAAGGTTACTCTATCTAAACATGTCACGAGTCATAAATAGGATCATTATGGATGGATGCTGAAATCCTTAGGGTTTTTCAGCTGTCCATAATGGTGCCTAATAAGCTTGAGACTTATTCGTTGTGAAATCAATAGTGTGGAGTGAAAGCTTAATTATCATTAATAACAATATGTTAAGCAGCCCGGTATGTGGTGGGACGGTGGCTGGGGCTTGTCCCCTACATATGCCCTATATATAAGCATACTTGGTTGGATAGCATAGGTGGTTGTTAGTGAGGTTAAGATTGTCATTTCGGGGGACACAAAGTAAACATTGGCAAGAAACAAACGTTAAGAATCCTATGTCATGAGATCAGAGTAGTGGGGATGAAATGCTTAATTATCATTAACAACAATATGTTAAACAGCCCGGTATGTGGTGGGACGGTGGCTGGGGCTTGTCCCCTACATATGCCCTATATATAAGCATACTTGGTTGAATAGCATAGGTGGTTGTTAGTGAGGTTAAGGTTGTCATTCAGGGAATCAAAGTAAACAATTACAGGGTAATCAAATTCAAAGAAACAAACATTTGGGAATCAAACATTGGGAATCAAACATTGGGAATCAAACATTTTGGGGAATCATACGGGCAGGATGAGACGCTTAATTATCATCAGGAACAATATACCATGTGGTTCAGTATGTGGTGGGACGGTGGCTGGGGCTTGTCCCCTACATATGCCCTATATATAAGCATACTGAATCAGATGGTATAGGTGGTTAATGGTGAGGTTAAGGTTGTCATTCAAAGGATTTTACAAACTATTTTTACACAAAAAACTACATGAACTCACCAACCATTGTGTTGACTTTATTTTTCTACATGCTTTCTCAGGTAATGCATTGGATTAAGCTAATATTCAGGATTTGCATACTAGGATGACCAGACATAGATCCTAGTTGACTTTTGAAGAAGCACATCTTGAGATCAATACGAATCTCTTTTGGATATCTTGTACAAATACAAGATAGATATATTTGATTCTTTTGGATAGGTTTACTTAGTTAAATTATTAAACATTGACTTTGTAATTTAACTTTGTAATCCTAGTTTATATTTTATTGTGCTTAATTATTTTTAACATTGATGCTATGTAAACAATCTGATCATCACGATTATCATTCACGATATCGCGCTCCGAGAACCTTCCGCCCGACGGGGACTCCGATCCTACCCCGCCGGCTCGGGGTGTGACAAATCAGGTTTAAGACATTCTCAGAGACAACTAAGGAGACCATACTAAGATAGAACAAGATGAAGAAACATGCTAGGATGGATTAGAAACACACTAAATCCTAAATGTTTAATTGTCTTGTTTGGAGTCTTATTTTGTAAACTATATTTTGGGTCTGTAGTTGTCTTACTTTTGGTAGATAGATTGTCTGTAACTAATCAACTGTCTAAACATTATGAAATGTAGTAATCCATTGTGGTTGTTCTTATTCAATACTTGTGCATAATTCAACTGTTCATACGTCACCGCGCCGTGGATTCCGCACGCGGCGCAGGGGTGTGACAGGTTGGTATCAGAGCCAAGGTTGTACAGAACTAGGAAAAACCCAATGTTTAATGACCTAGACTATAACCTAAGCTACCCAATAGGACTAAGTGCTATAGACTTGAGGATACTTAGGATCTAAGTAACTTAAGTGAGCATTAAGTCTACAATAAGCTTGAAAGATCTTAGGGACATTTTTCTAAGAGTAGACATCGAGTCAAAGAATTTGAACCGGAATTCTATAATTTTAGAAACCGGATTAAATTCTCACACATATGCATTTAAGGGTTTCAGAGGCAAGGATCTGTATTCTTAGTATCCTTGATCTGAAATTCTCACACAGAGATCATTTTAGAAATTCAGAGGCAAAGATCCGTATTTTCGGTATCTTTGATATGAATTTCTTGTCATATTCAGTATAGGAGTTAGAGGCAAAGATTGATATCTTTGATCTAAAGTCCTTGTCATATTCATTATAGGATTCAAAGGTCAAGATCTATTAACTTAGAACTTGGATTTGAGATCCTTGTCATATTCATTATAGGATTCAAAGGTCAAGATCTATTAATTTAGAACTTGGATTTGAGATCCTTGTCATATTCATTATAGGATTCAAAGGTCAAGATCTATTAACTTAGAACTTGGATTTGAGATCCTTGTCATATCACTATAGGAATTCAAATGTTGAGGTCTATTAATTTAGAACATAGATTTGAAATCCTTGTCATTGTTATCATTATCATGGATTCATTATCATAGGAACTTTATAACTTAGAATCTGTGTAACAGTATTCTTTAGTTGAAGTTCTCACAAGAGATCATTATACTCGATACTGTAGGTATTGAGGACCTAGGTTAAATTAACCTAGGACACACATGCTAAAACCTAAGGTTTTAATTTCGAGTAAATTAAGAACCATGGTTTACATAATCATTATCATAGTCACAGAACAAGAGGCAATCATGAGACAATCATAATCAATCAACAGTTGGAATCTTAGCCCCAAATATAGACGACGGATTAACGCTGACGTGTTGAGGTAAGTGGTGGGTCGGTGAGAGCTTACCCTATATATAAGCTTATTTCAGTATGTTAGGGGGAATCCGGCGTTTGTATTTGGAGTGAGGATTCGGGATCAACTGGACACGTGGATCATTAGTCAAACACATGGGATACAAACATTTGGGAAACAATCATTGGTGAATCAAATCATAGTGCAATTCAAACTTGGATGAACCAAACATTATGGTGAATCAATCAAGTTGTGAACATTCTGTAAATGTAAACCTTAAGTGAAATTCTTAAGTGATTACATCATTAGTACTTACTGACATAAGTTAACAGGAAAGTGTAGAACACACGTATGATTTGGTTCTACATGTTAACAACTGTTAGTAGGTGCACGCATAACATAATCATAGTTCAATCATGGAATCAATCATAGTTCAAGTTGATCAAAGATCATGAGATTCTTAATCAATGGAACACACTTGGGAATCAGTACAAACGTGTTGCCAAATACTAGCAAGGGCATGATCGTGGTATACCGAAACGGTGGTGGGCAGCGAGAGTGAGCCCTATATATAAGCTATTTTCGGTATATCGGGAAAGTGTCGGTGTGTAGATTTGGTGGTGAGATCATGAGACATCGTACATATTCACATGATAAGTATACAAATAAGTTGATAACTTATACGTGTACTGGATCATATTACAATTGAATGATAATACTAGTAGTATGGATATATTACTGACCTTATCATGAAAATTCAATTGTATCCATTCTCATTACTGACCCACTTGTGGCTTCTATTCGTAGAATGCCTCCTCGACGTGACCCAAATGCTGGGGGTTCGACAAGTGGTAACGATGATGAAATTAACAAGATTGCTCGAGCTATCGCTGTTCACATGAGGGATGTAATCCCGGGCATGGTCACTGACATCACCCAAAATCTTCGGGGGAGTACTGGTGACTCTGCCAACAATTCGAATACCAACAATTCTGGAACTGCTAACTTCACATTTAAGCAGTTCAACGATGCTAAGCCTCCAAAGTACTCTGGTACTGAGGGAGCTACCGGTCTACTACAATGGCTGGAAAGCATCGAAGACATTCTAGACTTCACTGGATGCCCTGAAAATCTAAAGGTCAAGATGGCCTCGAGTGCATTTCACAAGGGCGCACTTACCTGGTGGAACTCTGAAAAGAACACCAGAGGACGTGAAGTCGCTCTAGCCTTACCGTGGGATGGATTCAAGAACTTACTGGTGGAAAAGTTTTGTCCACGTCACGAGCTAAAGAAACTGGAAGTGGAGATGTGGAATCTGGTGCAGGATAGTGGCGAAAGTGCCAAGTATACAACTCGTTTTCATGAGTTGTGCATTTTGGTACCACATTTGGTTACTCCTCTATCCCGCAGGATAGAGAAATACATCGAAGGCTTGCCTCTAGTTGTTAGAGGAACTGTTATGGGGAACAACCCCACTACCTTGGAAGCCGCAATTCAACTCGGTGCTACTCTGACCGAGGAGTATGTTAAATCGGGAGTGCTCACCCGAAAGGGATTTAAAAGAGCACAGATTGAGGAAGGCAAGAAGCCTGAACAGCACCATCATAAGAAGAAGAAACAGAAGACAATCAAGAACTTTGCAGCATTGACTGCGGCTGCTCCTACTCATGCTACACCCCTTACTGCTATGCCACAACCTGCTAATGTCAGAAAGCCTTACACTGGCCCGCTTCCACTTTGCACCAAATGCCAGTACCATCATCTACCCAACATTCCATGCAGAAAGTGTCTCAAATGTGGGCGTATGGGACACTTGGCGGCTACATGCCGATCTACTCATCTTGCTGCTACAACAACTGCTACCACTACTGCTACAGGTGGAAGAGCCTGTTATAATTGTGGAGCAGAGGGACACTTCAGAAATCAGTGTCCAAAACTCAACAACAATACTGCTGCCGCTCGTACTTTTGTCATTGGGACTGCTGAAGCACGTGAGGATCCAGCAGTTATCACGGGTACATTTCTTATCAATGATCACTATGTTTCTATCATATTCGATACTGGTGCTGATAAAAGCTTTATCTCTGCTCATACTGCTTCTGTTCTTAATATGCAATTATCCACACTTACTGCTCCCTATACTGTAGAAGTAGCGAATGGTAAAACCATAGTTGTAGATTCCATCATTAATGCTTGTGAGCTAAGATTAAATGACCATCTTTTCTCTATCGATCTCATTCCTATGACTCTCAGAAGCTTCGAAGTTGTAGTAGGAATGGATTGGCTATCTAAGAATAATGCTGAAATCGTATGCTCGGAGAAACTTATTCGAATTCCCCTACCGTCCGGCGAAACGATGATAGTCTACGGTGAGAAACCCTGCCGCGAATTGAAGATTGTATCGTGCATCAAGGCGAGGAAGTATCTGAAGAAGAAATATTATGCATTCTTAGCTCACGTGGTGGAAAAGAAACCTGACAAGAAAGCAGTTGGAGACGTACCGGTTATCAAAGACTATCCAGACGTATTTCCAGAAGACTTGCCTGGACTACCACCAGTCCGACAAGTGGAGTTTAGAACTGATCTCGTCCCTGGAGCAAACCCAGTGGCGAAGTCACCGTATCGGTTAGCACCGTCTGAGATGCAAGAACTGTCTAGTCAGCTTCAAGAACTTTTAGACAAAGGTTTCATAAGACCGAGTTTCTCTCCATGGGGAGCTCCGGTTCTCTTTGTCAGAAAGAAAGACGGTTCATTTCGTATGTGCATAGACTATCGTGAGCTGAACAAGTTGACAATCAAGAATAGATATCCTCTGCCCAGGATCGATGATCTGTTTGATCAATTACAGGGAGCAACTTGCTTCTCTAAGATTGACTTACGATCTGGGTATCATCAGTTAAGAGTAAATGATGAGGATATACCAAAGACGGCATTTAGGACTCGATATGGACACTATGAGTTTGTGGTTATGCCATTTGGGCTGACCAATGCACCCGCAGTGTTCATGGACTTGATGAATCGAGTCTGTAGGCCTTACTTGGATCAGTTTGTTATCGTCTTTATTGATGATATACTGATTTATTCCAAGTCAGAACGAGAACATGAGGATCATTTGAAGAAAGTCTTGGAACTACTAAGAGAGGAACAACTTTATGCTAAATTCTCAAAGTGTGAATTTTGGCTAAAGGAGGTTCACTTCTTAGGACATGTCATAAACAAAGATGGGATACATGTAGATCCGGCGAAGATTGAGGCGATTAAGAACTGGACTACTCCATCTACTCCAACAGAGATTCGTTCATTTCTGGGTTTGGCAGGTTATTACAGAAGATTCATTGCAAACTTCTCTAAGATAGCCTTGCCACTTACCACTCTGACTCAGAAAAGTCAAGCATTTATATGGGGACAGAAACAAGAAGATGCATTTCAACTTCTTAAACAGAAGTTATGCAACTCCCCTATCCTTAGTCTTCCAGAAGGCAGTGATGATTTCATTGTCTACTGTGATGCTTCAAACCTTGGTCTCGGTTGTGTACTTATGCAACGGGACAAGGTCATTGCTTATGCTTCAAAACAACTTAAGGTTCACGAGAAGAACTACACTACTCATGACCTTGAGTTAGGGGCTGTGGTCTTTGCATTGAAGATTTGGAGACACTACCTGTACGGTACTAAATGTGTCATCTATACAGATCACAAGAGCCTGCAACACATTCTCAATCAGAAAGAACTCAACATGAGACAACGATGTTGGGTTGAGCTTCTAACTGATTACGACTGTGAGATTCGTTACCATCCGGGTAAAGCCAATGTGGTGGCGGATGCTCTTAGTCGCAAGGAACTAGTCAAACCGATTCGTGTAAGAGCCATGGAGATCAACACACAGCCAAACTTGAAAGACTTGATTCGTATTGCACAACAACAAGTAGTAACAGATAATCAACTCAAGACAGACTTGGATTGTGGTATTGAGAAGAAACTAGAACCTCGAGCTGATGGGTTGTTATATCTCAACGGCCGCATTTGGATTCCAAAGTCTGAAGAATTGCGCACACTCATCTATGATGAGGCTCATAAGTTGCGATACTCAGTTCATCCTGGAGCCGACAAGATGTATCAGGACTTGAGGACATCTTACTGGTGGGCGGGAATGAAGAAAGACATAGCACTGTATGTGGGAAAATGTCTTACATGTTCAAAAGTCAAAGCAGAACATCAAAAGCCTTCGGGACTTCTGCAGCAACCTGAAATTCCTCAATGGAAATGGGAGCAAATTTCCATGGATTTCATAACGAAGTTGCCGAGAACTCCGAGAGGTTTCGATTCGATTTGGGTGATCGTTGATCGACTCACCAAATCTGCTCACTTTCTCCCTATCCGAGAGGATTATAAGATGGAGAAGTTATCCACATTGTACATCAACGAAATCATTGCACGTCATGGTACTCCAACATCGATCATATCAGATCGTGATAGTCGTTTCACTTCTCGCTTTTGGCAATCATTGCAAATGGCTTTGGGAACGCGTGTTAATCTTAGCACGGCGTATCATCCCCAAACTGACGGCCAAAGCGAAAGGACTATCCAAACACTTGAAGACATGCTTCGTTCTTGTGTCATTGACTTCGGTGGAAGTTGGGACACTCATCTCCCACTCATTCGAAGCTCTATATGGTAGAAAGTGCCGATCACCGGTCTGTTGGACCGAGATTGGTGACTCACAGGTCGTAGGACCAGAACTCATTCAGGAAACATCAGACAAGATCACAATCATTCAGTCACGGCTTAGGGCCGCACGAGATCGGCAGAAGAGTTATGCTGATCGACGTCGGAAACCGCTTGAGTTCCAAGTCGGTGACCGAGTCTTACTCAAAGTTTCTCCCTGGAAAGGCGTTGTCCGATTCGGGAAGAAAGGGAAACTTGCACCAAGGTACGTTGGACCTTTTGAGATCCTGGAACGGATTGGTCCCGTAGCCTACAAACTCAAACTTCCAGTGGAGCTAAGCAATGTTCATGATACTTTTCATGTATCAAATCTTAAGAAATGCTTAGCGGATCATGATGTTCAGATTCCACTGGAAGACATTCAGATTCAGAACAACATGCAATTCATAGAACGTCCGGTTGAAATCATGGATCATGGGGTCAAGAAACTTAAACGCAGCCGTATCCCGATCGTGAAAGTGCGATGGGAGGGCAAACGCGGTGCTGAGTTCACCTGGGAATGTGAAGCCCAGATGACGCTTAAGTACCCTCATCTTTTTACAGTACCTTCGGCTAGTTAATTTCGGGACGAAATTCCCTTAACTGGGGGAGACTGTAACATTTGTGCATATAGTCATGTAGTTGTAAACAGTGTTAGAACAGTGTCTATTCATGGTTCAGTTCATCAATGTGATTCGTATGTTCAAAATGTGTGCTTGTGTGTTACAGGATCTTAGTAATCAGAAAACAAGTATGTATTATTTATTTACAGTCGATTTCACTAAGCAAGAACAGTAACTTGTTATATCGAAACAGTGGTGGGCAGCGAGAGTGAGCCCTATATATATACTGCGTTCGGTGTAACAAGTTAGTGTTAGTTCGTAGTGTTGAGATGAATATTATGACAATTAATTCAACAAAAATCGTAATCTGTAAGCGAGACTGAGTATAGTTATGGGTGACGATCCATAATAATACGAATGTTGAACTTATAATTATGATTAAACGACTTTAGATATTTTAATACGATCGGAAAACGTACGCGATTGCGGGTATACACGTAATTGTGAATGTTTAACGGTCCGACAACACACGATGAGTAAAAATAATTAAATTAATTATTTTATATTTTTACAATTTTGAAACTCATCATTTTAATGGGTTTAACATCTATTTTTATTTAAAACCACGTAAAATACGCGTTACGTTCCGGAAACGCGAACCGAGCGACCGAAACGGACCCGAACATCACCCGAACTATAAAAGCCTTGAACAAGGCTTATTCTTTCATTTATTACACCACCAACCCTTTCTCTCTCTACATTTTCGTTCTACCCTCTCTCTCTCTAAAAACCAAACTTTAAACGTTCGTATCTCGCTTATTTCTCAACGGATTTCGTCATTCTTGGTGTCCATGCGTAGCTCTCGACATCCTCTACACGAAAGTACAAGAGTTTCGCAGATTCATCCGGCCAAAAACGAGGTATTGAAGCTTGAACAATCACGAGATTAGGGTTTTCGTTTATGGGTTTGTTAAATACACATATAACCGGTTCTATTGCATCATCCTTCGAATCTCGCATGTGTAGAAACCATCTTTGATGTTAGATCAGCTTAGATAAAGACCTGGAACTAGAAATCAGATGACAAAAATGGTGCAGGTTGACAGGTTCGTGGCTGGTTGGAGTGACCGAACCTGTTAGGTTTCTTGGTCGAACCCAGGTGAACATAGCGAACCCCAGCGAACCATCCTGGTTCGTTGGGTTATCAGCCGAACCCAGAAGGTTCCCACGAGCCTGTGCCGAGCCTCCTTGCATTCCACGAACCCTAGTCTCCATCAACGAACCTTGAGGAGTTTCACGAACCTTGCATGGTTCGTGTAAGCACAGCCGAACCCTCCTGGATCAATCACGAGTCTTCACGAACCTTGGATAGGCCACGAACCCTGCATGGTTCGTGGCATGATCAAGCGAACCCCTTTGATGGTTATGGTTGACGAACCTTAGATCCCGGCGAACCTAGGACGAATCAAACGAACCCCATGCATAAACTAACGATCATTTCTTGAAGCCTAGTCGGTCGAACCCTTAAGCTTGTATGGGTGAACCTAGGGTGTCTATCATTAGCCGAACTCTAGTGTTGATAGTGGCCCACGAACCTTATTCTTTTAAAGGAGCCGAACCCTCAACCATGGCAGCCATAGGTTCGCTGCCATGGTGTGGGAATCATGGGTGTTTCGGCCCAACTCAGTTCTAACCGGCCCAATCGATTTGTTTAGCTCGGCCCACATTAGAATGAGCCCAATTCAATCATACCCGGCCCAATTCAATGCAACAAGGCCCAATTCCATTAGCAACATGGTCCAAAGGTTTAAAGCAAGCACAATTGAGCTAGTTTGGCCCATGAGGATCTTTAGTTGGCTCAATATCACAATGGAACTTTACATGATCAATCAAGTAATTCAAAGTATAACTTTCAAGTGTTAATCAAGTTCAAGAGATCACAAGTCAATCAACAAATCAAAGTCTATACAATTATAAATCTTATATCTTATGTATGATTACAATGATATAGGAACAAGTTAGAAGTCCTGTTTGCTACTTGCTAACTGTTTAAGTTCAGAGTCTACTGCAGACAGGTGAGAACTCTAGCCCCTCTTTTACTGTTTTATAACTGTTTTGGGGTGGAACACGTGATCAAAACCGCTATTTCAATCTTGTTTCATTACACAAGTTATGTGTAGTTCATAAACATTACAGGTTCATCTTACGAATCCAAGGGATTCATCAATTGTTTAAGGAAATTGTCAACTGTTTTAATTTGCTTGTCAATTATTAAACTCTTTCATTAAAAAGGTTTTATAATGGATCTTTGAACTGTTTTGTAATTGATTTACTCAAATGTATTTATGAAGGATAAACACTTTTAGTTAAAGGATTTTACAAACTCTTTTGTTATAAACCTTGTTATTACACAAGGTCATCACATCATGGTATTCAAAACAAGTGGTTCACAACATGGTATTCAAATCCAGTGGTTCAAAACATGGTATTCAAATCAAGTTGTTCAAAACATGGGATTCAAATCAAGTTGTTCACATCATGGTATTCAAATCAAGTGGTTCATTTCATGGTATTCAAAACAAAGGATTTAATTCGTGGAATTAAATCCAGGCTTTTCAATTCAAGTTATCAAATAAGGCATTAACACATACGGTTAAAGTAAGATTCAGAACATGGTGTCAATTGTTGTAAACAAACTTATAAACCCATCAAGTTTCATTGTCGTTAGTACTGGGTGATCACAACAAGGGAAAGCGGACTCATTGTTTCTTATCCAGGATGGAGTTAGCTTTTAAATTTGTTTTAAAAGCTAACTGTAGGTCTGGTGTCATTGTTTTCTTATCCAGGATGGAGTTGGCTTTTAAATTTGCTTTTAAAAGCCAACTGCAGGTCTGGTGTCATATGGTTATCAAAACTGCTGACGTATTATCTAACTCCAAACGTGGTTTGGGACTTGATATTATTGGCTTTCGTGCGAACAGTGATTGGACTGTTTACACTCATTTTCTTACTTGATGTTAGTTTGGGTTGCAGCTCATCCGTGTGAATCTTATGATGCTTTAACTTACCTATGCCTTATATCATATACTCATGTTTACAAATGCTTAAACCTATTGTTCTCACCAACTACGTCTGTAGTTGACAGTTACTTTTCACGTGTTTCAGGTAATCAGGTTTAAGACATTCTCAGAGACAACTAAGGAGACCATACTAAGATAGAACAAGATGAAGAAACATGCTAGGATGGATTAGAAACACACTAAATCCTAAATGTTTAATTGTCTTGTTTGGAGTCTTATTTTGTAAACTATATTTTGGGTCTGTAGTTGTCTTACTTTTGGTAGATAGATTGTCTGTAACTAATCAACTGTCTAAACATTATGAAATGTAGTAATCCATTGTGGTTGTTCTTATTCAATACTTGTGCATGATTCAACTGTTCATACGTCACCGCGCCGTGGATTCCGCACGCGGCGCAGGGGTGTGACAACAAGTACCTCAATGTCGCGTGATCGGTGTAAACGATTGTCTTGGAAAGCACGAGGTAAGATCTGAATTTGTCGAATGTGAAGACCACCACAAGGAGCTCTTTCTCAGTAGTCGTGTAATGCTCCTGTGCGTCGTTCAAGGTCTTACTTGCATAGTAGATGGGATGGAAGTGCTTGTCTCTTCGCTGCCCTAAAACATCCCCAACCGCGAAATCGCTTGCGTCACACATAAGCTCGAAAGGCGAGCTCCAATCATGGGCAATCAAAATCGGGGCATTCACTAACTTCTCCTTCAGTAGCTCAAACGCCCTCAAACACTCCTCAGAAAACACAAATGGGGCATCCTTCTCCAGAAGCTGAGTCATAGGCCTAGAAATTTTGGAAAAATCTTTAATGAACCGCCGGTAGAAGCCGGCGTGGCCTAAGAAGCTTCTAATGGATTTCACGTTGGTGGGTGGTGGAAGTTTGCTGATGGTCTCTATTTTAGCCTTATCAACCTCTATCCCAGCACGTGAAATCTTATGCCCTAGCACTATCCCCTCTTTTACCATGAAATGGCAGTTCTCCCAGTTCAGCATCAAGTTCGTCTCAACACAACGTGCCAACATCCTATCCAAGTTCCTTAGGCAGTGATCAAAGGAACTCCCAAACACAGAAAAATCATCCATGAAAACCTCCATGGAGTCCTCAATCATATCATGGAATATCGCCACCATACATCGCTGAAAAGTGGCTGGGGCGTTACACAATCCAAATGGCATGCCGCGATACGCAAAAGTGCCAAAAGGGTATGTAAATGTGGTCTTTTCTTGATCCTCTGCAGAAATGGGGATCTAAAAATAACCAAAAAATCCATCAAGGAAACAGTAGAACTGTTGCCCTGACAGACGCTCCAACATCTGATCGATAAAGGGTAGGGGAAAGTGATCTTTCCTCATGGCATCATTCAACTTCCTGTAGTCAATACAGACTCTCCAACCTGTGACTGTCTGTGTCGGAATCAACTCATTCTTCTCATTAGTCACAACTGTCATCCCCCTTTCTTGGGGACAACCTGAACCGGACTGACCCATGCAGAGTCTGAGATCGGGTAAATTAGACCAGCATCTAACAACTTAAGCACCTCTTTCTTAACAACCTCCTGCATGTTCGGGTTCAGTCTCCTCTGGCTTTGCACAACAGGCTTAAATTCATCATCCATAAGAATCCTATGCGTGCAAAAGGAAGGGTTAATACCCTTAATGTCCATCAGCTCCCAATCAATTGCATGTTTATGTGCCTTCAACACCTCAATCAACCTCTTCTTCTCCTCCTCCGTCAATTCAGCAGCAACAATGACGGGTAATCGGGAATCCTCGTCCAGAAATGCATACTCAAGGTGAGATGGCAGTTCTTTAAGCTCCAAGGACGGGGGTGCCTCGACAGACGGCTTATCAGCTAGCTCTGCTCTGTCTAAAACCTCACACACCTGTTGAGAGATCGGGATCTCTTCAATCAAAATATCCGGATGTTGTTCACTGGAATGAATAGACATCTCTACCTCCCTATCCTCAACAAACTCAGGATCACCTATCCTAATCTCACTCAAACAACAATCCATGTGTGACATGACAGTGTCAATGAAGTACAAGGTATCGTCCTGGCTCTCTGTATGCTGCAAAGATCTACGGATCTCGAAAGTCACTGTCTCGTCTGCAACTCGAAGAGTAAGCTTACCATCACAGACATCAATCAATGCCTTAGCGGTAGCTAAGAATGGACGGCCTAAGATCAGTGGAACTTTCTCATCCTCCTCCATATCTAGAATCACAAAATCCACAGGGAACACAAACTTATCTATCTTAACTAGAAAATTCTCCACAATGCCCCTGGGATACTTAACTGATCTGTCAGCCAACTGGATGCTCATGCGGGTGGGCTCAGGCTCGCCTAAGTCTAATTTAGCAAAAATCGAATAAGGCATCAAATTTATGCTCGCCCCAAGGTCCGCTAAAGCATAGCTAACAGATGAGCTGCCTAATGTGCATGGGATAGTGAAACTACCCGGATCAGTCTTCTTCTGTGGCAGCTTGTTCTGAACAACTGCAGAACATTTCTCACTCAAAGTAACAGTTGACAACTCCTCCATCTTCCTCTTGTTTGTCAACAAATCCTTCAGAAACTTCGCATACTTAGGCATATGCTGAAGTGCCTCAACAAATGAGATATTCACCTTAAGCTGCTTGAAAAACTCAAGAAATCTCCCATACTCCTTCTCATATTTATGTCGAAGGACTCTCGCAGGGTATGGTATTTTGGAAAGGTTAATCTCCGGATCCTTCTTCTTTTCGGGAGTCTTCTCAGGTTGTGCTGTACTGGCTGGGACTAGCCTAGTGGGTTGCACCTCTCCTAGAGCCTCCATCTCTATCTCCTCGTCCATCACTTCCTCATCCTCAGCCGGTTCAACAACCGGTTTCTCAGTTCTAGTACTCATTCCACTTCTTGTAGTGATTGCTTTAGCATACCCTCTCGGGTTCTCTTCTGTCTTACTAGGTAGAGAACCTGACTGTCTCTCACCCAACTGACTAGCAATCTGACTTACTTGCCTCTCAAGATTCTGCAATCCTGCCCCTTGACTTTTAATCATAGTATCATGCTCCTTGTGTTGAGCCTTACTCTCAGTAATGAATTGAGTCAACAGCTGGGCCTGTTGTTGCATCATCTCCTCCAAAGTGGACTTCTTCTCCCCATAACCACCACTACTCTGACCTGGTTCTCTAAACAGATTCTGCATCGGAGGTCTAGAGTTAAACCCAGGCGGGTTACCACTCTTCCAGGTGAAACTTGGTTCGTTCCTCTCTCCCGAGTTATAGGAATTGCCAAAGGCATTTCCCGGTCCTCGGTTAGGATTTCCCACATAGTCAACCTGCTCCTGAGATTCATCAGTCATCTGAGGGCATTGAATGGTCTCATGTCCTCCTCTACACACTTCACACCTTGCATTGTTCTTCACTTGCATGTCTTTGACTAGTTTGGTCAATGCTTCAACTTGGGCTGTTAAAGCAGTGTTCGAATCAACATGCAAGACTCCAGTTTTCTGAGTGGCAGTGGACTTTCCCATGGTGGGATATTGATAGCTACTCATAGCCATGTTCTCAAACAACTTCAGGCATTCATCGGGGGTCATATTGGTAAGCAAGTTACCCCCAGCAGTGGAATAGAGCGTATGCCTTGTAGCAAAAGTAACTCCATTATAAAATTTCTCAACCAATGCCCAATCCTCAAGCCCATGATGTGGACACCTATTCAACATCTTCTTAAACCTCTCCCAAGTAGCAAAGAAACTCTCTCCCTCCTCCTGCTGAAATGAATGAATCAAACTCCTAAGTCGTGCAGTTTTGGCAGGTGGGAAATACTTGGTCAGAAACAGTTGCTGCATCTCATCCCAAGTAGTGATCGATCTTGATGGAAGGGACTCAAGCCAAGTGATGGCTTTGTCCTCAAGAAAAAATGGAAAGAGACGCAGAAAGACTGCATCATCAGAAACAACTTTGATCTTAAAGGTGTCACACATACGCAGGAACTGACCCAGATGAGCATTGGGGTCCTCCTCAGGCAGTCCATGAAATTTAGATGAGTGAATGATCAGATAGATGATTTGAGTCGGGATGTGCCAGTTGTCCTCGGTGACAACTGGTCGAGTGATGGAAGAGCGATTGCCAGCAGCAGTCGGCTTGGCATAATCAGCAACGGTCCTCCTAGCAGGTGCAGCCATCTCTCCTATAACAGTATTGTGTGTGCTGTGAAAAAGAAGGTGAGATCGTAACCTCGAGTGAAGCTCTCTCTGGCTCGGCAAAAGCAGTGTACTCAGGTGACTCCGGCCGTCTACTGCGGTGCATGCACTGTAACAATATAAGAAAAGAAAAGGAAAAGAAATATGATTACTTACTAAAGTTAACCTAATTAATACTAACTATCTAATAAATTACTAACCTAAATAAGAAATAATCACCAAACAAAAACTAAACTCAACAGAAAGATCTACTAACTAAAAGGAAATCTAAAAGGAATCCTAGAAACAAAAACTTACCAAAAATAGAAACCTGCCAAAAATAGCAGCTGCTAAAAATGGCAAGTCCCGAAAAGACGTCAAATAACTAAAAACAGACACTTACTAAAAATGGAAAGATTCTAAAAATAGAAAGTTACTAAATATGGAAGGTACCTACGAATAGAAACTTACCACGAAACTACGAAACTAAAAAGGAAAGCTAGGTCAAAAGCTAAGGTAAATTTAAGGATTACCGTGTCCCCGGCAACGGCGCCAAAAACTTGATGTGTCGGTTTATATATATATATAAAATGATGGTTCAACAGTATCGAGTAATAAATCGAAATAACCTAAACCGAACTACACACTACAGGCAAGTGTACCTGACGTATGAAGTATAGCTAAGGAAAGTCCGGATATCGAACCTAAGGACACGGAATCGGCTAATAAACGCTAACTGTAAACCTAACAAAATGAGAAACTTACTAAATTTAGAAAGAGAAATTGGTTTTACGAAAATGACTTTAAACAATTAAAGAAACTAAGAAAACTAAATAATTCAACTTAACACCGCAAGAACTAGAAAACCAAATACGAAGGAGATTCTACCTAGACTAGGAATCCAAAAGGAATCTAACAGTTATCGGGAATGCTTGAATGAATGCTATCGGATCTAATGATACAACCTTTTCAAGAACTTAAGGGATGCTAGATCTCATGTTCAGACAATCCAACACTTAGAAAGATCCTACTTGTTGTGTAAAGCTTACCGGGGTGTAATGATGGATTACCGAGTCGGTTGTAACATCTGTGCCGGAATCGTTACCGGAACAGTAAACTGTACAGTAACTCAGGTACACATTACGGGAAACTATGTTATGCTATTGATACATTTCTGATAAACATGAAACTATTAAACGATTGTCTGAATCTGACTGAAATCTTAGGATGTAACAGTCAGAAAACATGTCAGACAACACAGTGTTGAAACATAACTACTTGATGTGATACTATTTTGTATAAACGTATGTGAGGTGAAACAAAACAAAACCTTAACGGTTATTGTTCCGGAAAGCTAAACCGACTAATTATTCGTATAGGTGACGATCTGTACGAATGATTATGAAAGTTTAACGTTCTGAAATAATGACTTAACAGTAGAGAACAAGAATCAGAAAGCCAAACCATTGACGTGTTCGTTCGAATGACGATTACAACGAATACGCGCGATGGCGACGCGATCTGACGAAACGATAACGAAAACGAATAACGATACGAACGATCATAAATTTAAGGAAATAAAATATTTCCTATTTTACAATTTTGAAACTCATCGTAAAACAAATTAAAATTTAACTATTTTATTAAATCGCGAAACAATGAATGAAACGCGTAAAAATAACGAAAATTCGACAAATAAATTTATTAAACGAAATGAAAATTAATTACAAAAATTTACTAACATCTAAACTGTTAAAAATAATCCTTTTTATTTTAATTACGCGTAACTTTCCGGTGACGCGACGGAAACGCGAACCGAGCAACCGAAACGAACCCGAACACCACACGGGGTATAAAAACCCTAAATGAGTCTTATTTCTTCATTTTCATCATCTACATCTCCTTCTCTCTCTCAATTTCCGGCTAACACAAAAACCACCATTTTTACACCTTCAATCCACCATAACTCTCTCATTTCTCAACCAATTCGAGTGATTCTTTAACCCACGCGAAGCCCTTGACGAGCTCTACATAGAAGTACAGCAGATCGGAAGTTGTATCCACTGAAATCGGAGGTATGATGCTTGTAATACCACGAAAAATAGGGTTTTTGTCTCATACTTCGACCTAGCCACCCAACCGGTTAGAAATCCATGATATCCTCGACCTTAGAACTTCATAAGGCTCGTACACGCATGAGGAAAGCTTAGAGCGATCCACAAACTTACTGGTTCGAGGTTGATGAGGAAAGCTTCACAGGTTCGGGAAGGTGCTGTTGGGTGGGCGAACCTTCCATCCTAAACGAACTTTCTCTTGCATACACCGAACCATTTTCTCGAACTAATCTTGGGCTACGAACCTTCGGCTGTCGAAGCATATGAGAAGCCACGAACCTGTGGTGTCTGGAGCCATGGCCGAACCCCCCACGAACCCCACGAACTATTTTCAGCCGAACCTTTGTGTGAGTGTGAACTACCACGAACCCTACATCAACGAACCATGCGTTTCACGAACCTTGAGACATGGCCGGCGAACCTGATGCTCAAGCCTATGACCGAACCTTCATGGTGGCGATAAACACGAACGAACCTATGGACTGGCAAACCATCGCCGAACCATTCTGACAACCACCAACCATGAACGAACCTTGCATGGTTTCATGAACGAACCAATTTCTTTGAATTGTCGATCGGACCACACCACAGGCCCAACCATTTACTTCCTTGGCCCATACTCGCCTTAGGCCCACAATCCTTATGCAGTCCATGCGGCATTCAGTTGGCCCAGTAAACCCCTTGGCCCAATTCCTTTGCTACGGCTCAATTTATACTGCCTTGGCCCAACAGCATTAAGCCGGCCCAATATGGTTGTCAAGCCCAACTCATTTTGTCTTGGCCCACCTATTCGGCCCATGGAATTTTTAGCCCAATAGAACCTTTCGGCCCAAAATCAATCCGGTCCAATATGACAAGAGACCAAGTGACATGATTCGGCCCATGTTGGCCCAATAGGCCCATGGGTTAAAATTCGGCCCACAATGGTAAAATGTGAACACCTTTTCGAAATTGAGTATAATAATCATGCCTGAGAAATTTATTTACACATAAGGTTTAACAAATAACCTCAAAGTGTTAAAAATAAATGGGACCACTAAAACACCAAACTATGTTACAAAATGCAAAGAGTTATTAACCTTTAACTCGAAATTACAGGGCCGAATAAAGACTAAGACCGAGGAATGTTAGCCAACATTAGGGCTAACACCAACACATACACGCGCACAAAACACAATAATTGACACTCATAAGTTACATACAACGTGTGAACAATACAGGATAGTGAAATCAACACCAAGAACAATCAAGAGCGCGTGTCTTCATTCTTTTTAAGCTAAGTCAACCCTACTACTACAAGGTGAGTTCATTTGTCCCCTTTCAAATTTATTTGTTTTACTTCGGGACTTAGAAGCATGTTAAACATTTTCATAAAACTCTTGAAATGTTATTTAATGCTTTAAACATAAACATGATACTTATGTTGAAACTTATGCTGGAACTTAGAATACTTTGAAGAACAATAGACTTGAAACTTATACTTTAAACTTAAGGCTTGAAAACATATGTTGGATGCTTATGAGACTTGATGCTTATGCTACAACAATATGCTTAAACTTGGTGGTTGATGCTTAAACTAGATGCTTAATGCTTACGCTATAAACTATATGCTTAACACTACGGATGCTTTAAATACTTTGAAAGCTATAAACTTGTCATGCAAAAGCAATGGTTTGGCCTCTCAGTGCTTGCCTCTCCGGTTGTTAAACTTTAAAAGCTATAACCTTATTATGCAAAAACAACGGTTTGGCCTCTCAGTGCTTGCCTCTCCGGTTGTTAAACTTTGAAAGCTATAAAACTTATTATGCAAAAACAACGGTTTGGCCTCTCAGTGCTTGCCTCACCGGTTGTTAAACTTTGGAAGCTATAAACTTGTTATGCAAAAGCAACGGTTTGGCCTCTTAGTGCTTGCCTTACCGGTTGCGAAACTATTTGGATGCTAAAACTATTGGCTATGGAAGAACAATAGTTGGTCTCTCAGTGCTTGCCTTCATGCGTTCTTCCTAGTCGGGACTTGAAGAACAATAGTTGGTCTCTCAGTGCTTGCCTTCATGTGTTCTTCACAGTCAGGACTAGAAGGCACCTATTATGGTCTCTCAGTGCTTGCCATAGGGTGACCTTCATAGTCAGGACTTGAGGGGTAGACTTATGGCCTCTCAGTGCTTGCCATACAGTGATTCCTCAATGTTCACTCATGCTATAAACTTAAACATAATGCTAAAGCTATAAACGAAATGGAGGGTAGGTAAGACGCTTAATTGTCATTAACAGCAATGTCCTATTTGACTTAGTATGTGGTGGGACAGCGTCTGGGCAGGTCGTAGGCTCGAATCAGGGGTATGCCCTATATATAAGCATACCGAGTTGGATGATACAGGTGGTGTTAATGAGATTAAGGTTGTTACCTAGGGAATGCATGAATGCTTTTGGGTCAACATCATAAACTTTTAAACACGATGCTAGTTAAACTTATTGAAGCTGTTACATACGAATGCTATAGACTTGTAAACTTTGAAAATAGTAAACTAAAGCTATGATGAAGGATGAATCGAACGGTAGGTAAAATGCTTAATTATCATTAATAACAATGTCCTATGCGACTTAGTATGTGGTGGGACGGCGTCTGGGCGGGTCGTAGGCTCGACTCAGGGGTATGCCCTATATATAAGCATACCGAGTTGGATGATACAGGTGTTATTAATGAGGTTAAGGTTTTACCTAAAAAGGGTTGCAAAAGCTATTTTACAAATACTAAAACTACATGAACTCACCAACCATTGTGTTGACTTTGTTTTCTAACATGTTTTCTCAGGTGACGCACAGGGATAGACGTAAGACTTTCGGATTTGCATACTAGGCAGCCCAGATAGAGGACCTAGTAGACTTTTGGGAAGCACATCTGTTATTGATGATAAACATTACTTTTGATATCTTGTACATATACAAGATATAAACATGTTATTCTTTTGATAGGTTTACCTAGTTAAATTGCAGAACATTTCTATTGTAATTTAACTTTGTAATCCTATATATCATTTGATTGTGCTTTAGTTATTCTTAAACGTTGATGCTATGTAAACAATCTGATCATCATGATTATCAACCGCGATATCGCGCCCCGGGAACCTTCCGCCCGACGGGGACTCCGATCCAACCCCGCCGGCTCGGGGTGTTACAGATTGGTATCAGAGCTCAAGGTTATAGAGAATATTAGGTCACTTACTTAAATGGTTTGGCCTAGACTATGACTTAGGGACCTACATGTAGAGAATTTAAGACTTAAGTTTACATTATGTTTTCTGCATTCGATCACTGCACTAACCAAATCCTTTTGGTTATGATCAGAATGCCGCCTAGAAAACAACCGACTCCGGTGCCTACTACACAGACTTCTGCACCACACTCTTCGACACCTTCACCTGCAGATTCACCACCGCCACCTCCTCCTCCTCCACATAGTCCTCCTCCGAACACGACTACGGGACCAGTCATTGATCCTGCCACTATCGCCTTGGAGACACTTCTGAGCACTCAGTTGACAAGTCAACTGAAAGATGTCATCCCAGAGATGATTAATAGGATTCAAGGACATGGCAACAACTCGGGACATACCACAGGGGAAGCTAGTGGAAACACTAGCCATACCTCAGACTGCTCCTACAAGTCCTTTGTAGGATGCAAACCACCTAGCTTTACTGGAGTCGAGGGAGCTGTCGGACTAATCCAATGGCTCGAGAAAATGGAGAACACTTTGGACATAAGTAGTTGTCCGGAACATCACAAAGTGCGCTATGCAGCTGGATCTTTCAGCAAGCGAGCTCTAACATGGTGGAATGCACAGATCAGAGCCCGAGGCAGGGATGAAGTAATGACAATGCCCTGGGCGGAGTTCAAACTTCTTCTAAGGAACGAATTCTGTCCGAAACATGAACTGCAGCAGTTAGAGATTGAGCTCTCGAACCACGTGATGAAGGGAGCCGACCATATGACTTTCACCACCCGCTATCACGAACTGGTAGCTTTGGTGCCAGAGATGGTACCAACTTTGGAAAAGCTGATTGACAGATATGTTGCTGGTTTACCCTCCTGCTTACAGAGTATTGTGCTGGCTGCAAATCCTGCTACTTTGGAGTCAGCCATTGCTCTTTCAGCTAAACTTACTGGAGTAATGGTGAAGTCTGGAGTTCTGAAAGATGACACAGGTAAATCCAAGGAAACAACAACAACAAAGAAGCCCGAACAACACCAAACGAAAAAGAAAAAGGTCATCGGAAGCTATGCGGTGGCCACATCTCTGAGACAAGCCCCTGCAATACCTGTCAACACTGCACCCAAAAACTATGTGGGAATGCATCCTCAGTGTACACAATGCAAATTTCAACACCCTGCTACTGTGCAATGCAGGCAATGCAACAACTGTGGCCGACTAGGTCACCGGACACAACAGTGCCGCGCTCTAGCCACACAAACTGTAAACAATGCTGCGGTAGCAATGCATCCGCCACAGAATCCTGGCAATCTTAACAATAACCATCGAGGATGCTACAACTGCGGAGAATTTGGTCATTTCTCCAGGGATTGCCCGAAGAGGGTACAACGAGGAGCACCAGCACCTCGTGGGAGGGCATTCATGATTGGAGCCGCTGCAGCACGCCAAGACCCGGCGACGGGTACTGGTATGTAGTATCTCCTCACTCATAAAACTTTATTTTGATACTAATAGGAATAAGAAATTTGTCTTATTCCTACTAGTATAATCACATGAGTATTTCATAGAACTTAGGAATTCTTTCATTGCGATAGAAACTATGAGGGAATCCTTGGTTGATGCACATAACATATGTAGGAAGCCATAGCTAACACTAAAGTTGAGTAACAGCTGATGCTCATAGTATCGGTTCGTTCAAACAATGAAGTGTTAGAGTCACACAAGGATTAAGCAAGCAATAACAATAAGACAATTATGAGCCATAAGACTAGCAAAACTTTGAGGCTATATACAGGAAATCCCAAACGCGATCTGGAGTTTAATCTGGAAGCGTAAGGATATTACATTAAGCAAAGTTTTTCCACTTGTTACAAAGAAAGTCGTACCGATAATAACTTTTAAATTTCGGGACGAAATTTCTTTAACAAGGGGAGACTGTAACATCTGTGCCGGAATCGTTACCGGAATAGTAAACTGTAAGTAACTTGTACAGTAACTCAGGTACACATTACGGAAAAACTATGTTATGCTATTGATACATTTCTGATAAACATGAAACTATTAAACGATTGTCTGAATCTGACTGAAATCTTAGGATGTAACATTCAGAAAACATGTCAGACAACACAGTGTTGAAACATAACTACTTGATGTGATACTATTTTGTATAAACGTATGTGAGGTAAACAAAACAAAACCTTAACGGTTATTGTTCCGGAAAGCTAAACCGACTAATTATTCGTATAGGTGACGATCTGTACGAATGATTATGAAAGTTTAACGTTCTGAAATAATGACTTAACAGTAGAGAACAAGAATCAGAAAGCCAAACCATTGACGTGTTCGTTCGAATGACGATTACAACGAATACGCGCGATGGCGACGCGATCTGACGAAACGATAACGAAAACGAATAACGATACGAACGATCATAAATTTAAGGAAATAAAATATTTCCTATTTTACAATTTTGAAACTCATCGTAAAACAAATTAAAATTTAACTATTTTATTAAATCGCGAAACAATGAATGAAACGCGTAAAAATAACGAAAATTCGACAAATAAATTTATTAAACGAAATGAAAATTAATTACAAAAATTTACTAACATCTAAACTGTTAAAAATAATCCTTTTTATTTTAATTACGCGTAACTTTCCGGTGACGCGACGGAAACGCGAACCGAGCAACCGAAACGAACCCGAACACCACACAGGGTATAAAAACCCTAAATGAGTCTTATTTCTTCATTTTCATCATCTACATCTCCTTCTCTCTCTCAATTTCCGGCTAACACAAAAACCACCATTTTTACACCTTCAATCCACCATAACTCTCTCATTTCTCAACCAATTCGAGTGATTCTTTAACCCACGCGAAGCCCTTGACGAGCTCTACATAGAAGTACAGCAGATCGGAAGTTGTATCCACTGAAATCGGAGGTATGATGCTTGTAATACCACGAAAAATAGGGTTTTTGTCTCATACTTCGACCTAGCCACCCAACCGGTTAGAAATCCATGATATCCTCGACCTTAGAACTTCATAAGGCTCGTACACGCATGAGGAAAGCTTAGAGCGATCCACAAACTTACTGGTTCGAGGTTGATGAGGAAAGCTTCATGTTGGACTAAAAGAACCAATGAGCCTGATCAGAAAAACCTCTAAGTCTCACAATACACACAACAACTGAAGAAGAACACAACAGCTGATATTCACTTTGCAGAGTTACAAGATCTGAAGTTATTCACAACAGCTGAAGTGTTAGTCTTCAGATGTTATGATGTTAATTTTGTCTTCAGTAGTTTTCTTTCAATATTTGTAAAAGTCTGATGAGTATTTTACTCATCAGATGTTGTAGTTTAATTTCAGTAGTTTTAGTTCTTCAGTAGTTGTAAGAGGTTGTCTTCAGTAGTTGTAAACATCCTCAGTAGTTTTGGTTATTTCAGTTGTTATCTTTTGTCTGTTAGGTGTCAACATCATGTGACATCATCAGACGTCACTGTTTCTATATAAGGGCAGTTGACATATTGTATCGGTAACGAAGTTAGTGTGAATTGAATGAGATTATTCCTTTTGCAGAATTCTCTTTCTATAACAACTTGTGCTTTACTGTTCTATTAGATTAAGTTTGTTCTTGCTAATTTTGAGCTAATTCATTGTTGAATTCCGCTGCTATAACCTAATATTGATCAAATGAGAACATCTGATCCTACAATTGGTATCAGAGCTGGTTAATCATTGATCAATTAAACAATTGATCTCTGAAACTACTCAATTCAGTTCTCTGGTTGATCGAATTAGCCGATTAGTAAGAATTTGTTATAGATTGAAGTTTTCTGATAACTTCTGTTGATTTGCTTTTCAATATCGATCTGTTTTGAATCAATTGGTTGGAATTTGTGTTAATTCATTTGAATTCATTTGATATTGTTTGAATCTGAGATCATGACAACTCCAAACAATGATCCGCACAACACAGGCTCCGCAACCAAGCCTCCAATGCTGGTTCGGAGTGAGTACAACATTTGGCAACGTAGAATGCTACATCACCTGTCAATTAACAGTGCCGGATGTTGGAAATCTGTAGTGCATGGTCCGTATAAACCCATGATCACTGATCCTGAAACTAAAATCATGATTCCGAAACCTTCGGATAAGTATTCGGATGAGGATATTAAACTGTTTGAAATTGATGCGAAAGCTCATGGTATTCTGGCCATGGCTTTGCCGAATGAGATTTATTCAGGCTTGATGCATCATGATACTGCTCATGATCTCTGGATTGCACTGAAAGAACAATTCGGTGGAACTGATGAGGTTTTAGCAAATACTAGAGAAATCCTTGCTCAACAGTATGAGACTTTTTCTCATAGAATGGGTGAGTCATTGACTCAACAGTTTGAGCGGTTCTCTTGTCTGATTTCTGAATTGAAAATGGTTAAGCAGGAATATACAAATAGTCAGATGAACAACAGATTTCTCAGATCACTGCCTGAGAGATGGGACACATATACAATTGTCTTACGCTCTAATGCAAATCTAGAGAATCTATCTCTCACCCAACTCCATGGGAAACTCTTAACTTTTGAGAGAGAGGTAGAACAGAAGAGAAAACTGTCTTCATCTGGAAAACTCACTGATGATTTTGTTCCTGGAAATACTGCTTTGATAGGTCAAGAGTCAGAGTTTAATGGGTCTGAATGTTTTTATGATGAACATATTGATTTCTCTACTAATAATGCTGAACATGCTTTTGTGGGAGTTGATGGTAATGCAGGAAATTAGGGTGATAATCTGTGTTTTGTGATGGATGATTTGAAAGGAATTCCAGATGATGATATGGAGGAAATGGATATATTAAGTCAGATGGCATTAATCAACATAAGATCTCAAAAATTCTACAAAAGAACTGGAAGAAAGTTTCCTGGATTAACAGGAAAAACCAAAGTTGGTTTTGACAAAGGGAAGTTGAGATGCCACAAATGTCACAGGCTTGGTCATTTTGCTAGAGAGTGCAAATCAACTGGACCTAGCTCTTCTGCACCTTTTGTGACCTTTCCTAGCAATAACACACCAAGCAAAGGACAACAATCTTCTAGATCTAGTCAACAACAATTTTATCCAGCCCATTTTGTTCCACAAAGTCCTATGCCGTATCCATATCCTTGCTTTTATATGCCACAACCCACTCACACTATAGCAATAATCCCTCCACAATCACCTGCTCTTCCTGACCCCAGTAAATCTCAAACCAATCAACAGCCTCAACAACAACATCAGAGCTTCTTCACCCCTGAAGTAGCTGATTGGAGTAGCCTACCTGATGACATATCTGATTTCAATATGCAGTTGTACTCTGAAGCTAGTCCACATGGTGGAGACAATCCATTTGGAAACCTTGCTTTGATGGCTATTGATTCAACTAACACCTCATGTCCAACTTCTTCAACATCACAGGTATCATCTGAATCAAAAGCTAAGTTATGTTCAGAATCATGCATTTCAGCATTTGCTTCTATAAGAGAAATAAATGTTGAATTAATAAATGAGAAATTTGAGTTAGAAAAGGTTGTGACTAAAAACAAAACTGAATTTGAGAAAGCTTTAAATGAAAAAGAGTCTGAAATTTATAAGCTCAACTGTCTGTTATCTGATGAAAAAGCTAGAGTGGAAGTAATGCTTGTGAAACATAATGATTTGAAGCAAACACTTGCAGCAACCCAAGTAAATTGTGAAAAATGGGTTGAGTCCTGTAAGGGGTTTGAGATGTTATTAAACAAACAATCAGGATCAAATGTTAAGTTTGGAATTGGTTACAATCACACTGCCCCCCCTGCTGATTATACACCAAAACGTTATGACTGTGAGTCTGAAGGGGACAGTGTATATCAATCCACCAAATCTTCAGAAATGTCTGATTCTATAGACATATCTGAAGGAGAGTCAAGTGTATGCAAAATTGAGTCTGAAACTGTGGAGATTGAGACATATTCTTATTCAATTGGATGTACAAATGTTATTCAGGATGACACATGTCAGGATAGTGTTTTAATTGAGATTGATCCTGATGAAAAAGTTTCAAATGTCTTAAATTTACACCTGATTGAGTCAGATGGGGATGGGATTGGAGAGAAAGATGCACGGCTTCTGATAAGCCAGAGTGTCTCATCAGCAGTTGTAGAAAAAGCTGATAATAGTACAACTGATGATGAGAAATGTGTTGATAGACAAGTACTGAAGAATAACTCTTCAGAGGTTGTCAACACATCCGTTGTTGTCAAAATGTCTACAAATACTGATGTTCCAAATGTTCTGAAGAACAAAAGTTCAGTATCTAAGTCTTCAGTACTTGTAGATACTCACAAGGAGAAGCAAAAGAGGGTGTCTTGTGAAATTTGTAGGTTGTTTAATCATTCTTCTGATGAATGCTGGTACAGAAAAGGTTCTAAATTCAATAAAATAAAGCACAAAAACAAGAACATAATCAAAATGAAAAATGAATTTAGTTCCAAGTTTGTACCAGAATCATCAGTAGTTTCAAAATCTGGAAAAACCTCACAAGGAAATGAATCAAATAAATCCAAGAAAGGTAAAGGGGTTGTTCCAGATTCAAAGAAACAGCACTTGAAAGATTCTTCATTAATTAAAGAAACTAAGGTGATAAAACATAAAAATCAACAGTTAGGTCCTGTTGTGTCTAATGAAATCAAAATCTTGACTCACAACCATAATCAACTGATTTTAATGATGCAACAACTGCTAGGAAGAGTTAATCTAGCAGAGGCATCCGTTGCTTCATTTCAGAAGAAGAAAACAAAATCAAAAGTCAAGGTTAACTCTTCTGATAAGAATGATTCAAGTGTTGCTTCAACTGCAAATGTTAATTCTGTTTCTTCATGTGTTAATAGACCCAAAACCAAACTGGTTTGGGTCCCAAAGTCTAACTGAGTGTGTTGATGTATGCAGGGTCCTTCAGCATGCCAAAATAGCATCTGGTATGTTGACAGTGGAGGATCCATGCATATGACTGGGAGCAGATCTCTTCTTAATGACTATTTTATAGGAAGGAAGGGATTTGTGTCTTTTGGAAATGATGCTAAAGGTTATATTATAGGGAAAGGTTATGTGACAAATGGTGAGATAAGGTTTGATGATGTGAATCATGTAGAGAATCTTAAGTATAATCTTCTGAGTGTCAGTCAGATGTGTGATAATGGTCACATTTCTCTTTTCACCAAGCAAGACTGTAGGATATTGTCTTCTGAAGTGTTGCCTCTGATTGGCAAAGTCTTAGATGAGTATACTCTCCTTAAGGCTAACAGAGTGGGAAAGGTTTATGCCTTTGATTTGTCAAAGAAAATCTCTGTTAAAGGTCATCCTTGTTTATTCTCTAAGGCTTCTTTCAAGGAATCAAATCTGTGGCATAGAAGATTAGGTCATGTGAATCTCAAAAACATGAATCAACGGGTGAAACATGGGTTGGTTAGAGGTCTTCCAATGAAGGATTTTAGTTGTGATGAGAATTGCACTGCTTGCTTGAAAGGGAAGCAACACAAAGTTTCTTTTCCTCCAATTGGTGATCCCAAATCCACTGGTTGTTTGCAAATGTTTGCACATCGATAGTCAAAGTTCGGTGGAATTCAAGACGTGGTCCTGAATTCACATGGGAAAGGGAAAATCAAATGATGAAAAAGTATCCCCACTTATTCAAAACAACAACAAACATTAAGAATGCACGTTAAATTTCGGGACGAAATTTCCTTCAACAAGGGGATGATGTGATATTTCACACTCTAACTGTAAGCACAACACCTTATACTATTGATTTCTTTGCAGAATACAAACACAAACATTTTATATTAGTACATACATGATTGATTTCAAACAATGTACTATATTTCATGGTGGTACAATCATGAGCGATTAAACAATAGTAGTACTACAAATAGAAGGAACTAGAATAATTGTGTAAGGTAAATTGACGAGTACAGGGGCCCATGTAATCGTGAATTTACAGGTACGCATGAATTTTGGAAGTTTCTATTTTGTCGACTACATTCAAACATTTACTATGTGTGAGATTACATAGTACAGTATACAAACACTTTATTCAATTGGTTTTATTACAAACATTTGAGCTACATGACATTTTATACATTTTATGTGCTACATTTCATAGGTTACATGTTATGATAGTACATGCATGATTAGCTATACACATTTTGCTATGTGCGGGGTTGCATAGTACAAACAGTTATAGACACTCACTATGTGTGAGGTTACACAACACAGTATGATCAAACACAAACAGTCACAGTTAGGTGAACTAACTAGTGTACACGCAAACAGTCACATTGAAAGATTACATTGAATTGTGATGTTGCAAGCATTAGACTTTGTGTGTGAGTACACACAAGCACACAGAATGATCAAATCACACTAACACGTACGATTTAAACTCGTAAGTAGTTTCCTAACTACTCCTAACATTTACTAATTTTCGGGACGAAAATTCCTTCAACAAGGGGATGATGTGACAATCCGACTTTTCGGATTAACCTTGGTAACTGAAAATGGTGAGATCACAGGCCCAACAAGACATGTAAGGCCCAGTAAGGCCAAGGAAGGCCCAGTAAGGCCAAGGAAGGCCCAGTAAGGCCAAGTTAGGCCCTAGTAGGCCCAATAAGGCTAAAGTGGGCCCAATGAGTCCAAGGTAGGCCCAATAGTATTTATGAGGCCCAAAAGGATTAATCTAGGCGAATAATGTTCTAAGTGGCCCAATTGGTGAAAATCCGGCAATTTCGATTTAATCCGTTTAACCAGAAACTAACGGTAATGAGGCAAAATTGGGCACAATCAAACCTGGGGGTCTAGAATTAAACGAAATCAGTCTAAAAACACTTACATTGCAAGGATTAAACTTGTAGCATCAAGAAATCAACAATTTTGACTTTACAAGTCAAAATTTGTGTGACTTTATTACAAAAATTCGAATTTCATATTAAAAGTTAGTTATGACCGAATTAAATCAGTCATAATCATTACTTTAATGATCATTAACTACCAATATGCGTTATTGTAACATTAATATGCGAATTAAACCTAAAAACGATTCTAAGGAGTTGAAACCGTCTCACTACACATCAATATCATAATAATCAATCGAATTCTTCACAATTGAAGCTCTAGAACCACTGATCGGCACTTTTAGGATTCTGTGTTTACCATAATTCCATCCAAGAAGGTCGAAATAGAAGATCGTGATTTTGAGTTGGCCGAAGAACAATTTAATAATCGACCTTCATCAATTCGGCAATCAAACAAGTAAGTTTTCACTTCTACACCTTCTAAAACATGCGACTAAGAATACCCCTAACATAATTTTGGTCTTTAACATCGAATCATACGAATTCGAAATCTAGGGTTCATATCATGGGATGAATTAGGGGTTTCGATGCATACAAATTTGATAATCAAATCAAACTACACAGAAGGTTTCGAAATCATCTATTTGATGAAAAACCCCTGTTAATTTCATTAAACAACAACAAATACTAGGATTTTGAATTCTAGGGTTCATAGCATATTATGATTTGGGGGTTTTTACACAAACGTGTTTTAAACTCAAATTAAAACATACCAGAAGCTTCGCATGATTCCACTAAACGAAATCCCTAAGTTACTTACATCTAATAACAATGAATTTTATGAATTCGATTAATAGGGTTTTAAACATAAAGCGTTTTATGGTTTTTGTTTTTAATGATCATCAAAATCAAATTAGACACTTAGGATAGCTTCGAAAATCATGTCTCAGTAAAAACCCCATATAATTACAGATTAGTATTATCGAATTCAGCCAATTCGAATCAATGGGGAATGGGTCTTAGTTCGAGACGGGTTAGAGCATAATAACCCTATAATTTTGCTGAAATAGGTCATATGATCATACAATTATACTCGGTTGAACCTTCACAAGCAAAGCCCCATTGTCTAAGGGTCTATCGGGTTCGGTTTATGGATCAATTTGGCTTGGTGGTTCGGTTTAGGAACATGGGGGAACCGACTGATTAGAGATTAAAACAATTAAAGTAGAAGCTATGTTAGAATTGTTTAGTTGGGTGAGATGGTAAGTGAGTGTGTGGTATGGAATGGGGGTCGCGGGTTCGAACCCGGCTCCATTTGTTTTTGGGTTTTTAAGCCATTTTAGTATTTTAATCTTAAATTACTCAATTTAACTCCGATTCAATCCGTTTCAGTTGCGTTGGAACCGTAAGGGAATTACGAACACATTAGAATAATAAAAATTTATATTTTGGATCGAAAACGAAATCGCGTATA
Organism: Mikania micrantha; assembly: GCA_009363875.1. Taxonomy (NCBI): domain Eukaryota; kingdom Viridiplantae; phylum Streptophyta; class Magnoliopsida; order Asterales; family Asteraceae; genus Mikania; species Mikania micrantha. The sequence goes on from CM018681.1 coordinate 20,978,004, forward strand.
ATTACGGTTAGTTAAATAAAATCATAACGACTATATGATTTTATTTAAACGAGTTCAAAGGCACGCGTTCTTTCGTATGCACATTTCTAACATTCTTACTTACGTGTATTGACACGTATGTGATTTTAAGCACAACACGACATTCCGAATAACACTAGGTTACTGTTAAAACACAGGTTCTTCGTAGGAGGATTTTCTACACGAATTTTAGTGTGCTTGATCATTCTGCAACAAATAAAGGTGCGTACACGGCCCCTTTCTTATTTTAACTGTTTTGGGGGAGAAAACATGTGCAACAAACTCTTTTTAGATACATATCACTTGCATGAGTTAGCTGTTTACATTAAGTGCAAACATAGCATTACAAAGCCTTCTCTTTCGAACCGTTTAATTTGCCGGAGTGCAAAGCGTGGTAGTTGAAGATAGATCTATTGGGTTTGACAAACCTCACTTGGTAGATGGGATCTACGCAGGTGTTTGACTGACCAAACACACACATTGCTATTGTTCGTGCTAGACAATAGTGTTAAGGCAAAAACATGCTATAGCATGGCAACTCGTCAGTTTCGGTGTCGACCACTTGTGTAAATAGTTTATATGACTAGCTATCATGACTGTGCATGTGTGATTATGTTATCTACAAACTTGATATTCAATCTGCTGTTTTAAACATTGTGAATACTTAAACCTGTGTATGCACCAACCATTGTGTTGACTTGATTTACATGTTTTCTCAGGACACTAAGACACAAGCAAGGACAAGCAGGGACTAGGATGTTGAGTCTCATGCATGCATTTCTGTTCAAGTGTTTTAGTTTTGATCAATTAGGACATTGAATGTTATTGGATTTGTAATTTACATTTGCAAACCGTTACGTTTTGTTATTGGTTTTAAAACGCTTCCGCAATCATTGAAACTTTGATGTTACAGTTTTAGACCAACATATGTTTTAAAATTCATATAGAGGTCTTCGTTATGTCTAATGATCTGAGATCCTGGTTTGTCATGTTCCCAAACGGTAAAATCCCGTTTGTTGAAAATTGGGGTGTGACAGATTGGTATCAGAGACATTGGTTATAGCGAACTAGGTTTGCATTTGTAGACTTAGACTATAACTGTTAGACATTAGACACTTACTTACACGATAGTTTATATGCATTTACATATGGTATTTTGTAACAGACATGGCATCGTCATCTACACCTACTCACACTGAGGAACAAATAGTGGCATTGTCAGACATCATGACAAGGAGGATCGAACCATTGGATGATACGATCCAAACACATGTTCAACAAAGGGGGAACAACCAATATTGGCAATGGTTTCCTGATCTCATACGCAGCTGGGTGTGGGAAGAACGAGTGCCACCACCACCAACTGTCAACACTGCTAATAGCCTTTGGACGTTACCTACTCTAGGATATCCACTAGAACAGGCATTTGCTGCTTTTGTTGCACGCATGGAGCGTGAAATCCGCAATATGCGGGAAATAGCGGGGATGATCACAGAACTGTTTGAGAATAACAACTGGCTGACGCAAATGTGGGATAACCTCACTGAGAAGTTGGTTAGGACTAATGAAGAACAGGGAAATTTGGTGGAAACGGTCTGGATGATGCGAGGGACGATCCTTGAACTCACTGCACGACTAGAAACTACAGCGTTACGTGTAACTGTAGCCGAGGCAAGGGCTGAGGAAGCCAATGCACGGGCTAGTGCAGCGGCGATTGAAGCCAATATAGTGAGAGATCTAGCTGGGGAGGCCATGACCCTCATCACTGGGCATATGCGTTACCAGCATGGTGCAGTGACTGGTCCAGCAGAACTGGAAGATTCATCATCAACCGTTGATCAACCAAACGATGGAATCTAGTTATTTCATTTACTTTCTATTTAACAAACTTATATGAGTGGGTTGTACTCATAAAAGTAGATTTAGTGTTTAGTTGTTTTGCATTTCTTTGACAAACAATTGTAAGCACTAGTTTATCATAAATGATTAAGACTTGTTACCTTAATAACTATGGTAGTGTGTTACATTTACTTTGTGCATGAGTGATGATTATGCGATGGGTGTAGTCTCATTATGTATATTTGTAAATAGGAGGATCATGGTTGGGGGAAACATTAACATGACCGCAACGGAAGTTGAGGAACTTATTAACACTCGAATTACCGAGGCAATCGCAAACTATACGCAAACATACCAAACAGGACCATATGATCCAACGGGGGAACTGGTAAACCCACAAATGTGCACGTTCAAGACATTCTTGAACTATAAACCACGTAATTTCAAAGGATCGGAAGGAGCCATTGGACTTCTTCGATGGATTGAACAATTAGAACTGGTGTTTGAGAGGTGCAATTGTCCGGAAGAAAACAAGGTCAGATACGCAATTGGTACTTTGGAGGGTTCAGCCTTGACATGGTGGAACTCTATCGTACAGACACTCGGTTTGAATATAGCCAATGCACTTACTTGGAACGGATTCAAAATCCTGTTGCAAGAGGAGTATTGTCACTATAATGAAATGCAAGAACTTGAGGAGGAATACAGGCAACTCAAGATGAAAGGTTCTAATATTGAGGAATACACTACTCGATTCCAGCAATTAGCAAGACTTTTACCGCACAGGGCAACCTCATCTAGCAAGTGGATCAAGAAATACATTGGAGGGCTAGTATCTCAGGTTCGAAAATTGATCATATCTGCAAATCCTACTACCATACAGCAAGCTGTTCGACTGGCACATCAATTTACTGATCAAACGATGCAACGGGGAACATTACCCAAACGAACAGTAACAGCTAAGGCAGGAGACCACAAAAGAAAATGGGATAACATTGATTCCAAGAATTTTACTCAGCAGTCATTTCAGGAGAATCGCAAGCAGGAATCCAACAAGACTCATCACAATCCAAACAATAACCAACAGTCATCAGGAGGGTATAATGGTAAATACCCAAAGTGCAACAAATGTGGATTCCATCACTTTGGGAAACAATGTGACAAATATAGATGTCAGCGATGCAGAAAGATAGGGCACGTAGCAAAAGACTGTCGAGGGAAGCTGCAGGCAAGCTCACTCAACCAGAACAACACACAGAAAGGATGTTTTGAGTGTGGCTTATCAGGACATTTCAAGAAGGAGTGCCCACAACTCAAGAAAAGAAGGGCTAATGACATGATTACAAAAGGAAACAACAACAACAACACCAATATTGCTAGGACAGGGCCTTTGTGATTGGAGGACGTCAGACACGGGAAGATCCCAACGCCGTTACGGGTACGTTTCTCTTGAATTATCACTCTGCCTCTATGATATTTGACACCGGTGCAGATCGGGGTTTTGTATCTAGCAAATCTTGAGAATTGTTAAGTATTAGTCCTACTGCTTTAGGAACCCATACACTATAGAACTAGCTAATGATAAGTTAGTTGTTGTAAACCATATTTCTAAAGGATGTGTTCTTGACTTGATGGGTCAAACACATGACATTGACTTTATGCCTACCTCTTTAGGCAGTTTTGATGTAGGCATTGGCATGGACTGATTTTCCAAACACCAGGTTAAAATAGTATGCCATCAAAAGATAGTACGAATACCTCTTTCGCATGGAGAGACACGGTATGTACAAGGCGAGCAGAGCAGTACGCCACTGCGTCTCATATCTTGTATGAAAGCACACAAATGTCTGCGGAAATGTCATACGGCAGTTATAGCACTTATAACTGAAAAGCCGGTAGCTGAGAAGAAGATTGAAGATGTACCAGTAGTTGTGAATTTCCGGAGGTATTTCCAGAAGACTTGCCGGGATTACCGCCTATCAGACAGGTGGAATTCCGAATCGACCTTGCACCAGATGCAGCACCGATAGCTAGGGCGCCTTATCGACTTGCACCATCAGAGATGCAAGAGTTATCTACACAATTGCAAGAGTTGTTGGATAAGGGTTTCATACGACCTAGTTTTTTCACCATGGGGAGCTCCAGTATTGTTTGTAAAGAAGGAGGACGGGACTTTTCGTAGGTGTATCGATTACCGGGAATTGAACAAGGTTACTATCAAGAACCGGTATCCGTTACCCAGGATCGACGATCTGTTTGATCAATTGAAAGGTTCGAGTTATTACTCGAAGATTGATCTCAGGTCGGGTTATCATCAACTAAGAGTTCAGGAGGAGGAGATTCCGAAGACAGCATTCAGGATACGATATGGCCATTATGAGTTTTTGGTCATGCCATTTGGGTTGACAAACGCTCCAACTGTATTCATGGATCTCATGAATCGTGTTTGTAAACCTTATCTGAATAAGTTTGTCATTGTTTACATCGATGACATTCTCATCTATTCACAGTCTGAGGAGGAACACGCTGAACATCTTCGACTATTATTGGAATTATTGAAACAGGAACAACTGTACGCTAAGTTTTCGAAATGTGATTTCTGGAGGCGAGAAGTACAGTTCTTGAGGCATATAGTTAATGAAAAGGGTATACATGTTGAGCTAGCGAAGATTGAATCGATTAAGAATTGGGAAGCACCAAAGACCCCTACCGAGGTACGATAGTTTCTTGGTTTGACGGGTTATTATCGACGATTCATTAAAGGTTTCTCAAAGATCGCTCAATCACTTACAGCTCTTACGCACAAAGGAACAAATTATAACTGGACGGATAAACAGGAAACTGTGTTCCAGATATTGAAACAGAAACTTTGCAGCGCACCGATTCTGTCCTTACCGGAAGGGACGGAAGACTTTGTGGTGTATTGTGATGCATCTACACAAGGTTTGGGATGTGTGTTGATGCAACGTGATAAAGTGATCGCTTATACTTCCAGACAACTACGAACACACGAAAAGAATTACACTACTCATGAATTGGAGTTAGGAGCAGTGGTTTTTGCTCTGAAGATTTAGAGGCATTACTTGTATGGAACTAAGTGTACTATTTATACTGATCATAAGAGTTTGCAACATATCTTTGATCAGAAAGAGCTTAATATGAGGCAAAGACGATGGGTTGAGTTGTTGAACGATTATGAGTGTGCGATTAAGTATCACCCGGGAAAGGCTAATGTGGTAGCTGATGCTTTAAGCAGAAAGGATACTTCCACAAGACGGGTTCGCGCACTTATGATGACAATACATACCGACTTACCTGACAAGGTACGCAGTACTAAGCTTAAAGCCTTAGAAAAGGATAACTTGGTACAGGAATCCTTATGAGGAATGGAAGAACAACTGGATGAAAAGCCTGATGGAATTCGTTATTTCATTAATCGACTATGGATACCTTCGCATGGTGGTTTAAGGGAACTCGTGATGGATGAAGAACACAAGTCTAGATATTCAGTCCATCCGGAATCAGACAAGAGGTATCATGATTTGAAGGCACTGTACTGGTGGCCTCACATGAAAGCTGATATTGTTAAGTACGTTAGCAAATGTTTGACTTGTTCGAAAGTCAAAGTTGAATACCAGAAGCCATCTGGTTTACTGCAACAACCAGAAATACCAAAGTGGAAATGGGAACAGATTTCGATGGACTTCATTACTAAGTTACCCGTATATCGAGTGGTTGTCATATGATAGGGGTAATTGTCAATCGATTAACGAAATCTGCACATTTCTTAGTAATCAAGGAAACTGACGAGATGGAGAAACTGACTCGTGTTTACATCAAGGAAGTGGTAGCACGACATGGCGTGCCACTTTCTATCATATCAGATCGGGACGCTCGATTTATTTCCAACTTTTGGAAATCACCCCATAAGTTCTTGGGAATTCGTTTAAACATATCACCCACAACCAGACGGTCAGAATGGACGTACGATTCGGACACTCGAAGATATGTTGGGAAAACCACTTACCGTTGGTGGGATTCTCTTACAAATCCGGAACCGTATGGCAGCGGCTCGGGATCGACAAAAGAAGTTACGCTGACAAACGCCACAAACCGTTGGAATTTCAAGTAGGAGACCGAGTTCTTCTAAAAGTATCACCTTCGAAAGGTGTGATACGATTTGACAAGCGCGGGAAGCTTAGTCCACGGTATGTAGGGCCTTTTGAGATCCTAAAAAGGATTGGTCCGGTAGCGTATCAACTCAAGTTACTGGATGAACTCAGTGGAATGCATGATGTCTTTCACGTATCTAACTTAAAGAAATGTCTTTCTGATGAGACATTGATTGTACCTCTGGACGAAATGCAAGTGGACGAACAGTTACGAATCATTGAGGAACCAATTATAATCATGGATCGAGAGGTCAAACGACTTAAACAAAGCAAGATTTCGATAGTCAAAGTTCGGTGGAATTCAAGACGTGGTCCTGAATTCACATGGGAAAGGGAAAATCAAATGATGAAAAAGTATCCCCACTTATTCAAAACAACAACAAACATTAAGAATGCACGTTAAATTTCGGGACGAAATTTCCTTCAACAAGGGGATGATGTGATATTTCACACTCTAACTGTAAGCACAACACCTTATACTATTGATTTCTTTGCAGAATACAAACACAAACATTTTATATTAGTACATACATGATTGATTTCAAACAATGTACTATATTTCATGGTGGTACAATCATGAGCGATTAAACAATAGTAGTACTACAAATAGAAGGAACTAGAATAATTGTGTAAGGTAAATTGACGAGTACAGGGGCCCATGTAATCGTGAATTTACAGGTACGCATGAATTTTGGAAGTTTCTATTTTGTCGACTACATTCAAACATTTACTATGTGTGAGATTACATAGTACAGTATACAAACACTTTATTCAATTGGTTTTATTACAAACATTTGAGCTACATGACATTTTATACATTTTATGTGCTACATTTCATAGGTTACATGTTATGATAGTACATGCATGATTAGCTATACACATTTTGCTATGTGCGGGGTTGCATAGTACAAACAGTTATAGACACTCACTATGTGTGAGGTTACACAACACAGTATGATCAAACACAAACAGTCACAGTTAGGTGAACTAACTAGTGTACACGCAAACAGTCACATTGAAAGATTACATTGAATTGTGATGTTGCAAGCATTAGACTTTGTGTGTGAGTACACACAAGCACACAGAATGATCAAATCACACTAACACGTACGATTTAAACTCGTAAGTAGTTTCCTAACTACTCCTAACATTTACTAATTTTCGGGACGAAAATTCCTTCAACAAGGGGATGATGTGACAATCCGACTTTTCGGATTAACCTTGGTAACTGAAAATGGTGAGATCACAGGCCCAACAAGACATGTAAGGCCCAGTAAGGCCAAGGAAGGCCCAGTAAGGCCAAGGAAGGCCCAGTAAGGCCAAGTTAGGCCCTAGTAGGCCCAATAAGGCTAAAGTGGGCCCAATGAGTCCAAGGTAGGCCCAATAGTATTTATGAGGCCCAAAAGGATTAATCTAGGCGAATAATGTTCTAAGTGGCCCAATTGGTGAAAATCCGGCAATTTCGATTTAATCCGTTTAACCAGAAACTAACGGTAATGAGGCAAAATTGGGCACAATCAAACCTGGGGGTCTAGAATTAAACGAAATCAGTCTAAAAACACTTACATTGCAAGGATTAAACTTGTAGCATCAAGAAATCAACAATTTTGACTTTACAAGTCAAAATTTGTGTGACTTTATTACAAAAATTCGAATTTCATATTAAAAGTTAGTTATGACCGAATTAAATCAGTCATAATCATTACTTTAATGATCATTAACTACCAATATGCGTTATTGTAACATTAATATGCGAATTAAACCTAAAAACGATTCTAAGGAGTTGAAACCGTCTCACTACACATCAATATCATAATAATCAATCGAATTCTTCACAATTGAAGCTCTAGAACCACTGATCGGCACTTTTAGGATTCTGTGTTTACCATAATTCCATCCAAGAAGGTCGAAATAGAAGATCGTGATTTTGAGTTGGCCGAAGAACAATTTAATAATCGACCTTCATCAATTCGGCAATCAAACAAGTAAGTTTTCACTTCTACACCTTCTAAAACATGCGACTAAGAATACCCCTAACATAATTTTGGTCTTTAACATCGAATCATACGAATTCGAAATCTAGGGTTCATATCATGGGATGAATTAGGGGTTTCGATGCATACAAATTTGATAATCAAATCAAACTACACAGAAGGTTTCGAAATCATCTATTTGATGAAAAACCCCTGTTAATTTCATTAAACAACAACAAATACTAGGATTTTGAATTCTAGGGTTCATAGCATATTATGATTTGGGGGTTTTTACACAAACGTGTTTTAAACTCAAATTAAAACATACCAGAAGCTTCGCATGATTCCACTAAACGAAATCCCTAAGTTACTTACATCTAATAACAATGAATTTTATGAATTCGATTAATAGGGTTTTAAACATAAAGCGTTTTATGGTTTTTGTTTTTAATGATCATCAAAATCAAATTAGACACTTAGGATAGCTTCGAAAATCATGTCTCAGTAAAAACCCCATATAATTACAGATTAGTATTATCGAATTCAGCCAATTCGAATCAATGGGGAATGGGTCTTAGTTCGAGACGGGTTAGAGCATAATAACCCTATAATTTTGCTGAAATAGGTCATATGATCATACAATTATACTCGGTTGAACCTTCACAAGCAAAGCCCCATTGTCTAAGGGTCTATCGGGTTCGGTTTATGGATCAATTTGGCTTGGTGGTTCGGTTTAGGAACATGGGGGAACCGACTGATTAGAGATTAAAACAATTAAAGTAGAAGCTATGTTAGAATTGTTTAGTTGGGTGAGATGGTAAGTGAGTGTGTGGTATGGAATGGGGGTCGCGGGTTCGAACCCGGCTCCATTTGTTTTTGGGTTTTTAAGCCATTTTAGTATTTTAATCTTAAATTACTCAATTTAACTCCGATTCAATCCGTTTCAGTTGCGTTGGAACCGTAAGGGAATTACGAACACATTAGAATAATAAAAATTTATATTTTGGATCGAAAACGAAATCGCGTATAATTACGGTTAGTTAAATAAAATCATAACGACTATATGATTTTATTTAAACGAGTTCAAAGGCACGCGTTCTTTCGTATGCACATTTCTAACATTCTTACTTACGTGTATTGACACGTATGTGATTTTAAGCACAACACGACATTCCGAATAACACTAGGTTACTGTTAAAACACAGGTTCTTCGTAGGAGGATTTTCTACACGAATTTTAGTGTGCTTGATCATTCTGCAACAAATAAAGGTGCGTACACGGCCCCTTTCTTATTTTAACTGTTTTGGGGGAGAAAACATGTGCAACAAACTCTTTTTAGATACATATCACTTGCATGAGTTAGCTGTTTACATTAAGTGCAAACATAGCATTACAAAGCCTTCTCTTTCGAACCGTTTAATTTGCCGGAGTGCAAAGCGTGGTAGTTGAAGATAGATCTATTGGGTTTGACAAACCTCACTTGGTAGATGGGATCTACGCAGGTGTTTGACTGACCAAACACACACATTGCTATTGTTCGTGCTAGACAATAGTGTTAAGGCAAAAACATGCTATAGCATGGCAACTCGTCAGTTTCGGTGTCGACCACTTGTGTAAATAGTTTATATGACTAGCTATCATGACTGTGCATGTGTGATTATGTTATCTACAAACTTGATATTCAATCTGCTGTTTTAAACATTGTGAATACTTAAACCTGTGTATGCACCAACCATTGTGTTGACTTGATTTACATGTTTTCTCAGGACACTAAGACACAAGCAAGGACAAGCAGGGACTAGGATGTTGAGTCTCATGCATGCATTTCTGTTCAAGTGTTTTAGTTTTGATCAATTAGGACATTGAATGTTATTGGATTTGTAATTTACATTTGCAAACCGTTACGTTTTGTTATTGGTTTTAAAACGCTTCCGCAATCATTGAAACTTTGATGTTACAGTTTTAGACCAACATATGTTTTAAAATTCATATAGAGGTCTTCGTTATGTCTAATGATCTGAGATCCTGGTTTGTCATGTTCCCAAACGGTAAAATCCCGTTTGTTGAAAATTGGGGTGTGACAGATTGGTATCAGAGACATTGGTTATAGCGAACTAGGTTTGCATTTGTAGACTTAGACTATAACTGTTAGACATTAGACACTTACTTACACGATAGTTTATATGCATTTACATATGGTATTTTGTAACAGACATGGCATCGTCATCTACACCTACTCACACTGAGGAACAAATAGTGGCATTGTCAGACATCATGACAAGGAGGATCGAACCATTGGATGATACGATCCAAACACATGTTCAACAAAGGGGGAACAACCAATATTGGCAATGGTTTCCTGATCTCATACGCAGCTGGGTGTGGGAAGAACGAGTGCCACCACCACCAACTGTCAACACTGCTAATAGCCTTTGGACGTTACCTACTCTAGGATATCCACTAGAACAGGCATTTGCTGCTTTTGTTGCACGCATGGAGCGTGAAATCCGCAATATGCGGGAAATAGCGGGGATGATCACAGAACTGTTTGAGAATAACAACTGGCTGACGCAAATGTGGGATAACCTCACTGAGAAGTTGGTTAGGACTAATGAAGAACAGGGAAATTTGGTGGAAACGGTCTGGATGATGCGAGGGACGATCCTTGAACTCACTGCACGACTAGAAACTACAGCGTTACGTGTAACTGTAGCCGAGGCAAGGGCTGAGGAAGCCAATGCACGGGCTAGTGCAGCGGCGATTGAAGCCAATATAGTGAGAGATCTAGCTGGGGAGGCCATGACCCTCATCACTGGGCATATGCGTTACCAGCATGGTGCAGTGACTGGTCCAGCAGAACTGGAAGATTCATCATCAACCGTTGATCAACCAAACGATGGAATCTAGTTATTTCATTTACTTTCTATTTAACAAACTTATATGAGTGGGTTGTACTCATAAAAGTAGATTTAGTGTTTAGTTGTTTTGCATTTCTTTGACAAACAATTGTAAGCACTAGTTTATCATAAATGATTAAGACTTGTTACCTTAATAACTATGGTAGTGTGTTACATTTACTTTGTGCATGAGTGATGATTATGCGATGGGTGTAGTCTCATTATGTATATTTGTAAATAGGAGGATCATGGTTGGGGGAAACATTAACATGACCGCAACGGAAGTTGAGGAACTTATTAACACTCGAATTACCGAGGCAATCGCAAACTATACGCAAACATACCAAACAGGACCATATGATCCAACGGGGGAACTGGTAAACCCACAAATGTGCACGTTCAAGACATTCTTGAACTATAAACCACGTAATTTCAAAGGATCGGAAGGAGCCATTGGACTTCTTCGATGGATTGAACAATTAGAACTGGTGTTTGAGAGGTGCAATTGTCCGGAAGAAAACAAGGTCAGATACGCAATTGGTACTTTGGAGGGTTCAGCCTTGACATGGTGGAACTCTATCGTACAGACACTCGGTTTGAATATAGCCAATGCACTTACTTGGAACGGATTCAAAATCCTGTTGCAAGAGGAGTATTGTCACTATAATGAAATGCAAGAACTTGAGGAGGAATACAGGCAACTCAAGATGAAAGGTTCTAATATTGAGGAATACACTACTCGATTCCAGCAATTAGCAAGACTTTTACCGCACAGGGCAACCTCATCTAGCAAGTGGATCAAGAAATACATTGGAGGGCTAGTATCTCAGGTTCGAAAATTGATCATATCTGCAAATCCTACTACCATACAGCAAGCTGTTCGACTGGCACATCAATTTACTGATCAAACGATGCAACGGGGAACATTACCCAAACGAACAGTAACAGCTAAGGCAGGAGACCACAAAAGAAAATGGGATAACATTGATTCCAAGAATTTTACTCAGCAGTCATTTCAGGAGAATCGCAAGCAGGAATCCAACAAGACTCATCACAATCCAAACAATAACCAACAGTCATCAGGAGGGTATAATGGTAAATACCCAAAGTGCAACAAATGTGGATTCCATCACTTTGGGAAACAATGTGACAAATATAGATGTCAGCGATGCAGAAAGATAGGGCACGTAGCAAAAGACTGTCGAGGGAAGCTGCAGGCAAGCTCACTCAACCAGAACAACACACAGAAAGGATGTTTTGAGTGTGGCTTATCAGGACATTTCAAGAAGGAGTGCCCACAACTCAAGAAAAGAAGGGCTAATGACATGATTACAAAAGGAAACAACAACAACAACACCAATATTGCTAGGACAGGGCCTTTGTGATTGGAGGACGTCAGACACGGGAAGATCCCAACGCCGTTACGGGTACGTTTCTCTTGAATTATCACTCTGCCTCTATGATATTTGACACCGGTGCAGATCGGGGTTTTGTATCTAGCAAATCTTGAGAATTGTTAAGTATTAGTCCTACTGCTTTAGGAACCCATACACTATAGAACTAGCTAATGATAAGTTAGTTGTTGTAAACCATATTTCTAAAGGATGTGTTCTTGACTTGATGGGTCAAACACATGACATTGACTTTATGCCTACCTCTTTAGGCAGTTTTGATGTAGGCATTGGCATGGACTGATTTTCCAAACACCAGGTTAAAATAGTATGCCATCAAAAGATAGTACGAATACCTCTTTCGCATGGAGAGACACGGTATGTACAAGGCGAGCAGAGCAGTACGCCACTGCGTCTCATATCTTGTATGAAAGCACACAAATGTCTGCGGAAATGTCATACGGCAGTTATAGCACTTATAACTGAAAAGCCGGTAGCTGAGAAGAAGATTGAAGATGTACCAGTAGTTGTGAATTTCCGGAGGTATTTCCAGAAGACTTGCCGGGATTACCGCCTATCAGACAGGTGGAATTCCGAATCGACCTTGCACCAGATGCAGCACCGATAGCTAGGGCGCCTTATCGACTTGCACCATCAGAGATGCAAGAGTTATCTACACAATTGCAAGAGTTGTTGGATAAGGGTTTCATACGACCTAGTTTTTTCACCATGGGGAGCTCCAGTATTGTTTGTAAAGAAGGAGGACGGGACTTTTCGTAGGTGTATCGATTACCGGGAATTGAACAAGGTTACTATCAAGAACCGGTATCCGTTACCCAGGATCGACGATCTGTTTGATCAATTGAAAGGTTCGAGTTATTACTCGAAGATTGATCTCAGGTCGGGTTATCATCAACTAAGAGTTCAGGAGGAGGAGATTCCGAAGACAGCATTCAGGATACGATATGGCCATTATGAGTTTTTGGTCATGCCATTTGGGTTGACAAACGCTCCAACTGTATTCATGGATCTCATGAATCGTGTTTGTAAACCTTATCTGAATAAGTTTGTCATTGTTTACATCGATGACATTCTCATCTATTCACAGTCTGAGGAGGAACACGCTGAACATCTTCGACTATTATTGGAATTATTGAAACAGGAACAACTGTACGCTAAGTTTTCGAAATGTGATTTCTGGAGGCGAGAAGTACAGTTCTTGAGGCATATAGTTAATGAAAAGGGTATACATGTTGAGCTAGCGAAGATTGAATCGATTAAGAATTGGGAAGCACCAAAGACCCCTACCGAGGTACGATAGTTTCTTGGTTTGACGGGTTATTATCGACGATTCATTAAAGGTTTCTCAAAGATCGCTCAATCACTTACAGCTCTTACGCACAAAGGAACAAATTATAACTGGACGGATAAACAGGAAACTGTGTTCCAGATATTGAAACAGAAACTTTGCAGCGCACCGATTCTGTCCTTACCGGAAGGGACGGAAGACTTTGTGGTGTATTGTGATGCATCTACACAAGGTTTGGGATGTGTGTTGATGCAACGTGATAAAGTGATCGCTTATACTTCCAGACAACTACGAACACACGAAAAGAATTACACTACTCATGAATTGGAGTTAGGAGCAGTGGTTTTTGCTCTGAAGATTTAGAGGCATTACTTGTATGGAACTAAGTGTACTATTTATACTGATCATAAGAGTTTGCAACATATCTTTGATCAGAAAGAGCTTAATATGAGGCAAAGACGATGGGTTGAGTTGTTGAACGATTATGAGTGTGCGATTAAGTATCACCCGGGAAAGGCTAATGTGGTAGCTGATGCTTTAAGCAGAAAGGATACTTCCACAAGACGGGTTCGCGCACTTATGATGACAATACATACCGACTTACCTGACAAGGTACGCAGTACTAAGCTTAAAGCCTTAGAAAAGGATAACTTGGTACAGGAATCCTTATGAGGAATGGAAGAACAACTGGATGAAAAGCCTGATGGAATTCGTTATTTCATTAATCGACTATGGATACCTTCGCATGGTGGTTTAAGGGAACTCGTGATGGATGAAGAACACAAGTCTAGATATTCAGTCCATCCGGAATCAGACAAGAGGTATCATGATTTGAAGGCACTGTACTGGTGGCCTCACATGAAAGCTGATATTGTTAAGTACGTTAGCAAATGTTTGACTTGTTCGAAAGTCAAAGTTGAATACCAGAAGCCATCTGGTTTACTGCAACAACCAGAAATACCAAAGTGGAAATGGGAACAGATTTCGATGGACTTCATTACTAAGTTACCCGTATATCGAGTGGTTGTCATATGATAGGGGTAATTGTCAATCGATTAACGAAATCTGCACATTTCTTAGTAATCAAGGAAACTGACGAGATGGAGAAACTGACTCGTGTTTACATCAAGGAAGTGGTAGCACGACATGGCGTGCCACTTTCTATCATATCAGATCGGGACGCTCGATTTATTTCCAACTTTTGGAAATCACCCCATAAGTTCTTGGGAATTCGTTTAAACATATCACCCACAACCAGACGGTCAGAATGGACGTACGATTCGGACACTCGAAGATATGTTGGGAAAACCACTTACCGTTGGTGGGATTCTCTTACAAATCCGGAACCGTATGGCAGCGGCTCGGGATCGACAAAAGAAGTTACGCTGACAAACGCCACAAACCGTTGGAATTTCAAGTAGGAGACCGAGTTCTTCTAAAAGTATCACCTTCGAAAGGTGTGATACGATTTGACAAGCGCGGGAAGCTTAGTCCACGGTATGTAGGGCCTTTTGAGATCCTAAAAAGGATTGGTCCGGTAGCGTATCAACTCAAGTTACTGGATGAACTCAGTGGAATGCATGATGTCTTTCACGTATCTAACTTAAAGAAATGTCTTTCTGATGAGACATTGATTGTACCTCTGGACGAAATGCAAGTGGACGAACAGTTACGAATCATTGAGGAACCAATTATAATCATGGATCGAGAGGTCAAACGACTTAAACAAAGCAAGATTTCGATAGTCAAAGTTCGGTGGAATTCAAGACGTGGTCCTGAATTCACATGGGAAAGGGAAAATCAAATGATGAAAAAGTATCCCCACTTATTCAAAACAACAACAAACATTAAGAATGCACGTTAAATTTCGGGACGAAATTTCCTTCAACAAGGGGATGATGTGATATTTCACACTCTAACTGTAAGCACAACACCTTATACTATTGATTTCTTTGCAGAATACAAACACAAACATTTTATATTAGTACATACATGATTGATTTCAAACAATGTACTATATTTCATGGTGGTACAATCATGAGCGATTAAACAATAGTAGTACTACAAATAGAAGGAACTAGAATAATTGTGTAAGGTAAATTGACGAGTACAGGGGCCCATGTAATCGTGAATTTACAGGTACGCATGAATTTTGGAAGTTTCTATTTTGTCGACTACATTCAAACATTTACTATGTGTGAGATTACATAGTACAGTATACAAACACTTTATTCAATTGGTTTTATTACAAACATTTGAGCTACATGACATTTTATACATTTTATGTGCTACATTTCATAGGTTACATGTTATGATAGTACATGCATGATTAGCTATACACATTTTGCTATGTGCGGGGTTGCATAGTACAAACAGTTATAGACACTCACTATGTGTGAGGTTACACAACACAGTATGATCAAACACAAACAGTCACAGTTAGGTGAACTAACTAGTGTACACGCAAACAGTCACATTGAAAGATTACATTGAATTGTGATGTTGCAAGCATTAGACTTTGTGTGTGAGTACACACAAGCACACAGAATGATCAAATCACACTAACACGTACGATTTAAACTCGTAAGTAGTTTCCTAACTACTCCTAACATTTACTAATTTTCGGGACGAAAATTCCTTCAACAAGGGGATGATGTGACAATCCGACTTTTCGGATTAACCTTGGTAACTGAAAATGGTGAGATCACAGGCCCAACAAGACATGTAAGGCCCAGTAAGGCCAAGGAAGGCCCAGTAAGGCCAAGGAAGGCCCAGTAAGGCCAAGTTAGGCCCTAGTAGGCCCAATAAGGCTAAAGTGGGCCCAATGAGTCCAAGGTAGGCCCAATAGTATTTATGAGGCCCAAAAGGATTAATCTAGGCGAATAATGTTCTAAGTGGCCCAATTGGTGAAAATCCGGCAATTTCGATTTAATCCGTTTAACCAGAAACTAACGGTAATGAGGCAAAATTGGGCACAATCAAACCTGGGGGTCTAGAATTAAACGAAATCAGTCTAAAAACACTTACATTGCAAGGATTAAACTTGTAGCATCAAGAAATCAACAATTTTGACTTTACAAGTCAAAATTTGTGTGACTTTATTACAAAAATTCGAATTTCATATTAAAAGTTAGTTATGACCGAATTAAATCAGTCATAATCATTACTTTAATGATCATTAACTACCAATATGCGTTATTGTAACATTAATATGCGAATTAAACCTAAAAACGATTCTAAGGAGTTGAAACCGTCTCACTACACATCAATATCATAATAATCAATCGAATTCTTCACAATTGAAGCTCTAGAACCACTGATCGGCACTTTTAGGATTCTGTGTTTACCATAATTCCATCCAAGAAGGTCGAAATAGAAGATCGTGATTTTGAGTTGGCCGAAGAACAATTTAATAATCGACCTTCATCAATTCGGCAATCAAACAAGTAAGTTTTCACTTCTACACCTTCTAAAACATGCGACTAAGAATACCCCTAACATAATTTTGGTCTTTAACATCGAATCATACGAATTCGAAATCTAGGGTTCATATCATGGGATGAATTAGGGGTTTCGATGCATACAAATTTGATAATCAAATCAAACTACACAGAAGGTTTCGAAATCATCTATTTGATGAAAAACCCCTGTTAATTTCATTAAACAACAACAAATACTAGGATTTTGAATTCTAGGGTTCATAGCATATTATGATTTGGGGGTTTTTACACAAACGTGTTTTAAACTCAAATTAAAACATACCAGAAGCTTCGCATGATTCCACTAAACGAAATCCCTAAGTTACTTACATCTAATAACAATGAATTTTATGAATTCGATTAATAGGGTTTTAAACATAAAGCGTTTTATGGTTTTTGTTTTT
Organism: Mikania micrantha; assembly: GCA_009363875.1. Classification (NCBI taxonomy): domain Eukaryota; kingdom Viridiplantae; phylum Streptophyta; class Magnoliopsida; order Asterales; family Asteraceae; genus Mikania; species Mikania micrantha. The sequence continues at coordinate 20,995,486 of CM018681.1, forward strand.
AATGATCATCAAAATCAAATTAGACACTTAGGATAGCTTCGAAAATCATGTCTCAGTAAAAACCCCATATAATTACAGATTAGTATTATCGAATTCAGCCAATTCGAATCAATGGGGAATGGGTCTTAGTTCGAGACGGGTTAGAGCATAATAACCCTATAATTTTGCTGAAATAGGTCATATGATCATACAATTATACTCGGTTGAACCTTCACAAGCAAAGCCCCATTGTCTAAGGGTCTATCGGGTTCGGTTTATGGATCAATTTGGCTTGGTGGTTCGGTTTAGGAACATGGGGGAACCGACTGATTAGAGATTAAAACAATTAAAGTAGAAGCTATGTTAGAATTGTTTAGTTGGGTGAGATGGTAAGTGAGTGTGTGGTATGGAATGGGGGTCGCGGGTTCGAACCCGGCTCCATTTGTTTTTGGGTTTTTAAGCCATTTTAGTATTTTAATCTTAAATTACTCAATTTAACTCCGATTCAATCCGTTTCAGTTGCGTTGGAACCGTAAGGGAATTACGAACACATTAGAATAATAAAAATTTATATTTTGGATCGAAAACGAAATCGCGTATAATTACGGTTAGTTAAATAAAATCATAACGACTATATGATTTTATTTAAACGAGTTCAAAGGCACGCGTTCTTTCGTATGCACATTTCTAACATTCTTACTTACGTGTATTGACACGTATGTGATTTTAAGCACAACACGACATTCCGAATAACACTAGGTTACTGTTAAAACACAGGTTCTTCGTAGGAGGATTTTCTACACGAATTTTAGTGTGCTTGATCATTCTGCAACAAATAAAGGTGCGTACACGGCCCCTTTCTTATTTTAACTGTTTTGGGGGAGAAAACATGTGCAACAAACTCTTTTTAGATACATATCACTTGCATGAGTTAGCTGTTTACATTAAGTGCAAACATAGCATTACAAAGCCTTCTCTTTCGAACCGTTTAATTTGCCGGAGTGCAAAGCGTGGTAGTTGAAGATAGATCTATTGGGTTTGACAAACCTCACTTGGTAGATGGGATCTACGCAGGTGTTTGACTGACCAAACACACACATTGCTATTGTTCGTGCTAGACAATAGTGTTAAGGCAAAAACATGCTATAGCATGGCAACTCGTCAGTTTCGGTGTCGACCACTTGTGTAAATAGTTTATATGACTAGCTATCATGACTGTGCATGTGTGATTATGTTATCTACAAACTTGATATTCAATCTGCTGTTTTAAACATTGTGAATACTTAAACCTGTGTATGCACCAACCATTGTGTTGACTTGATTTACATGTTTTCTCAGGACACTAAGACACAAGCAAGGACAAGCAGGGACTAGGATGTTGAGTCTCATGCATGCATTTCTGTTCAAGTGTTTTAGTTTTGATCAATTAGGACATTGAATGTTATTGGATTTGTAATTTACATTTGCAAACCGTTACGTTTTGTTATTGGTTTTAAAACGCTTCCGCAATCATTGAAACTTTGATGTTACAGTTTTAGACCAACATATGTTTTAAAATTCATATAGAGGTCTTCGTTATGTCTAATGATCTGAGATCCTGGTTTGTCATGTTCCCAAACGGTAAAATCCCGTTTGTTGAAAATTGGGGTGTGACAGATTGGTATCAGAGACATTGGTTATAGCGAACTAGGTTTGCATTTGTAGACTTAGACTATAACTGTTAGACATTAGACACTTACTTACACGATAGTTTATATGCATTTACATATGGTATTTTGTAACAGACATGGCATCGTCATCTACACCTACTCACACTGAGGAACAAATAGTGGCATTGTCAGACATCATGACAAGGAGGATCGAACCATTGGATGATACGATCCAAACACATGTTCAACAAAGGGGGAACAACCAATATTGGCAATGGTTTCCTGATCTCATACGCAGCTGGGTGTGGGAAGAACGAGTGCCACCACCACCAACTGTCAACACTGCTAATAGCCTTTGGACGTTACCTACTCTAGGATATCCACTAGAACAGGCATTTGCTGCTTTTGTTGCACGCATGGAGCGTGAAATCCGCAATATGCGGGAAATAGCGGGGATGATCACAGAACTGTTTGAGAATAACAACTGGCTGACGCAAATGTGGGATAACCTCACTGAGAAGTTGGTTAGGACTAATGAAGAACAGGGAAATTTGGTGGAAACGGTCTGGATGATGCGAGGGACGATCCTTGAACTCACTGCACGACTAGAAACTACAGCGTTACGTGTAACTGTAGCCGAGGCAAGGGCTGAGGAAGCCAATGCACGGGCTAGTGCAGCGGCGATTGAAGCCAATATAGTGAGAGATCTAGCTGGGGAGGCCATGACCCTCATCACTGGGCATATGCGTTACCAGCATGGTGCAGTGACTGGTCCAGCAGAACTGGAAGATTCATCATCAACCGTTGATCAACCAAACGATGGAATCTAGTTATTTCATTTACTTTCTATTTAACAAACTTATATGAGTGGGTTGTACTCATAAAAGTAGATTTAGTGTTTAGTTGTTTTGCATTTCTTTGACAAACAATTGTAAGCACTAGTTTATCATAAATGATTAAGACTTGTTACCTTAATAACTATGGTAGTGTGTTACATTTACTTTGTGCATGAGTGATGATTATGCGATGGGTGTAGTCTCATTATGTATATTTGTAAATAGGAGGATCATGGTTGGGGGAAACATTAACATGACCGCAACGGAAGTTGAGGAACTTATTAACACTCGAATTACCGAGGCAATCGCAAACTATACGCAAACATACCAAACAGGACCATATGATCCAACGGGGGAACTGGTAAACCCACAAATGTGCACGTTCAAGACATTCTTGAACTATAAACCACGTAATTTCAAAGGATCGGAAGGAGCCATTGGACTTCTTCGATGGATTGAACAATTAGAACTGGTGTTTGAGAGGTGCAATTGTCCGGAAGAAAACAAGGTCAGATACGCAATTGGTACTTTGGAGCGTTCAGCCTTGACATGGTGGAACTCTATCGTACAGACACTCGGTTTGAATATAGCCAATGCACTTACTTGGAACGGATTCAAAATCCTGTTGCAAGAGGAGTATTGTCACTATAATGAAATGCAAGAACTTGAGGAGGAATACAGGCAACTCAAGATGAAAGGTTCTAATATTGAGGAATACACTACTCGATTCCAGCAATTAGCAAGACTTTTACCGCACAGGGCAACCTCATCTAGCAAGTGGATCAAGAAATACATTGGAGGGCTAGTATCTCAGGTTCGAAAATTGATCATATCTGCAAATCCTACTACCATACAGCAAGCTGTTCGACTGGCACATCAATTTACTGATCAAACGATGCAACGGGGAACATTACCCAAACGAACAGTAACAGCTAAGGCAGGAGACCACAAAAGAAAATGGGATAACATTGATTCCAAGAATTTTACTCAGCAGTCATTTCAGGAGAATCGCAAGCAGGAATCCAACAAGACTCATCACAATCCAAACAATAACCAACAGTCATCAGGAGGGTATAATGGTAAATACCCAAAGTGCAACAAATGTGGATTCCATCACTTTGGGAAACAATGTGACAAATATAGATGTCAGCGATGCAGAAAGATAGGGCACGTAGCAAAAGACTGTCGAGGGAAGCTGCAGGCAAGCTCACTCAACCAGAACAACACACAGAAAGGATGTTTTGAGTGTGGCTTATCAGGACATTTCAAGAAGGAGTGCCCACAACTCAAGAAAAGAAGGGCTAATGACATGATTACAAAAGGAAACAACAACAACAACACCAATATTGCTAGGACAGGGCCTTTGTGATTGGAGGACGTCAGACACGGGAAGATCCCAACGCCGTTACGGGTACGTTTCTCTTGAATTATCACTCTGCCTCTATGATATTTGACACCGGTGCAGATCGGGGTTTTGTATCTAGCAAATCTTGAGAATTGTTAAGTATTAGTCCTACTGCTTTAGGAACCCATACACTATAGAACTAGCTAATGATAAGTTAGTTGTTGTAAACCATATTTCTAAAGGATGTGTTCTTGACTTGATGGGTCAAACACATGACATTGACTTTATGCCTACCTCTTTAGGCAGTTTTGATGTAGGCATTGGCATGGACTGATTTTCCAAACACCAGGTTAAAATAGTATGCCATCAAAAGATAGTACGAATACCTCTTTCGCATGGAGAGACACGGTATGTACAAGGCGAGCAGAGCAGTACGCCACTGCGTCTCATATCTTGTATGAAAGCACACAAATGTCTGCGGAAATGTCATACGGCAGTTATAGCACTTATAACTGAAAAGCCGGTAGCTGAGAAGAAGATTGAAGATGTACCAGTAGTTGTGAATTTCCGGAGGTATTTCCAGAAGACTTGCCGGGATTACCGCCTATCAGACAGGTGGAATTCCGAATCGACCTTGCACCAGATGCAGCACCGATAGCTAGGGCGCCTTATCGACTTGCACCATCAGAGATGCAAGAGTTATCTACACAATTGCAAGAGTTGTTGGATAAGGGTTTCATACGACCTAGTTTTTTCACCATGGGGAGCTCCAGTATTGTTTGTAAAGAAGGAGGACGGGACTTTTCGTAGGTGTATCGATTACCGGGAATTGAACAAGGTTACTATCAAGAACCGGTATCCGTTACCCAGGATCGACGATCTGTTTGATCAATTGAAAGGTTCGAGTTATTACTCGAAGATTGATCTCAGGTCGGGTTATCATCAACTAAGAGTTCAGGAGGAGGAGATTCCGAAGACAGCATTCAGGATACGATATGGCCATTATGAGTTTTTGGTCATGCCATTTGGGTTGACAAACGCTCCAACTGTATTCATGGATCTCATGAATCGTGTTTGTAAACCTTATCTGAATAAGTTTGTCATTGTTTACATCGATGACATTCTCATCTATTCACAGTCTGAGGAGGAACACGCTGAACATCTTCGACTATTATTGGAATTATTGAAACAGGAACAACTGTACGCTAAGTTTTCGAAATGTGATTTCTGGAGGCGAGAAGTACAGTTCTTGAGGCATATAGTTAATGAAAAGGGTATACATGTTGAGCTAGCGAAGATTGAATCGATTAAGAATTGGGAAGCACCAAAGACCCCTACCGAGGTACGATAGTTTCTTGGTTTGACGGGTTATTATCGACGATTCATTAAAGGTTTCTCAAAGATCGCTCAATCACTTACAGCTCTTACGCACAAAGGAACAAATTATAACTGGACGGATAAACAGGAAACTGTGTTCCAGATATTGAAACAGAAACTTTGCAGCGCACCGATTCTGTCCTTACCGGAAGGGACGGAAGACTTTGTGGTGTATTGTGATGCATCTACACAAGGTTTGGGATGTGTGTTGATGCAACGTGATAAAGTGATCGCTTATACTTCCAGACAACTACGAACACACGAAAAGAATTACACTACTCATGAATTGGAGTTAGGAGCAGTGGTTTTTGCTCTGAAGATTTAGAGGCATTACTTGTATGGAACTAAGTGTACTATTTATACTGATCATAAGAGTTTGCAACATATCTTTGATCAGAAAGAGCTTAATATGAGGCAAAGACGATGGGTTGAGTTGTTGAACGATTATGAGTGTGCGATTAAGTATCACCCGGGAAAGGCTAATGTGGTAGCTGATGCTTTAAGCAGAAAGGATACTTCCACAAGACGGGTTCGCGCACTTATGATGACAATACATACCGACTTACCTGACAAGGTACGCAGTACTAAGCTTAAAGCCTTAGAAAAGGATAACTTGGTACAGGAATCCTTATGAGGAATGGAAGAACAACTGGATGAAAAGCCTGATGGAATTCGTTATTTCATTAATCGACTATGGATACCTTCGCATGGTGGTTTAAGGGAACTCGTGATGGATGAAGAACACAAGTCTAGATATTCAGTCCATCCGGAATCAGACAAGAGGTATCATGATTTGAAGGCACTGTACTGGTGGCCTCACATGAAAGCTGATATTGTTAAGTACGTTAGCAAATGTTTGACTTGTTCGAAAGTCAAAGTTGAATACCAGAAGCCATCTGGTTTACTGCAACAACCAGAAATACCAAAGTGGAAATGGGAACAGATTTCGATGGACTTCATTACTAAGTTACCCGTATATCGAGTGGTTGTCATATGATAGGGGTAATTGTCAATCGATTAACGAAATCTGCACATTTCTTAGTAATCAAGGAAACTGACGAGATGGAGAAACTGACTCGTGTTTACATCAAGGAAGTGGTAGCACGACATGGCGTGCCACTTTCTATCATATCAGATCGGGACGCTCGATTTATTTCCAACTTTTGGAAATCACCCCATAAGTTCTTGGGAATTCGTTTAAACATGTCACCCACAACCAGACGGTCAGAATGGACGTACGATTCGGACACTCGAAGATATGTTGGGAAAACCACTTACCGTTGGTGGGATTCTCTTACAAATCCGGAACCGTATGGCAGCGGCTCGGGATCGACAAAAGAAGTTACGCTGACAAACGCCACAAACCGTTGGAATTTCAAGTAGGAGACCGAGTTCTTCTAAAAGTATCACCTTCGAAAGGTGTGATACGATTTGACAAGCGCGGGAAGCTTAGTCCACGGTATGTAGGGCCTTTTGAGATCCTAAAAAGGATTGGTCCGGTAGCGTATCAACTCAAGTTACTGGATGAACTCAGTGGAATGCATGATGTCTTTCACGTATCTAACTTAAAGAAATGTCTTTCTGATGAGACATTGATTGTACCTCTGGACGAAATGCAAGTGGACGAACAGTTACGAATCATTGAGGAACCAATTATAATCATGGATCGAGAGGTCAAACGACTTAAACAAAGCAAGATTTCGATAGTCAAAGTTCGGTGGAATTCAAGACGTGGTCCTGAATTCACATGGGAAAGGGAAAATCAAATGATGAAAAAGTATCCCCACTTATTCAAAACAACAACAAACATTAAGAATGCACGTTAAATTTCGGGACGAAATTTCCTTCAACAAGGGGATGATGTGATATTTCACACTCTAACTGTAAGCACAACACCTTATACTATTGATTTCTTTGCAGAATACAAACACAAACATTTTATATTAGTACATACATGATTGATTTCAAACAATGTACTATATTTCATGGTGGTACAATCATGAGCGATTAAACAATAGTAGTACTACAAATAGAAGGAACTAGAATAATTGTGTAAGGTAAATTGACGAGTACAGGGGCCCATGTAATCGTGAATTTACAGGTACGCATGAATTTTGGAAGTTTCTATTTTGTCGACTACATTCAAACATTTACTATGTGTGAGATTACATAGTACAGTATACAAACACTTTATTCAATTGGTTTTATTACAAACATTTGAGCTACATGACATTTTATACATTTTATGTGCTACATTTCATAGGTTACATGTTATGATAGTACATGCATGATTAGCTATACACATTTTGCTATGTGCGGGGTTGCATAGTACAAACAGTTATAGACACTCACTATGTGTGAGGTTACACAACACAGTATGATCAAACACAAACAGTCACAGTTAGGTGAACTAACTAGTGTACACGCAAACAGTCACATTGAAAGATTACATTGAATTGTGATGTTGCAAGCATTAGACTTTGTGTGTGAGTACACACAAGCACACAGAATGATCAAATCACACTAACACGTACGATTTAAACTCGTAAGTAGTTTCCTAACTACTCCTAACATTTACTAATTTTCGGGACGAAAATTCCTTCAACAAGGGGATGATGTGACAATCCGACTTTTCGGATTAACCTTGGTAACTGAAAATGGTGAGATCACAGGCCCAACAAGACATGTAAGGCCCAGTAAGGCCAAGGAAGGCCCAGTAAGGCCAAGGAAGGCCCAGTAAGGCCAAGTTAGGCCCTAGTAGGCCCAATAAGGCTAAAGTGGGCCCAATGAGTCCAAGGTAGGCCCAATAGTATTTATGAGGCCCAAAAGGATTAATCTAGGCGAATAATGTTCTAAGTGGCCCAATTGGTGAAAATCCGGCAATTTCGATTTAATTCGTTTAACCAGAAACTAACGGTAATTAGGCAAAATTGGGCACAATCAAACCTGGGGGTCTAGAATTAAACGAAATCAGTCTAAAAACACTTACATTGCAAGGATTAAACTTGTAGCATCAAGAAATCAACAATTTTGACTTTACAAGTCAAAATTTGTGTGACTTTATTACAAAAATTCGAATTTCATATTAAAAGTTAGTTATGACCGAATTAAATCAGTCATAATCATTACTTTAATGATCATTAACTACCAATATGCGTTATTGTAACATTAATATGCGAATTAAACCTAAAAACGATTCTAAGGAGTTGAAACCGTCTCACTACACATCAATATCATAATAATCAATCGAATTCTTCACAATTGAAGCTCTAGAACCACTGATCGGCACTTTTAGGATTCTGTGTTTACCATAATTCCATCCAAGAAGGTCGAAATAGAAGATCGTGATTTTGAGTTGGCCGAAGAACAATTTAATAATCGACCTTCATCAATTCGGCAATCAAACAAGTAAGTTTTCACTTCTACACCTTCTAAAACATGCGACTAAGAATACCCCTAACATAATTTTGGTCTTTAACATCGAATCATACGAATTCGAAATCTAGGGTTCATATCATGGGATGAATTGGGGGTTTCGATGCATACGGATTTGATAATCAAATCAAACTACACAGAAGGTTTCGAAATCATCTATTTGATGAAAAACCCCTGTTAATTTCATTAAACAACAACAAATACTAGGATTTTGAATTCTAGGGTTCATAGCATATTATGATTTGGGGGTTTTTACACAAACGTGTTTTAAACTCAAATTAAAACATACCAGAAGCTTTGCATGATTCCACTAAACGAAATCCCTAAGTTACTTACATCTAATAACAATGAATTTTATGAATTCGATTAATAGGGTTTTAAACATAAAGCGTTTTATGGTTTTTGTTTTTAATGATCATCAAAATCAAATTAGACACTTAGGATAGCTTCGAAAATCATGTCTCAGTAAAAACCCCATATAATTACAGATTAGTATTATCGAATTCAGCCAATTCGAATCAATGGGGAATGGGTCTTAGTTCGAGACGGGTTAGAGCATAATAACCCTATAATTTTGCTGAAATAGGTCATATGATCATACAATTATACTCGGTTGAACCTTCACAAGCAAAGCCCCATTGTCTAAGGGTCTATCGGGTTCGGTTTATGGATCAATTTGGCTTGGTGGTTCGGTTTAGGAACATGGGGGAACCGACTGATTAGAGATTAAAACAATTAAAGTAGAAGCTATGTTAGAATTGTTTAGTTGGGTGAGATGGTAAGTGAGTGTGTGGTATGGAATGGGGGTCGCGGGTTCGAACCCGGCTCCATTTGTTTTTGGGTTTTTAAGCCATTTTAGTATTTTAATCTTAAATTACTCAATTTAACTCCGATTCAATCCGTTTCAGTTGCGTTGGAACCGTAAGGGAATTACGAACACATTAGAATAATAAAAATTTATATTTTGGATCGAAAACGAAATCGCGTATAATTACGGTTAGTTAAATAAAATCATAACGACTATATGATTTTATTTAAACGAGTTCAAAGGCACGCGTTCTTTCGTATGCACATTTCTAACATTCTTACTTACGTGTATTGACACGTATGTGATTTTAAGCACAACACGACATTCCGAATAACACTAGGTTACTGTTAAAACACAGGTTCTTCGTAGGAGGATTTTCTACACAAATTTTAGTGTGCTTGATCATTCTGCAACAAATAAAGGTGCGTACACGGCCCCTTTCTTATTTTAACTGTTTTGGGGGAGAAAACATGTGCAACAAACTCTTTTTAGATACATATCACTTGCATGAGTTAGCTGTTTACATTAAGTGCAAACATAGCATTACAAAGCCTTCTCTTTCGAACCGTTTAATTTGCCGGAGTGCAAAGCGTGGTAGTTGAAGATAGATCTATTGGGTTTGACAAACCTCACTTGGTAGATGGGATCTACGCAGGTGTTTGACTGACCAAACACACACATTGCTATTGTTCGTGCTAGACAATAGTGTTAAGGCAAAAACATGCTATAGCATGGCAACTCGTCAGTTTCGGTGTCGACCACTTGTGTAAATAGTTTATATGACTAGCTATCATGACTGTGCATGTGTGATTATGTTATCTACAAACTTGATATTCAATCTGCTGTTTTAAACATTGTGAATACTTAAACCTGTGTATGCACCAACCATTGTGTTGACTTGATTTACATGTTTTCTCAGGACACTAAGACACAAGCAAGGACAAGCAGGGACTAGGATGTTGAGTCTCATGCATGCATTTCTGTTCAAGTGTTTTAGTTTTGATCAATTAGGACATTAAATGTTATTGGATTTGTAATTTACATTTGCAAACCGTTACGTTTTGTTATTGGTTTTAAAACGCTTCCGCAATCATTGAAACTTTGATGTTACAGTTTTAGACCAACATATGTTTTAAAATTCATATAGAGGTCTTCGTTATGTCTAATGATCTGAGATCCTGGTTTGTCATGTTCCCAAACGGTAAAATCCCGTTTGTTGAAAATTGGGGGTGTGACACTATTCATCAATTCTGGATGAATGTCGAGCTCATTAATGTCGGCACTGGTGTCCTCTCTCTCCGATCTACAGTAAATGGACACAATGTGCACATCAGTCCAACCGAACTGAGGGATGTTCTTCAACTTGATGATGCAAACTTACTCACTCAATTTCCAAAGAACCTCACTGACCTTTGCTTCACAAGTTACGAATACCAGGGTGACTTGAGTGACTCAACTCTGTACAAGAAGAACTTCAATGATCCTGAGGGTCTTATTTTTCACATGATCAACATCTGCCTGGCTCCAAAATCATCTTCTTGGGACCAGATGTCATCAAAGTGGCAACAGGTACTTTACTCAATTCTGGAATCCCAAAAACTAAATTTTTCACAAATCTTATTTTCAGAATTAACTGAACATGCTGCTAAACCTGTTTCCTCTAGATGGCTTCTTTACCCACGTTTTATAATGGCTATCTTAGAAAAACAGTTAAAACAAAACGGCCTTGTTGGTCAGGGAATCTCTGCTCCAGCAGTTCTGCTAGAGGTATATTCCCGACACAACACTAACCTCACACTCAAAGAGGCTGCTCGAAAGCTAAAACCCAAGCATAGGGAACCCACAGTCTCCATTTCCAAATCTAAATCCAAAGTCCCCACCAAACCACATCCTAAAAAGCCCAAAAAGGCTGCTCAGGGAAATGAGTCCCCTGAGTCTGCCCATGCCTCACCAAGGCATGATATGGCCACTGGAAGTAGTCAGCCAGTGGTACATCAGACTCTACCAGCTGAAACCGCCCAAGATTTCTCTCAACAGGAACTTGGTGCAACCATTGAAGGGGTAGACACACATCTAGAGCCTCTTTCATTTGAAAAGGTTTCTATTGAACAGCACCAATCTCCCTGGGTGCTTTCTGCTTCACAGCCTATTACTACTGAAACCACCCAACAAAGCCCAACATTTGTGATTGACCAAATCCTGGATCAGCTAAACACTCATATCCCTACCTAGACACCTATTACAACTGGGATTAGCTCCAACATTGAGGGGGAGGATCAAAGTGTTTCTGATAACCCACAGGATTTTGACTACCATATCAGATCTCCTAGTGTGGACAGAGAGATTCTGACATCTGACAGGGCTGCTACTTCCTCACCTCCATCATTTGGAGTGATTGATAGTAGTAACATATCTAAGACCCTGCCAGAGGCAACAACTGATGAAGGGTTTATCCCTGAGGTTGGAAGTCCCCAGTACCAAGACAAAGGGGCACCTGAACATGTTGAGCCACACTCAACTCAGGTACATCCTGATACTATCAGGAGGTCAGATGATTTAGCCAAGGCTAATGATGACCAAAGGACTCTATCTGATGTTCTACACCAGAACAAACTTCTTGAGGCTGAGGTCTGCAGGCTCAATGAGCTGCTCACCAAGATGTCCAAGGACAAAAGTCCATCTACCCTTATTACCCCACAGATGGCACCTTCAAATCTTGAAGGTCCCCCAAACACTTCCACATCTATTCCACAACAAAATAACCCACCAGCCTCTGTTTCAGGCACTAATCCCTTGGGTTCAAGCCCCCCAGAGGCATTAGTTGCTGCTTTTATCACAGTCCTACCTCTCATCACTCCCTTGTTAAAGAATATCATAACCCAAGCCCTTGATGAGAGGCTTCCCTCCCAAACTCAAATCCAGAAAATGATAGATGCTGCAGTAGATGCCAAACTTTCCACACTTCAAACTACTTCTTCCCCTGCAGCCAAAAAGGGGGAGTTAGGAAAAGATTCAGGTGTTGAAATCAAAAGGTCAAGAAATGAAGAAGAAGAAGAAGAAGGTGCTTCTGAAAAGTCTCCAGTCATACAAGTCACTTACAAGAGACAGAAGAAGACAAAGTCTGTTGATGTTGCTATTAATGTTGAGGAGGAGACTGAGAAAGAGGTTGGGGTAGAGGTTGAGAAAGAAACTGAAGAAGAGGTTACAACCTTTGTATCTGAAATGGAATCTACAAATCAAGAGGTTGAAACAGAGGAAGATCAAGCAAAGAAAGGTCAAGATCATATGGTTGGGGTTGAGAAGGAGAAAGAACCAGATGTAACTGATGTTCAAAAGCAACAAGTTGATCCTTCTACCAAATCAGCTCAACTTATTAATGATGATGCACCTCCCAAGAAAAGGAGATTTTTGAGGATTCAAGAAGAAGAAGAGACTGATGAAGAAGACAGGCTTCCCATTTTTACTATGATGAAAACAAAAGTTCACAAGCCTGAGTCTTCAAAAACTGGTTCAGAATTAGTGGTTCAGAAAAAGGTAGTAAAATTACCAGCAAACTATGTGCCAGAAAATCCTTTGATGTTTGGACAGAATCCAAAAATATCACCAGAACCTCAGAGGTTAGCAATAAAAGTCAAACTTGAAGAGGAAGAGAACCAGAAGAAACATGATGAGAACATTCTGAGATTGGTTGACAAGGAATACCCTCAGACATCAACCATCATAGCAATGAAGAAAGAAGCTCAAAGGTTGTATGCTCTAAGGTTTACATATCAGTATAGGAAAGAACAAATCAGGATGTGGCCTGATCCAAGAGTGCTAGACAGGATCCACATGAGAGATGCTCCAGCTGCTTATGCAAGAAGAATTAAAAAGGTAATAAGTGCTGATATTATGTTGGGATCTGTGCTTGATCCTTGGGAAATCATAGGAGATTTTAAAAGTGTTTATAACTCTGGTTTAAAAGCCCCCAAGTTTCTACAGAATAAGATGATCAAGAAAGGGTTGGTATACAGAAAACTGGAAGGGGTAAAACAGAATGAAATACCATTATTTCTGGAAGGGAAGCATCCAGATGAATTTGTGTACAGAGAGATAACAAGGGTGGAGCTACATGATGGGACAACGGCCAGGTACTTATCAGAGTACTATGGACCTGAGTCATTTTTTGAAGGTGAACCAGAAAGGCTGACTCCTGAAGAAAAGGTGATTTTGCTGGAAGCCTATGTCAGGGAGTCCTTCAGACTTATCTATGATCAATAGCTTCAATGAGAGGGGTAAATGCTTATAGTCCATTTCCCCAATGGAGTTCCCTCTCATACTTTGACAGTCAGATTTTCAGAAGCTGTTGAATACCAGGCTTGCACTTAAATTGGTCATTTTGAAGCTGATCTCAAAGAAAAAGACAGATCTTTCAGCCTGGGATACCAAATAAGTGAGACAGTCAATAATTAGAGGTTTTTGGCTGCATTGGTTCAGGGGGAGTTTGTTGGACTAAAAGAACCAATGAGCCTGATCAGAAAAACCTCTAAGTCTCACAATACACACAACAACTGAAGAAGAACACAACAGCTGATATTCACTTTGCAGAGTTACAAGATCTGAAGTTATTCACAACAGCTGAAGTGTTAGTCTTCAGATGTTGTGATGTTAATTTTGTCTTCAGTAGTTTTCTTTCAATATTTGTAAAAGTCTGATGAGTATTTTACTCATCAGATGTTGTAGTTTAATTTCAGTAGTTTTAGTTCTTCAGTAGTTGTAAGAGGTTGTCTTCAGTAGTTGTAAACATCCTCAGTAGTTTTGGTTATTTCAGTTGTTATCTTTTGTCTGTTAGGTGTCAACATCATGTGACATCATCAGACGTCACTGTTTCTATACAAGGGCAGTTGACATATTGTATCGGTAACGAAGTTAGTGCGATTTGAATGAGATTATTCCTTTTGCAGAATTCTCTTTCTATAACAACTTGTGCTTTACTGTTCTATTAGATTAAGTTTGTTCTTGCTAATTTTGAGCTAATTCATTGTTGAATTCCGCTGCTATAACCTAATATTGATCAAATGAGAACATCTGATCCTACACTTCACAGGTTCGAGAAGGTGCTGTTGGGTGGGCGAACCTTCCATCCTAAACGAACTTTCTCTTGCATACACCGAACCATTTTCTCGAACTAATCTTGGGCTACGAACCTTCGGCTGTCGAAGCATATGAGAAGCCACGAACCTGTGGTTTCTGGAGCCATGGCCGAACCCCCCACGAACCCCACGAACTATTTTCAGCCGAACCTTTGTGTGAGTGTGAACTACCACGAACCCTACATCAACGAACCATGCGTTTCACGAACCTTGAGACATGGCCGGCGAACCTGATGCTCAAGCCTATGACCAAACCTTCATGGTGGCGATAAACACGAACGAACCTATGGACTGGCAAACCATCGCCGAACCATTCTGACAACCACCAACCATGAACGAACCTTGCATGGTTTCATGAACGAACCAATTTCTATGAATTGTCGATCGGACCACACCACAGGCCCAACCATTTACTTCCTTGGCCCACACTCGCCTTAGGCCCACAATCCTTATGCAGTCCATGCGGCATTCAGTTGGCCCAGTAAACCCCTTGGCCCAATTCCTTTGCTACGGCTCAATTTATACTGCCTTGGCCCAACAGCATTAAGCCGGCCCAATATGGTTGTCAAGCCCAATTCATTTTGTCTTGGCCCACCTATTCGGCCCATGGAATTTTTAGCCTAATAGAACCTTTCGGCCCAAAATCAATCCGGTCCAATATGACAAGAGACCAAGTGACATGATTCGGCCCATGTTGGCCCAATAGGCCCATGGGTTAAAATTCGGCCCACAATGGTAAAATGTGAACACCTTTTCGAAATTGAGTATAAGAATCATGCCTGAGAAATTTATTTACACATAAGGTTTAACAAATAACCTCAAAGTGTTAAAAATAAATGGGACCACTAAAACACCAAACTATGTTACAAAATGCAAAGAGTTATTAACCTTTAACTCGAAATTACAGGGCCGAATAAAGACTAAGACCGAGGAATGTTAGCCAACATTAGGGCTAACACCAACACATACACGCGCACAAAACACAATAATTGACACTCATAAGTTACATACAACTTGTGAACAATACAGGATAGTGAAATCAACACCAAGAACAATCAAGAGCGCGTGTCTTCATTCTTTTTAAGCTAAGTCAACCCTTCTACTACAAGGTGAGTTCATTTGTCCCTTTTCAAATTTATTTGTTTTACTTTGGGACTGAGAAGCATGTTAAACATTTTCATAAAACTCTTGAAATGTTATTTAATGCTTTAAACATAAACATGATACTTATGTTGAAACTTATGCTGGAACTTAGAATACTTTGAAGAACAATAGACTTGAAACTTATACTTTAAACTTAAGGCTTGAAAACATATGTTGGATGCTTATGAGACTTGATGCTTATGCTACAACAATATGCTTAAACTTGGTGGTTGATGCTTATGTTGCAAACTAGAAGCTTAAACTACACTCTTGATGCTTAAACTATAAACTATATTCTTAAACTACACTCTTGATGCTTTTGCTCTAAACTATATTCTTAAACTATACGCTTGATGCTTATGCTATGCACGATATACTTAAACTAGATGCTTAATGCTTACGCTATAAACTATACGCTTAACACTACGGATGCTTTAAATACTTTGAAAGCTATAAACTTGTCATGCAAAAGCAACGGTTTGGCCTCTCAGAGCTTGCCTCTCCGGTTGTTAAACTTTAAAAGCTATAACCTTATTATGCAAAAACAACGGTTTGGCCTCTCAGTGCTTGCCTCTCCGGTTGTTAAACTTTGAAAGCTATAAAACTTATTATGCAAAAACAACGGTTTGGCCTCTCAGTGCTTGCCTCACCGGTTGTTAAACTTTGGAAGCTATAAACTTGTTATGCAAAAGCAACGGTTTGGCCTCTCAGTGCTTGCCTTACTGGTTGCGAAACTATTTGGATGCTAAAACTATTGGCTATGGAAGAACAATAGTTGGTCTCTCAGTGCTTGCCTTCATGTGTTCTTCCTAGTCGGGACTTGAAGAACAATAGTTGGTCTCTCAGTGCTTGCCTTCATGTGTTCTTCACAGTCAGGACTAGAAGGAACCTATTATGGTCTCTCAGTGCTTGCCATAGGGTGACCTTTATAGTCGGGACTTGAGGGGTAGACTTATGGCCTCTCAGTGCTTGCCATACAGTGATTCCTCAATGTTCACTCATGCTATAAACTTAAACATAATGCTAAAGCTATAAACGAAATGGAGGGTAGGTAAGACGCTTAATTGTCATTAACAGCAATGTCCTATGCGACTTAGTATGTGGTGGGACGGCGTCTGGGCAGGTCGTAGGCTCGACTCAGGGGTATGCCCTATATATAAGCATACCGAGTTGGATGATACAGGTGGTGTTAATGAGATTAAGGTTGTTACCTAGGGAATGCATGAATGCTTTTGGGTCAACATCATAAACTTTTAAACACGATGCTTGTTAAACTTATTGAAGCTGTTACATACGAATGCTATAGACTTGTAAACTTTGAAAACAGTAAACTAAAGCTATGATGAAGGATGAATCGAACGGTAGGTAAAATGCTTAATTATCATTAATAACAATGTCCTGTGCGACTTAGTATGTGGTGGGACGGCGTCTGGGCGGGTCGTAGGCTCGACTCAGGGGTATGCCCTATATATAAGCATACCGAGTTGGATGATACAGGTGTTATTAATGAGGTTAAGGTTTTACCTAAAAAGGGTTGCAAAAGCTATTTTACAAATACTAAAACTACATGAACTCACCAACCATTGTGTTGACTTTGTTTTCTAACATGTTTTCTCAGGTGACGCACAGGGATAGACTTAAGACTTTCGGATTTGCATACTAGGCAGCCCAGATAGAGGACCTAGTAGACTTTTGGGAAGCACATCTGTTATTGATGATAAACATTACTTTTGATATCTTGTACATATACAAGATATAAACATGTTATTCTTTTGATAGGTTTACCTAGTTAAATTGCAGAACATTTCTATTGTAATTTAACTTTGTAATCCTATATATCATTTGATTGTGCTTTAGTTATTCTTAAACGTTGATGCTATGTAAACAATCTGATCATCATGATTATCAACCGCGATATCGCGCCCCGGGAACCTTCCGCCCGACGGGGACACCGATCCAACCCCGCCGGCTCGGGGTGTGACATCGGTCTCTCCAAACTAATAATGCTTAAGATTTCTATGGTTGAATAATTAGGTAAATCTCAACAACCACAATGTACCAAAGCACAAATGAATCAATCTAATCTAGATTAATTATGAATTTGAAATACATTGCATAAACAATCAACAAATAATCCAATGATCATGCAAATTACCTGAAAACCCGTTTAAACCACGATATCCCAACACCTTATTACTTGATTAGCTCTTAAGGTGGTGTATCCCACTGATTACAATCTGATTATATGAAATTCTTATGATTTACTATGATTAGTCAAATCACAATTAGGTTAAAACCAAGTTTTTATCCCAAAATCATGTGAAAATCGAGTTTTTATCGAAACCAATTCGAACTTTATTCACAAAATAGTTTAAGCATGAAATCAGATCATTCACAATAGTTTAATAACATTTACAATCATTCACAATCAGATTTAAATCAAAAGCAACGATTCATTCAATCAAACAAACCCGAAAAACCGAAAAATCATCCAATAATCATCCGTAATCTAGGTAGAATTAAAGATTTAGCCTAGAATCATCATCCAAACATTCATAAACATGAAATCAGATCTAAACATGGTAGAAAATTCAAGAACAAATGGAAAAGAACAACTACGATGCATAAACAAACCCGAAAACGCGTTCCGAGCACTTGTATACGCGATCTGAGCCTCCCCCGAGCGTCCGAATCAATCCCAAAGCTGCAAAATCTTCAAAAATATGTTTTTTCTTCAGTTTCAGCAGTCCTTGGGTGATTAAAACGCGAATTAGGGTTTCCCATGGCCTAAATATGTGAAAAATGCGCAAAGGGTCACTAAAGGAGGTCCATGGGCCGGTTCATGGGCTTAAAAGAGGTCCAAAGACCTGGTCAAATGACCGGTCAATGCGGGTCAACGGAGGGTCAAAGGCCAAATGGCTGGTCAATGGGCGCACGCGGGTCGCTGGGTCGCCCTCCGGGTCGCGCGCGGATCCTTGTGTTTGTACATTTGGTATGGGGCGCGGGTCAGGGACGGGCGGGAGCTATCCGGCAGGTTCATCTCATGGATTTTAGGGCCAACGTGGCACAGCCTGGAGCTGCCACGTGTCCCCTTGGCTGAAACTTTGGCAGATTTGCACAATACCCCCTCTGCACTTGCTGAAACTCATTTTTAAGCTCCGAAACGTCCTGAAATGCCATTTTTTTTCACGGAACTTCTAAAAATTATATTTTTAGCTTCCAACTTCATCAAAATAAATTCGGGCTCCAGTTTCTTCGCAACTACGAACGTTTATTTCGCGAAACCTACAAAAGTAACATTAAAAAATAAAATAAGTAAAAATTAATTAAGATATAATAAAAACTAAATAAAAATCTAATAAAATAAGATAAAATCCTATAAATTAAATACTAAAACGATGTGTAATTAACAACACATCAGCTTGATCAATGCTTAGGTTCGGGGAAAAAGGGTAAGGGGACTCGGTTATAGTGACATTGAACCTCCTTTTAACCATAATTACTCAAGCATGCCTAGAATCAACAACTCTGTTGATGATTTGATTTCAAAATTAGACCTTGGCATGAATTCTCAAATGGTTCTAATGAATTAGTTTCTCTCACAATTGATCCTGACTTAACAAATATGAACTGTTCTGATGATTCTAAGATTTGTGTAGAAAAACTAAGTATTCCAGATCAGGTTGATGTGAAGGCAAAAAGAAGTGCTAGGAAGAGTACAAATTGTCCTATTGTGTCTAATAAGTTAAAATTTTGAGTTCCTAAAATTGACTATGTTGGCAAATTTGAAACTATTAGTATTAAACCTAGTGAAATGGTCATAAATTTTAAGACTAAGTCTGTTAAAACTAATGTTAATGTTAAAAACAATTGTGTCTTGAAAACAAATGTTGCTTCTTTAAAAGAAAACGAAAACAAATTTCATTCCACAATCACTAAAGGGACGGGCTGAAAGGTAAATCCTAACTGTGAACCTTATGTTCCAAATGGGTCATTGGAACAAGTCTCTCTACAAGTTCATCTCCTGGTTCCAGTGATTGTGAGGTAAAAATTTTTGACCCAAATAAGTTTTATCATAAGTATGTTGTTATGCATTGGGGAAACCATGACTCATTTCTAGACATTTTCTGCACCAGCCCACTGAATTCTTCAATGCGATGAATCATAAGGTCATACCTAAGGCTAAACCAATCAGTAAGCCAAAGAGGATTGAGAAATCCTCCCAGCCTAAGGTGAAACAACAAAAGAAAGCTCAGAATCATCACCCTGCCAGATCCAACAAGATAAAACGGAATCAAAATAGTTTCCAACATCAAAGAAAAACTAAAATTTCCAAATCTAAAGTTCAGACAACTAGAAAAGGGAAATCACCTTTGAAAACAAATGATTCTGGCAGAGAAACTAAACCAATTGGTTCATTCAAAGATAATTCCAGAGTGCCTAAATCTGTAAAGATTTGGGTACCAGTATCTCATTTAATGTTTGTGTATCATGCTGGGACGACCAAATTGTAACCTTGTGATTTTTCCTAAAATATAATAGTGACTTAATTTCAATAAACGAAACCTTTTGGTGCATCTTGATTTTATTCTAAACGATAAACGTAGGTAAAATAAACAAAACATTGATAATTATATACAAGTATTTTTACATAAATATTTTGTTGGTTATGTATTCGAAATAAAATTTAATTATATTTAATTTATTATAAAATATGTCGACATTAATTATAAGAAGTATGTATATATAAATTTTTAATAAAATGGTTATATAAAATATAAACAAACAAGTTGTGAAATAATTATACTAAAATAATAATAATAATAATAATAATAATAATAAAAAAATAATAAATAAAAGAAATTTAATAATAACAAGAAATTTATTTTTCTTGAAAGTTTAAATCTTTAGTAAAATCTTTATAAAATACTTACAAAAGTGTTTAAATAAAGAATATAAGTTATAAACTTTACAAAGTAGTATTTACATAAAATAATAAGGTTTAAAAATTTAGTGGCTGAATATGTATTATAGTGGACTTGTTATGTGAGCTAGAAAAGTTAAAAACTAAAAGGGATAAAATAACAAAACATGAAGGACCTGGATTGTAAAAAACCTCAAAGTTTCTTTCTTCCTTCCCATGTTCTCTCGTTCGAGCAGTCTCCCATGACAGGTTCCTTCTAGCTCGACTAAAACGCTAGTTTTAATCCAAATCTTAAATGGGGATGCGTCTTCAACACGATTACGACCATAACCGTTCCACTAATAACACAAATTAATCACATTTAAGGCTCGAACGATAACCGAATGTATTCAACCACGAACGTAACTCAAACTCGGTTAAAATCAGAATCAAACATCAAATTTAAGTTACATATAATTAGGCGACTCAACTGTGAGAAAAACAAGATCAAAAATACGCTCCAAGGTTCAGTATATCTCCGGATTGATACTCAAGAACACTCGAGAGCTGTTGTTCTTCGAACCAGCTTAAAACAATCAAATTCCAGGTAATTACCCATGCCATTTTAGTCTTTTATACATGCCAAACAAAAGCCCTAAACATTCGAGGGCTCACAAATCCTTAAAAGAACGAATTGAGATTGATTTCAAATTAGGGTTCATAAGGATTTTGAGGAGAACATTCTGAAGTGGTTAAGTTTAATTAAACAACTAACCCACCACCCAGCTTAGTGGTAGAACGATGTGTTTGGTTGTGTGGCTCGAGTTCAAATCCCTCTTCAGCCATGTTAAACGAATTTTTTTAGTCTTAGAATGAGTTTTGATATATTTTAATACTCCAACCCTTTTAAATATTGATATAAACCTTCTGTTTAATATTAACAAGTTAAAAAAAAACTATATATGTATCATCTTATTTACAATTGTTAATATAAAGTTTGTATTAACAATGTATTTTCATTTAAAATTTTATATTATTGATTTTTATGAATTATTTTATTAAAAAAAAATCATTTTACATCAAACAATTTATTGTAGTAAATTTTTTTTAATATTTTATTTCACAAACATGTTTAATAAATACTTAAACTATTTAGTGTGATTAATTATTTATAAAATATATTTTTTTTAATTATTTCATTTCAAGAAACTGGAAACTTTTATAGAAATTATTTTAAATAATTTCACTTATTAATACATCATTTAATTAAATCCTTTTATAATAAATAATAGTATTTATTACATTTAAAACTATAAAGTTTTATGCTTAATTTTTTATAATATTTATTTAAACACATGAATAAAATATATGTAATTATAAAATGTTATTCTTTGATCATAACCTATGGAAAACATTTAAAGAATTTATTCCTTTAAAGTGGTTTAAATAAATTAAAATAAGGGGTTAGAACTCAAAACTCTTTTAGTAGAACCATAGTCAAGCTTTAGTTAAGATACAAGACTTAACCATTATTCATATCTAACTTTTAGGGTGAAAAATAGTGACTTTACTCTACAAAATCATTATCAAAGTCAAGTGGAAAGCAAAACATGTGAGTTCTCATATCCCTTTTTACATTTTGTAATATTTTGGGATGTTACACATGTCTTATACACAAACATTATTATTCTTATTAAAAAACCATTTGTAGATGCAAAAGCCTTAGTTCTAGATTGAATAGGTTTGAACGTCATATGTGTTATTACTTGTTGCAAATATTTGGATTAAGATAGAAGACGTTTCACACATAAACATAAACATACACTAGTAACTTGGAATGGTTAGATACCTTCCACACATAGACTTAGGTCTTTGTGTAAATAAGTGAAAGTGTGCATCATTGCAAACTTGTGAATTACATCTTTAAACCAATGACCTAGCTAGTCTAGATTTGAACATTGTGATGGCACTTGTTTGAAGACATTGGTTGAAGACATAAACATTGTGTGACTTGTAAACATGTATACTTTGAATCTATTTCATTTTGGAACATTTGGTTTAGCATCTTTCATTATCAACATATAAATCTATGAGTTCTCACCAACTATGCAAATAGTTGATCAAACTCTATTTTACATCTGTAACAGATTTAAGCTTTGGATGAAGATCATATAGGGGATTTAAGACCTAATTTAATATTAATCAAGTTATTGTATTTGAATTCATGATGTAATGGTTGATTGTATTGTATGAATTATTGTGAAATGAATGTTTTGGTTATAAATGAGATTGTTTAAATATGAAACTTACAAATAGCACCATGAGCTTTTGGACAATTACACATCGCGCCCCGACCTGTTCCGCCGTCGGCCGGGGTGTGATAGATTAGTATCAGAGCCATGGTTATAGGGAATTAGGTTATTAGAAATGGTGACCTAGTCTATAACTAAGCTAACCCCAAATATGAGTTATCTCATATTATACATTATATACTTGTGTGTTTATGTGCTACATGTTAAACTTTACAATATGTGCTACATGTTTTATTATATGCCATATCTTGTTACCATAGAGGATGCCTTAGTTTATAAATGACATATGACATTAATATTTAAGTATACCATAGAGGAATGACTTAGATTATAGCAATCATATGTTTCTCATAGTTTAGGTATACCATAGAGGTACCTTAGACAATTATAAAGGTTATGACATATGATATTCTATAGTTTAAGAAAACCTTAGAAATTATCAAAGTTAATTCTTATCTCATATTCACAAACACGCGATAACTCTTTAGATGTTAGGAATTCAAATCATTAGGCTAAGTGCCTAATCAAAGACTCTAAGTTAATCCAATACATATATGTTTATATGTATTCAAATTGATTTTATAATCCCGTTAGAATTCAGTTTGTAAGTGGACATGTAGTAACTAGAAGAGTGAAATACCGGTAATTAGGATTCCTGTCTAGGAAAGATATTCGTATAAATCCCCGATGTACTGTGGGCCCAGTCTATCTTTCCTGGGGACTCCTAATGAGAGTATTTTCACTTATAGGCCAAAGCATGTCACACCAAACACTTTATAAATTATATAATTCTAATATGTCAAAGGTGTTCAATTTTGAATACCATTCCTTATTGTTTTAAACAAGTCCAAATGATTTATTATGTGTTGTTTTATTTCCATGACATTTTATCTAAGAATAGTAAATATATTACTATATCTAAGGTATTAACAATGTCAAAAATATCAAATGTTCTCTTTAAATCTCCAATTCCAATTCCTATATGAAAACCTAGCCCTTATGTTTCCAAAAACTCAAATTCTCTAAATACCTATCTTATCCCTTCTAACAAATCCTAAGAAAATATAATCTTAAAATATCAATTTCTATAACACATCTTTCAGATGTGATTTTCAAAGTCCTGTTAGAGTTAAGTTTGTTAAGATGAACATGTACTAACTGCTGTCTAGGAAAGCGATTCATAATCCTCAACGGGGGACCAGTTTAGATTTCATGGGGATATCTTAATGAGAGTATTTTACCTATAGGCCAAAGCATGATTTCAATATGCAACTAAATTCTAACAAATCAAAGGTATCCAATTTGGATACTACTCCCTTCATTTTATTCAAATTCAAATGATAATAGGACTTTACATACAAATATCTCAAATCCTTTGACATCATACACTCAAGGTTAGTGATGGTGATTCATTACTATAATCTAGAATATATGAGGTCAAAATTCTTTGTACACACATGATTCAAGAAAACAATAACATTATATCTATGATTTGTGATGGTAATACCTCATAACATCTAAAAGAATATGGTGTTACATATTGTTAGATAAACATGATTCAAGAAAACAATAACATCATACCTAAGATATGTGATGATGATATATCATAACATATAAAAGGAAGTGGTGTTACGTATTCTTTGTTTGGTAATCATTATTCAAGAAAACAATAACAATATACTTAAGATTTGTGATAGTGATACATCACAGCATCTAAAAGGTTATAAGTCCACAATATTTTTACTTATGAATGAAAATTCAAATATACAGTAGAATATTCAAATTTTGATTTAAATTCATAACATATAGATCAAAATCAAGTCAATTATTCAACTTCTAATCAAGTGTATGTGTGAAGTTTAGGTTAGTATTGGTAAGGTGATTGGTATACTTTCAAAGTACTATTGATGTGGTGGGTTGGCTACGGTATACCCTATATATAAGCACCAATAGTACATTGAGAGTAGCACCAAAAGCTTAACCAAAAAGGTTGTTATTTAGACAAAGTTGTTAGTCAAAACTCAAACATTCACAAATCCCTATTTCTATTCAGAATGCAAACCATCGTCGCGCAAACGAGCGTAGAATGGCTGCTGAAATCGCACGCCAAATGGCTGAAGTAATACCAAATACGGTAATTCAACTACAACAACACTTCAATGCTAATCAAAACAATGCTAACAATGCTAATCAAGAAGTGCCAAATCGATAAAAGAAGAAAAATCTCTAAGTGTTGGTCGATTGGACCCATCGCGGTACGCGATGGAGGGATTGAGATTCCTTCGCGGTACGCGATGCATGAAGGAAATCTGAGATCTCCGGATTTCTTCGTGGTACGCGAAGACTTTTTGGGCATCTCGTCGCGGTACGCGACGGGTGTGGCGGTGCAGTGATCTGATCTACTTCATCAGATTTCATGCAAGAAAAATTTTATTCTTCTTCTCTTCGTTTCTGCTTCGTTTTCAGGCGACAAAAAACCACCGAACATCATCAAAACTCACATCTGAAGCCACCAGAAGTCACCGATCGTGCCAGGGATCGTCTCTACAAGTTCTGATCGTCATTTTACCCGCAAAACTCCGTCTGATTAGGTAATGATCCGTTTAAACCTTCTAGTTTGATTTTGATTGATTAGATCTTGATTTTGAACGTAATGACATAGTTAGGATTGTTGATTATTGCCTAGATGATGGCTAGGATTGATTATAAACAAAGAACACGAAGTTTTAACGGTTAAATCCTTGTTTTGATCCGTTGTAATGCCCGGTTTGCATGAAACCATACCCATGATTATAATGGTTTAATCCATTTGATTATAACAATGTAGGTGATTAGTTGGATTAATCCTTGAAATGCAAGGTTAAATCCAAGTGTTTCAAACTAATCACAATCATTAACATACTCATTGGAATGATTATCTGATGTTTATGATAACAGTCAGATTAGTATGTTAAACTTGGTTATTACACCTATTCTGATCCTACATTGTGATATTTCATGATAATTGGGTAATCAATAACAAGGATTGATCATTCCTAAGCCATTAAATTATCTAGAAACTGTTACAATATTATAATCAACAACATTAACTATTTGGTTAATCTGAGATTATTCTGATTAATCAAAAGTGTCATCAACTTTGTTTTAGGAATCTAATGCAATGTAGGTTCCTACATTATCATACATTGTATGATATAGCATTAAATTAATTAATTATATAATTAATATCGAGTTGATGATTTACTAAGCAATGTCTTTGACATTGAACGTTCAGAAAGATATGATCAGTAAAATAGAACATAATTAACTTATTAAATATAACTAAATGCAGAATCATCTCTTTGTTGTTAGCTTTGAGAGATTTTGCTACCCTTATCTCATCAGGTGAGTTTCGTACAACCCCTTTTATTTTTAATCTTTTATAAACATCGGGGAAACTCTGCAAACTGTTGTCTGAACATATGATATGCATCAATGATATCTGTGTGATTTCATTTGACTGTTGAGAACTTGTGGGATTTCATGGGATTTTGACTGTTGAATTGAACTCTATCATGAACTGAAAGTCCTCATTCTTGAACTGTATCTAGTGAACCCATGTGTGGCCGAACAGAAAACATTGATGTACTATTGGTTGACACCCCATTCGCTGGGAGGATTGCATCTCACCTTGTGTGAATGTTTGTTATCTGTTTCCTAAACTTCTTAATGGTATGATAGACATTAAGATAATGAGGCAATAAGATATGTACCGACGGGTAATATCTTGAGAACTGAACTAGACGTCCGAAAGGAACTAGATACGGGTCCCATGGTTATCCGGAACTGAACTTTTGAGAACGTGCTTATCATATCATATTGTTTTAAATTGAACTGTCGAACTCACCAACTTTGTGCTGACGTTTCAAACTCAAATCTTTTTGCAGGTAAGCAGTAATAGACGGTGAGGATGCACTTTCGGGATATTTGCATTTTAATAATTAGTATTGTAATTAAATAAATATAGTTGTAATGTGGTTGTGATTGCGACACCCTGGTAATGTATTTACTTTAAGTTAATCTGTGTGCTTATGATATCGGTTCAAGTAAGTCACACCTCACCTCGGAGACATCACCACTATGCTTCCGCAACCGGTTCGGTGAGGTCAGGCCAGACACGAGGTGATGAGAGGTGGGGGTGTGACAATCATAATCATCATCAGCATCATCATCATCATTAGCACCACCACCACCACCAGCACCACCACAACCAGCAGCAGCAGCAGCACCACCACCACCAACATCAGCATCAGCAGCGTCAGCGTCACCAGCACTAGCACCACCACCTGCACCAGCACCAACCCCATTGCCACCGCCACCGCCACCGGTGAGGGCACATAATCTTCATCTATATTTTCAAAAGAGGGTTTAAGTGCATTGGCTGCCTTGTTTGCCCACATGATCTCTCTTTCTCATTGGTTGGCCGGATATCTTTCTCTCTTCTCAAATACAAACTCAGTCTCAGAGTTAGATGAATCAGAGGAAGCATACTTCTCAGTTTTTGTTGTATTAGCTTGATCATGCTCCTCTGCCACGAAGGCAATGATGGTGGCTTACTTGGTAATATCATCTTCGAGCCCGACAAATAACCTGTCGAATTTCTCCAACGGTCTCATATCAGTAAAGATCTTCTTGCCTTTCATATTGATCACCATGTATGAGAAGATATCGTGAGGCATTTTCTTCAGAACAAGCATGCCTACGGTCGGGACAAGGTTCTCATGCCGCTTGTTGATAATGACCTGAATGAATCGTGGAAATGCCAGAAACCTTTCTTTCATTTCCCTTTATTGTTGTCGTACATATCTTTGAAAATCATCCGCGAAAAGTTGAAGTCGACTCCGAGGGCGATGGCCACTGCGCATGAGCTAAGAGTCTAGTTAAGCATATCATAACCTCCTTTCCTTCCTGAAAAGCACTGGGTGACAACATGTGTCAAGTACCTCTAGTAGGGATGAAGTAGCTTCTTTTCCGTTGGCGGGTATAGGCCCTCATACCCCACTCTCAGCAGTGTAGCCTTCACTAACTGATCTTCAAGTTCTGTTGATTTGTTCAGTGATCATAACCGGTTGCCCACAAACCTTCCCAATGAAGCAAACATTCCCATTGACATCCTTGTCTTTAGTGACGGAGTTCCAGAAATTTTTAATGAGGCTAGATACAATTTTTGGACACTCCATAATAGCAAAGTTAAAAGGAGACAAGATGAATTCGTGAATCATCGACTTGAACATGTCGTGCTTGGCTGGAGGATCTCCAAGGAAAGTCGTCATGTTTTGATATGGGCAAAACATAATTCAGCAATCTGAAACAAAAACATATTAAGTAGATAAACAAGTTTAAGAAAACAAATTCAAATTTAAAATTAAGTTCACAAAATTCACTAAGTTCACAAAATGGAACAAGTTCATGAAGGAAATACAGTTCATGAAATTATAGGACTTCACAAAATCATAGTTCACGAAATCATAGTTCACGAATATGAGTTCATGTATTCATAAGTTCACGAAATTCAAAATTTGGTGTACAGTTTTTCGTCCAGAACTTTCTCGATTTTGTTACATGGAAGTTCAGTTTGGTCTCTATCTGCTCAGAATCCAGAAACGAACAACATGTTCAAAAATCAAGTCCAATTTTGCTTATTTCATGAAAGTTTTATGGAAACAGGGAAAGTTTACGAAGAAAAGTACACAAACTTGAAAATGTTCGAATAACTTTTGTTTCAGCGGTCAAAATTTTATCAAAATCTATACCTAGGTTGGTTTTTAAGAGATCTGCAAGATGGTCAGAATGGATTGTAGAACGATCAAATGTGTCCACGTCATTGATGACGTAATTCTCGTATGCAACTGTCACAGTCTCCTCCTGTTAGAGAAATTTCGTCCCGAAATTTAGTGAAGACTTACATTATGACAATCGTTTATGAGAATAGATGTGGATACTTTGATTTCATTTGATCTTCACGTTCCCAAGTATATTCAGGTCCACGTTGCGAGTTCCATCTCACTTTAACGATTGGTATGCGACTACGTTTTAACACTTTCGTTTCTCGATCCATTACCTCTACTGGTTCTTCACTGAACTGAAGTTTTTCATCAACATGAATCTCTTCTAGAGGTACGATCAATGATTCATCAGTTAAGCACTTCTTCAGATTAGATACATGAAAGACATCGTGAATGTTACTGAGTTCAAGAGGTAATTCAAGTCTGTAGACTACTGATCCGATTCGTTCAAGGATCTTGAATGGCCCTACAAATCTTGGTGAAAGTTTACCTCTTTTCCCGAATCTGAAAATGCCTTTCCAAGGTGACACTTTCAACATTACCCGATCACTTACTTGGAATTCGAGTGGTCTACGGCGATTATCAGCATAACTCTTTTGACGATCGCGAGCAGCTTTGATTCGTTCCTGAATGAGTGCGATCTTATCAGTTGTTTCCTGAATGAATTCTGGGCCGATGATTTGGTTTTCACCTACTTCTGACCAACAGATAGGTGATCTACATTTGCGTCAATAAAGTGCTTCAAATGGAGCGCATTGGATACTGGTATGGTAGCTGTTATTGTATGAGAATTCAACAAGTGGAAGATGAATATCCCAGCTACCTCCAAAATCAATCACACAGCTTCTGAGCATGTCTTCAAGAGTTTGATTTGTTCGTTCAGTCTGCCCGTCAGTTTGTGGATGATAAGCTGTGCTCATATTGATTTGCGTGCCCAGAGCATTCTGAAGAGTTTGCCAAAATCGTGACATAAATCGACTATCTCTGTCAGAAATGATAGAGATCGGTACTCCATGTCGAGACACAATCTCATTAACATAAAGTTTAGCGAGTCGATCCATGGAATAATCCTCTCGGATGGGTAAGAAATGCGCAGATTTAGTAAGGCGATCAACGATAACCCATATAGAATCATGATTACGTGATGTTCTGGGTAATTTAGTAATGAAATCCATAGATATCTGATCCCATTTCCACATAGGAATCTCAGGTTGTTGTAATAACCCAGAAGGTCGTTGATGTTCAGCCTTAACTTTGAGACATGTTAGACATCGATCCACGTATTCAGCTACGTGTTTCTTCATTCCAGGCCACCAGTAAAAGTCTTTAAGATCTTTATACATTTTATCAGCACCTGGATGAATAGAATACCTGGATTTGTGCGCCTCATCCAAGATAATTGTTCGAGAGTTATCGAATAGAGGAACCCACATTCGGTCTTTGAAATACAACAGTTCATCAGCCTTAGTATCGAGTTTCTTATCTAATCCTCTCAGTCCCTCAGCAACATAGTTTGTGGCTTGTAAAGCTTGTTGCTGAGCTTCTTTGATCCGAGGAATCAGACTGGTTTGAATAGTCATACCTAACGCTTTTACACGTAACGGTTTGACTCGTTCCTTGCGACTCAAGGCATCGGCTACAACATTCGCCTTACCTGGGTGATAACGAATTTCACAGTCATAGTCGTTTAAAAGTTCAACCCATCGCCTCTGTCGCATGTTCAACATTTTCTGATCTAGAATATGTTGGAGGCTTTTGTGATCAGTGTATATAATACACTTAGTTCCGTACAGATAATGTCTCCAAATCTTGAGTGCAAACACCACTGCACCAAGTTCTAGATCATGAGTGGTATAGTTCTTCTCATGTACTTTCAGTTGTCGAGAAGCGTAAGCAATTACCTTATCCTTTTGCATTAGAACACACCCAAGACCTTGACGTGAGGCATCACAATACACTGTGAAGTTATCAGTACCTTCCGGTAGTGCCAAGATAGGTGCATTACAGAGTTTATGTTTCAACAGTTGGAACGCCTCCTCCTGTTGAGAACTCCATATAAACGGTTGATTTTTCTGTGTCAATGTAGTCAGTGGCAAGGCTATCTTTGAAAAGTTCTTGATAAACCGGCGATAATAACCTGCCAACCCCAAAAATTGGCGTATTTCAGTCGGGGTTCGTGGTGTCTCCCATTGTTTCACCGCCTGAATCTTACTGGGATCCACTTGAATACCGTTTTGATTTACTACATGACCAAGAAATTGAACTTATCGTAACCAGAACTCACACTTGGAGAACTTGGCATATAATTTTTCACGTGCCAAAAGTTCTAGGATTAATTTCAAGTGTTGAGCATGTTCTTGTTGATTTTGAGAATAAATAAGAATATCATCAATAAACACAATCACAAATTTATCCAGATAAGGTCTACATACTCGATTCATCAGATCCATGAAAACTGCTGGTGCATTTGTTAAACCAAACGGCATTACTAGAAATTTGTAATGTCCGTATCGAGTTCTGAAGGCAGTTTTAGGAATATCATCATCATGAATACGTAACTGATGATATCCAGATCTTAAATCGATTTTTGAAAAATAAGTAGCACCTTGTAGTTGATCAAACAGATCATCGATACGAGGTAGTGGATAACGGTTCTTGATTGTCAGTTTATTGAGTTCCCTGTAGTCAATACACATCCTGAATGAACCATCCTTCTTTTTCACAAAAAGAATAGGTGCTCCCCAGGGTGAGAAACTAGGTCTGATAAAACCTTTGTCTAACAGTTCTTGCAATTGACCTGAAAGTTCTTGCATTTCGGATGGTGCAAGCCGATAAGGGGCTTTAGCAACAGGTGCTGCACCTGGAATCAAGTCGATTCGAAATTCAACTTGTCTTACTGGGGGTAATCCTGATATGTCCTCAGGAAAAACTTCAGGAAAATCCTTGACTACTGGGATATCTGTGATTTGTTTGGATGAAGAATTGTGCTCAGTCACATGTGCCAGGAAAGCATAACAGCCTTTCCTTAAGAATTTCTGAGCTTGCATACAAGATATGATACCAAGTCTTCTACCAGCTCGTTCTCCTTGAACTACCAGTGTATTATCGTTAGGTAATGGAATACGGATCACCTTGTTTTGACACACAACTTCCGCTTGGTTATTAGAAAGCCAATCCATGCCAACAACGACATCAAAGCTCCCAAGCTCAATAGGAAGTAAATCAATATCGAAAAGATGATCATTCAGATTCAAGGAACATCCTTGAATGACACTGTTAGTTTTGATTAACTTGCCATTAGCAAGTTCAATAACATAAGGAGTTTCTAGATCTACCGTAGGCAATGAAATTAATGATGCAAATTCAGGAGAGATAAAGCTCTAATTGAGAAGAAACGTACCAGTGACAATATTTGCATCATGTCTCGCCTCAGTCGCACCAATCTGAAAAGCTCTCCCCCTAGCTTCAGTTCCCGAATTGGTGTTATTGTTTGGACAATTTCGTAAGAAAAGATCAGGACTTCCACATTTGTAACATGACCGGTTGGTTTGAGTGGTTTGTCGTGGTGCTTGATTTTGTGGTTGAGCAGGAAAGTTGCAATATTTAGCATAATGTCCAACTCGGTTACAGTTCAGACAAACAGGACATAGTCCCGTGTGGTGGAGTGGACACTTATTGCATTTGGGCGCCTGCCCAGTATAAACTTTCCTCTCGGGAATAGCAACACCATAGTTTTTCACAGTTGGCTTGCTCTGGGTGATCTCAGCCGGAGCTTTCGCCTTGGTTTTACCAAACCACTTTCGTTTGGTACCTTTTGTCACATTCGAGGTACCGACATCACTACGACTATGAGCCGTCTGAGGTTTCAAAGACAAAGTACCACTCCTTACCGCCTCATTGGTAAGCTTAGTGGTCAAAAGAATCGTGTGTTTCAAGGTTGTGGGTTCAGCAGCAGTCACCATTCCCCGAATCTGGGGAATCAAACCCTTAATGTACTTCTCGATCAAAGCAGCTTCTGTAGGAAACATATCGGGAAGTAAACAAGTAAGTTCATGAAACCGATCGGTGTAAGCCAAACAATCAGCACCGATCATAGAGTGATTCCAAAATTCCTCTTGGAGTTTTTGAATTTCAGTGATTGGGCAGTACTCTGATCTAATCAGAGTTTTAAAATCGTTCCAGCCCATTGAGTCGACTGTGGCTGAACCCAAAGTCTTGGCCTGGGTATTCCACCAGGTCAAAGCTGAGTCTTTCAACGAACAGGCAGCATAAGACACCTTATGCTCCTCCAAACACTGACTGATTTTGAGCTTAGTTTCCATCTCCTCGATCCACCTTAAAAGACCAGCCGCTCCTTCTTTGCCAGTAAAAGTCGGAGGGTTACAGGAAGCAAAATACTTGTAAGTACATCCCTGTCTGGGTGGATCAGGAATAATGGTAGTTGTACCGGTGGTGGTATGTGTTTCAACGTGACCACCTGTAGCATTATGTTCAACATGATCGTGATCTCTACCAGAACCTGCGGTAATATGTGGTTGGTGTTGTGTTAGTACACCACAAGCAGATAGTTGTTCACGCACAATTCGTGCTATCATAGCCTCATTTGTTTCAGATCCGCTTGTACCAACAGGTGGAACAGTGCTTGCTCCAGGGTTCACTGGTGGAGCAGTATTTGTTTCCAAGTTCCCAGGTGGAACGACGTTCACTTCCGGATTGATACGTGGTTCCGGATTTGATTCAACATTCACAAGTGGAATTTGATTCGGTTCAGGGTTTGTAATGTTCTTAGCAGCTTTCTTAGCTGGTCAACCTCTTTTAGGAGCCATTAATCTGCTCACAAGCAGACAAATTCAGGTCAGTTTAAGAACATTAAAGATATAACCCATTTTATCACATAATTTCAATCATATTCAGTTACACTGAAATTTATATTGAAATGTGATATAAGAATACAGTATAACTACATGAATTTAGTCCAGACATGTACTCGATACACACAGATCACACAATTATTCGTAGTTATACTTAGCCCTGTTATTTCAAAAACATGTTAGAGTCTTACCCAGCTCATTGCATTGCAACACATGTTTTTAAAGATATGTTCATACAGGACTAGGATATGTTCTCAGTTCATGCACTAAGTTCCCATATAACCAATAGATATGTTCTCGTACAGTATGGCTCTTGTACTGTACTTTAGTTACAGACACATTCACAATTAGATTCGTTCACAATTCAGACATGTTCTCGTACAGTATGGCTCTCGTACTGTACTTTAGTTACAGACACATTCACAATTAGATACGTTCACAATTCAGACATGTTCTCGTACAGTATGACTCTCGTACTGTACTTAAGTTACAGACATATTCACAATTAGATACGTTCACAATTCAGACATGTTCTCGTACAGTATGGCTCTCGTACTGTACTTTAGTTACAGACACATTCACAATTAGATACGTTCACATTTCAGACATGTTCTCGTACAGTATGGCTCTCGTACTGTACTTTAGTTACAGATACATTCACAATTAGATACGTTCACATTTCAGACATGTTCTCGTACAGTATGGCTCTCGTACTGTACTTTAGTTACAGACACATTCACAATTAGATACGTTCACATTTCAGACATGTTCTCGTACAGTATGGCTCTCGTATTGTACTTAAGTTACAGATATATTTGCATACAGTATTGCTCCCGTACTGTATTTCAGCAAAATATATATTTTAGTTCGATATATTCGCATACAGTATTGTTCCCGTACTGTATTTCAGCGAAATATATATTTTAGTTCAATATATTCGCATACAGTATTGTTCCCGTACTGTATTTCAGCGAAATATATATATTAGTTCAATATATTCGCATACAGTATTGTTCCCGTACTGTATTTCAGCGAAATATATATATTAGTTCAACATGTTCTCACACAGAATTGTTCTCACACAGAATTGTTTATAGTTCAACATGTTCCAACACCCAAATAGTACATTACACAGATCGATACACAAAACACCCATTTTATTACATTACCATAGTTTTATACACACAACATTTTGATATAACCAAAAGTCATAATATCCCATACTGACCACATCATATACTACAACCAAGAAAGAAAAGAACAGAAAAGAGAACTCCCCCATCTACACACTGCTCATCTGAAGATCCCATAATGATCTTCTGTACATACTCATCGCATAAAGTATGATTAGAAAGAAAGTATCATGGCCACCATTGCCATGACTACTGCCAGGATCATCATCCTGGTCTCGGTACTCGCCACTCCAAACCATGCCAAAAACTCTGTCGCTCTCTCTCTCACCCAACTCCATCCCTCAGTCATCCATGCCACTTGCCGCCAAAATGCAGCAAGCATAATCTGTCCCCATGTCATCCTCAGTCTATCATCCATCGCGGTTCTCCAGGCTCGAGTATCGGTGTCCAACGCCTTCACTTGATCCATCAGGGTCAAATGAGAAGTGAGGATCTCTAATATGGTCATACGTGTATCCTCAACCATAGCCTGACACTGCTGTAGACTCTGCTGTGTCCCTTGCAAGTTCTGAGTAACTTGCTGCAACTGTGCTCTCAGCTCTGCCTGATGGGAGGATTCTCCCACCTCGTGTATAGTGTCGGGCTCATCTCTAGGCGCCATCTGACGTCTAGGAGGAAGACCTGTCGTCTTGCGAGCTTGACCTCGCATCCGCCTCAACCCGTCCCAAACGGGAATCCTAGGAGGAGAAACACTCTGCCTCCTATCAACAGGAACATTCTCAGCAGGTAACTGAGAATGTCTAGAGGAAACGGGTGATACTGGTAATGGTGGTGTAACTGGCACAGGTGGTGGTGGTAATACTGGTGATGGTGGTGGTGGAGTAACAGGTCTGGGGTCTGACGGTGTATGTGGTCCGACAGGGGACGCCTGTGAGGCTGCCGATAATGCCTCACTAGGACCTGAATCTGATCCTGTACTAGAGCTAGGTGTGTCATCCAACCTCAGATAAGGGAACCTCTGATAAATATACTACTCAGCTGGATCGGCCATCGCTGTACAATCAAAATTTCTAATCAATATCATGACATAAATATTAAATAACAATATTTAATATGAACATGATATGATGCTTTCTCCTATCTCAAAACAACTATTCGTCCTTATAGTTATTAATGTTCCGCTTGAGTCAAATCAAACTAGAATGCACAAGTGTTGCGGATTTCAGTTATGCTGGCCACTCATAACTGAAATTCGTACCACCTGATTATCCTGTCTTAATTCAAAACAAGTTTTGTTCGTAAAACATGTTCGGTGCTCTCTGTGTTACTATTCGAGCCTATGGTTATAGTCTAGGTCTCTAAGTCAACCTAATTCTCTATAACCTGTGGCTCTGATACCACCCTGTCACACCCCCACCTCTCGTCACCTAGTGTCTGGCCTGACGTCACTGAACCGGTTGCGGAAGCATAGTGGTGATGTCTCCGAGGTGAGGTGTGACTTACTTGAACCGATATCATAAGCACACAGATTAACTTAAAGTAAATACATTACCAGGGTGTCACAATCACAACCACATTACAACTATATTTATTTAATTACATTACTAATTATTAAAGTGCAAATATCCCAAAAGTGCATCCTCACCGGCTATTACTGCTTACCTGCAAAAAGATTTGAGTTTGAAACGTCAGCACAAAGCTGGTGAGTTCGACAGTTCAATTTAAAACAATATGATATGATAAGCACGTTCTCAAAAGTTCAGTTCCGGATAACCATGGGACCCGTATCTAGTTCCTTTCGGACGTCTAGTTCAGTTCTCAAGATATTACCCATCGGTACATATCTTATTGCCACATTATCTTAATGTCTATCATACCATTAAGAAGTTCAGGAAACAGATAACAAACATTCACACAAGGGGAGATGCAATCCTCCCAGCGAATGGGGTGTCAACCAATAGTACTATCAATGTTTTCTGTTCGGCCACACATGGGTTCACTAGATACAGTTCAAGAATGAGGACTTTCAGTTCATGATAGAGTTCAGTTCAACAGGCAAAATCCCATGAAATCCCACAAGTTCTCAACAGTCAAATGAAATCACACAGATATCATTGATGCATATCATATGTTCAGACAACAGTTTGCAGAGTTTCCCCGATGTTTATAAAAGATTAAAAATAAAAGGGGTTGTACGAAACTCACCTGATGAGATAAGGGTAGCAAAATCTCTCAAAGCTAACAACAAAGAGATGATTCTGCATTTAGTTATATTTAATAAGTTAATTATGTTCTATTTTACTGATCATATCTTTCTGAACGTTCAATGTCAAAGACATTGCTTAGTAAATCATCAACTCGATATTAATTATATAATTAATTAATTTAATGTTATATCATACAATGTATGATAATGTAGGAACCTACATTGCATTAGATTCCTAAAACAAAGTTGATGACACTTTTGATTAATCAGAATAATCTCAGATTAACCAAATAGTTAATGTTGTTGATTATAATATTGTAACAGTTTCTAGATAATTTAATGGCTTAGGAATGATCAATCCTTGTTATTGATTACCCAATTATCATGAAATATCACAATGTAGGATCAGAATAGGTGTAATAACCAAGTTTAACATACTAATCTGACTGTTATCATAAACATCAGATAATCATTCCAATGAGTATGTTAATGATTGTGATTAGTTTGAAACACTTGGATTTAACCTTGCATTTCAAGGATTAATCCAACTAATCACCTACATTGTTATAATCAAATGGATTAAACCATTATAATCATGGGTATGGTTTCATGCAAACCGGGCATTACAACGGATCAAAACAAGGATTTAACCGTTAAAACTTCGTGTTCTTTGTTTATAATCAATCCTAGCCATCATCTAGGCAATAATCAACAATCCTAACTATGTCATTACGTTCAAAATCAAGATCTAATCAATCAAAATCAAACTAGAAGGTTTAAACGGATCATTACCTAATCAGACGGAGTTTTGCGGGTAAAATGACGATCAGAACTTGTAGAGACGATCCCTGGCACGATCGGTGACTTCTGGTGGCTTCAGATGTTAGTTTTGATGATGTTCGGTGGTTGTTTGTCGCCTGAAAACGAAGCAGAAACGAAGAGAAGAAGAATAAAATTTTTCTTGCATGAAATCTGATGAAGTAGATCAGATCACTGCACCGCCACACCCGTCGCGTACCGCGACGAGATGCCCAAAAAGTCTTCGCGTACCACGAAGAAATCCGGAGATCTCAGATTTCCTTCATGCATCGCGTACCGCGAAGGAATCTCAATCCCTCCATCGCGTACCGCGATGGGTCCAATCGACCAACACTTAGAGATTTTTCTTCTTTTATCGATTCCGGGCAATACAGGACTCCGTTTTGTGCACGGTTTTCGCCCACGTTCATCATTTCTCGCATATTATCAATCTGTAACAATTACAAGTATTAGAACAACGTGGATTTCTAGAACGATCAAATGTGTCCACGTCATTGATGACGTAATTCTCGTATGCAACTGTCACAATGATGATGATGTTGATGATGATGCTAATGATGATGATGATGCTCTTGGTGGTGGTGCTGCTGCTGATGCTGCTACTGATGACGATAATGATGATGATGATGATGGAGGTGGCGATGGCGGGGCACCGGCGGTGGAGGTGGTGGTGGTGGTGATGGTTGGATGGTGATGCTGATGGTGATGGTGTGATGCTAGTGGTGGTGATGGTGATGGTTGTGGTGGTGGTGCTGGTGGTGGTGATGGTGGTGATGATGATGCTGATGATATGATGATGATGATGATGATGATGACGGTGGTGGTGGTGGTGCTGGGAATGGCGGTGGCGGTGGTGGTGGCGCTGGCGCTGGGCAGGCGCATGGGCTGGCGCTGGTGCGTGTACTGGTGCCGGTGCTGGGGCTGCTGATGATGATGCTCATGATGATGATGGTGGTGGTGGTGGTGATGGTGCTGGTAATGGTGATGGTACTGATGATGATGATGATGATGATGATGATGATGATGATGATGATGATGCTGGTGGTGGTGGTGGTGGTGTTGGTGGTGGTTGTGGTGGTGCTGGTGCTGCTTCTGCTGCTGATGATGCTGATGCTGATGATGATGATGAAACTGATAAAGAAAAGAAAGAAGATGAAGATGATAAAAGGGATGATGATGATGATGATAATGATGATGAAACTGATAAAGAAAAGGAAGAAGATGAAGATGATAATGGGGATGATGATGATGTGGTGGTGGTGGTGGTGCTAATAAAGGTGGAGCATATGAGAAAAGGGATGATAAAGAAGATGATCAAGACAAGGGTGGGGATGATCAAGGAAATGCCTTATCCAGCAAGCCTACTGATGACTATGATGATTATCTTCTTGACGGCCATCCAGATGACATCACATTTGAGGGGTTAGCCGAATATACGATCAATGAAGGCTTTCCCGACATTAGTATGGAGTCGGTGTTTGATGCGATTGTAGATTAAGAACTTGAAGAGCTTCCCGACACCTCCTTGGGAGCATTTAAGGAGGATGAACATGAAGACAAATGTAACATCTGTGCCGGAATCGCTACTGGAACAGTGATCTCTACAGTAAAAGCACAGTAACTCAGGTACAAACTACGTGAAACTACTTACATGCTATTAACACTGTAATGCTTGACAGTAAACAATTATGCTATTTTTTCTGAAATCTGATTAAACCTCACGGTTTAACAGTCAGAAACATATCAGACAACATTGAACTGAGACACGGATGCTTATTAACATGCTATTATGTGTAAACGTATGCGAGGTTGAACAAAACAAAGCCATGACGGACGTCGTTGCAGGAATGCTAAACCGACGGATTATTCGTATAGGTGACGATCTGTACGAATATATCTGAAAGTTTAACATTCTGAATGATGACCTATAATTAGAAAACCAAATTGGAAAGCATAGTTATCGTCGTGTTCGTACGAGTGACGATTCAAACGAATACGCGCGACAACTACGCGATTCGATTTAAACAGTAAATTAGACGTTTCAGATAAATTTAAAATAAACGAATAGTTAATTTATTAGGAATTACAACCTAAAATTAATTAATCAACCATATCTTTAAAACCGAGACAAAAGTATCGAAAACAAACGCGAGACGACGATTTTACGCAAAACCGAGCGAAACCGAACGAACCCGTACATACCCGGGTAAACCCTAGCCATTTAATATGGCATTTAATGCCATGAAACCCCTCAACAACCAGCCACCAACACCCAACTTCGGCCCTCTCTCTCTACACTTTCTCTCTCTAGAAACCCACACCCGATCTCTCTCGTTTCTCAACCAAATCGCGTATTCTTGGTGTCAAAACGACCACCACTACACGTAGGTCATAGAAGTACAAAGGATCTGTGTTTTTGTCCAGCAAATCCGAGGTAAAAACCCATCTTTTGGTACGAATTTAGGGTAAAACCCTTTGTCGCCCACACATTCTAGCCGGTTAAATGTAGGAACAAGTGAGTTGCTATGGCCGTGCTTGAAACTCGGTTTGATGAGTGCTGCAACCACCAGATCGTGGTGGCCGAATGGCTCACAATCAGCTAGGCCGAATGGCTCTAGCCGAAGGAGCCTCAACCTATTCGGCCGAATGGCCCTAGACCTCTTTCGGCCTCAACAAGCCATTCGCTTAGCCAACCCCATTCGTCCCAAACTCAACCCATTCGACCAGGCCTCAATCGGCAGGCCACCATTCGGCATCCACTCTCATTCGGCCTAACATCAGTCGCCACTAGCCATTCGAACAGGCTCCATTCGGCTCCGGCTCCATTCGCTCGACCAGTGGGTCCTTTCGATCGGCATCTCTCATTCGGCCAAGAGCATGAGCAACCATCCGACTAGAGTACATTTGGGCGGGCTAAATTACTAGTTGGCCAACCCTATGGGTTAAGTGAAAAGCATGCATGAAATTGGGTGAGTGTGTGTGCGCATGGGAGATTCGTTAAGGTTTCTCTTAAGACAAAGGACACCAAAGTAAACTAAACAAAGGCGGTTATTCTATGAGTCATTCATGAGTAACTACATCACTGTTTTTCTAAACAAAAAAAAACTAATACAATAACACTAAGGGTTCTAACTATTACAATTATAAAGCATAAAAATTATGTGAATCAAGGAAACAACTAAGGATGGGGGTGGATTAAACTCCAACAACCGACACTTAGTGATTTCATGCAAACGTATGACACGATTAGAGAGTTCCTTTGAATTCCCTAAACTAAGCTTGTCCACACAAACGATCTAAGAAACGACGGAAGCTAAGACCTAATATTAGACTTAAAGCTAGTCAAATTGGATTAACTTAGGTCTATTAAACAAAGTTATGATTTTCTTTAAAACCCCCTATGATGTAATTAAACGATTTCTAATTTAAGATTTATTTAAAATAAATTATTTTTGCAAACATTTAAGTTAAGTTTTGAAATGATTACTTATGAGGTCAAGGGTTCTTAATGAGGGGCTATGCCTTAGACTAATTAGATGAAGTCCTAGAAAACACATTTGTGATATAGGACACTTAGTTGCACACCGAGACCAAAACCCTAGTTTTCGTCTATTATAACGACTTAGCATATTCGAACCTCTTAAAAAAACTCAGGTGTTGAAGATACTTAAGCTACAAACAAAGAGCGCGCATTATCTGTGGTAACCTATACTTAGCAACACAGGTGAGTTCATTGTCCTTTTTCTAACTATTTTGATTTTACTTCGGGACTGAGAAGCATGTTATACATTTTAAAAAAATGTTTAACTGATTTACAAATGCTTTTATACTGAGTCATAATGCTTGTTACACTTATTCTAAATGCTAAAAGTTAAGGCTTTATTTTAAACGCAAATGCTAAATGCTAACATTAAATACTAATGCCACAAGCTAATACTATATGCTAATGCTAATGCTAAATGCTAACATTAAATGCTAATGCTAAATGCTAATACTAAACACTAATGCTAAATGCTAACATTAAATGCTAATGCTAAATGCTAATACTAAACGCTAATGCTATATGCTAATATTAAATGCTAATGCCACAATGCTAATACTATAATGCTAATACTAAATGCTAAAAACTAAATGCTAATGCTACATGCTAACACTATAAGCTAATGCTACATGCGAATGCCAAATGCTAAATGCTAATGCTAAATGCTAATGCTACAATGCTAATGCTAAATGCTAATGCTAATGCTATATGCTAATACTAAATGCTAAAGCTAACGCTATATGCTAAATCTACAAATTGATGCTAAAAGCTTATAACACTATGATAATGCTACATACATACATGCTAATTGCTTAAAACTACGGATGCTATGAACACTTGTATGCTTATATGCTTGCCATGCTAAAACAACGGTTTTGTCTCTCAGTGCTTGCCTTACCGGTTGTGAAGCTATTTGAATGCTATAAACTTGAATGCTAAAACTATCAACTATGGTAGAACATACCAAATTGGCCTCTCAGTGCTTGCCATGGGTTGTTCTTCCTAGTTGCGACTTGAAGGAACAGACCGTTGGCCTCTCAGTGCTTGCCATAGGGTGACCTTCATAGTCATGACTTGAGGAGTAGACAGATGGCCTCTCAGTGCTTGCCATAAAGTGATTCCTCAATGTTCACTCATGCTACAAACTTAAACATAATGCTAAAGCTATTGGCTATTTAGAATGGACCAACTAGCCTCTTAGTGC
The DNA here is from genome assembly GCA_009363875.1 of Mikania micrantha. Taxonomy (NCBI): domain Eukaryota; kingdom Viridiplantae; phylum Streptophyta; class Magnoliopsida; order Asterales; family Asteraceae; genus Mikania; species Mikania micrantha. The sequence goes on from CM018681.1 coordinate 21,038,004, forward strand.
TTGCCAGGGGGTGTTCTTGTAGCTATGACTATTGTAGATCATGCCGTTTGGCCTCTCAGTGCTTGCCAAACGGGTGTTCTACGTAGTCGGGATTCTGAGGAGTAGACTGATGGCCTCTCAGTGCTTTCCATGCAGTGATTCCTCATTTTCCACTCATGTTGTAAACTTAACAAAATGCTAAAGCTATAAACGAAATGGATGGTAGGTAAGACGTTTAATTATCATTAACAGCAATGTCCTATGCGACTTAGTATGTGGTGGGACGGCGTCTGGGCGGGTCGTAGGCTCGACTCAGGGGTATGCTCTATATATAAGCATACCGAGTTGGATGATACAGGTGGTGCTAATGAGATTAAGGTTGTTACCTAGGGAAAAATGAACACTTTTGGGGTTGATATCATAAACTTATAAACAGGATGCTTGAATCTATGTTGGAATCGAATGGTAGGTAAAATGCTTAATTATCATTAACAACAATGTCCTATGTGACTTAGTATGTGGTGGGACGGCGTCTGGGCGGGTCGTAGGCTCGACTCAGGGGTATGCCCTATATATAAGCATACCGAGTTGGATGATACAGGTGTTGTTAATGAGGTTAAGGTTTTACCTAAAAGGTTTGCAAAAGCTATTTTACAAATACTAAAACTACATGAACTCACCAACCATTGTGTTGACTTTGTTTTCTTACATGCTTTCTCAGGTGATGCACAGGAATAGGCTCAGACTTCAGGAATGCATACTAGGATACGAGTGACGATTAAAACGAATACGCGCGACAACTACGCGATTCGATTTAAACAGTAAATTAGACGTTTCAGATAAATTTAAAATAAACGAATAGTTAATTTATTAGGAATTACAACCTAAAATTAATTAATCAACCTTATCTTTAAAACCAAGACAAAAGTCGCGAAAACAAACGCGAGACGACAATTTTACGCAAAACCGAGCGAAACCGAACGAACCCGGACATACCCGGGTAAACCCTAGCCATTTATTATGGCATTTAATGCCATGAAACCCCTCAACAACCAGCCACCAACACCCAACTTCGGCCCTCTCTCTCTCTCCACTTTCTCTCTCTAGAAACCCACACCCGATCTCTCTCGTTTCTCAACCAAATCGCGTGTTCTTGGTGTCAAAACGACCACCACAACACGTAGGTCGTAGAAGTATAAAGGATCTGTGTTTTTGTCCAGCAAATCCGAGGTAAAAACCCATCTTTTGGTACCAATTTAGGGTTTTCAAAACCCTTTGTCGCCCACACATTCTAGCCGGTTAAAACATTTTTAAATCTTAGGGAAAACACCTTAGAACAATGTAGGAACAAGTGAGTTGCTATGGCTGTGCTTGAAACTCGGTTTGATGAGTGCTGCAACCACCAGATCGTGGTGGCCGAATGGCTCACAATCAGCTAGGCCGAATGGCTCTAGCCGAAGGAGACTCAACCTATTCGGCCGAATGGCCCTAGACCTTTTTCGGCCTCAACAAGCCATTCGCTTAGCCAACCCCATTCGTCCCAAACTCAACCCATTCGACCAGGCCTCATTCGGCAGGCCACCATTCGGCATTCACTCTCTTTCGGCCTAACATCAGTCGCCACTAGCCATTCGAACAGGCTCCATTCGGCTCCGGCTCCATTCGCTCGGCCAGTGGGTCCTTTCGATCGGCATCTCTCATTCGGCCAAGAGCATGAGCAACCATCTGACTAGAGTACATTTGGGTGGGCTAAATTACTAGTTGGCCAACCCTATGGGTTAAGTGAAAAGCATGCATGAAATTGGGTGAGTGTGTGTGTGCATGGGGGATTCGTTAGGGTTTCTCTTAAGACAAACGACACCAAAGTAAACTAAACAAAGGCGGTTATTCTATGAGTCATTCATGAGTAACTACATCACTGTTTTTCTAAACAAAAAAAAAAACTAATACAATAACACTAAGGGTTCTAACTATTACAATTATAAAGCATAAAAATTATGTGAATCAAGGAAACAACTAAGGATGGGGGTGGATTAAACTCCAACAACCGACACTTAGTGATTTCATGCAAACGTATGACACTATTAGAGAGTTCCTTTGAATTCCCTAAACTAAGCTTGTCCGCACAAACGATCTAAGAAACGACGGAAGCTAAGACCTAATATTAGACTTAAAGCTAGTCAAATTGGATTAACTTAGGTCTATTAAACAAAGTAATGATTTTCTTTAAAACCCCCTATGATGTAATTAAACGATTTCTAATTTAAGATTTATTTAAAATAAATTATTTTTGCAAACATTTAAGTTAAGTTTTGAAATGATTACTTATGAGGTCAAGGGTTCTTAATGAGGGGCTATGCCTTAGACTAATTAGATGAAGTCCTAGAAAACACATTTGTGATATAGGACACTTAGTTGCACACCGAGACCAAAACCCTAGTTTTCGTCTATTATAACGACTTAGCATATTCGAACCTCTTAAAAAAACTCAGGTGTTGAAGATACTTAAGCTACAAACAAAGAGCGTGCATTATCTGTGGTAACCTATACTTAGCAACACAGGTGAGTTCATTGTCACTTTTCTAACTATTTTGATTTTACTTCGGGACTGATAAGCATGTTATACATTTTAAACAAATGTTTAACTGATTTACAAATGCTTTTATACTGAGTCATAATGCTTGTTATACTTATTCTAAATGCTAAAAGTTAAGGCTTTATTTTAAACGCAAATGCTAAATGCTAACATTAAATACTAATGCCACAAGCTAATACTATATGCTAATGCTAATGCTAAATGCTAACATTAAATGCTAATGCTAAATGCTAATACTAAACGCTAATGCTAAATGCTAACATTAAATGCTAATGCTAAATGCTAATACTAAACGCTAATGCTATATGCTAATATTAAATGCTAATGCCACAATGCTAATACTACAATGCTAATGCTAAATGCTAAAAACTAAATGCTAATGCTACATGCTAACACTATAAGCTAATGCTACATGTGAATGCCAATTGCTTATGCTACAATGCTAATACTACAATGCTAATGCTAAATGCTAATGCTATATGCTAATACTAAATGCTAAAGCTAACACTATATGCTAAATCTACAATTTGATGCTAAAAGCTTATAACTCTATGATAATGCTACATACATACATGCTAATTGCTTAAAACTACGGATGCTATGAACACTTGTATGCTTATATGCTTGCCATGCTAAAACAACGGTTTGGTCTCTCAGTGCTTGCCTTACCGGTTGTGAAGCTATTTGAATGCTATAAACTTGAATGCTAAAACTATCAACTATGGTAGAACATACCAAATTGGCCTCTCAGTGCTTGACATGGGGTGTTCTTCCTAGTTGGGACTTGAAGGAACAGACTGTTGGCCTCTTAGTGCTTGCCATAGGGTGACCTTCATAGTCATGACTTGACGAGTAGACTGATGGCCTCTCAGTGCTTGCCATACAGTGATTCCTCAATGTTCACTCATGCTACAAACTTAAACATAATGCTAAAGCTATTGGCTATTTAGAATGGACCAACTAGCCTCTCAGTGCTTGCCAGGGGGTGTTCTTGTAGCTATGACTATTGTAGATCATGCCGTTTGGCCTCTCAGTGCTTGCCAAACGGGTGTTCTACGTAGACGGGATTCTGAGGAGTAGACTGATGGCCTCTCAGTGCTTTCCATGCAGTGATTCCTCATTTTCCACTCATGTTGTAAACTTAACAAAATGCTAAAGCTATGATCTTGTAATCTGATGACTACACCTGTTCGTCACCTGAGAAAACATGCATTTAAAACAAAGTCAACACTAGGTTGGTGAGTTCATAAATTTGAGTATTGAAAACCTTGAATGGTTCATGCACACAATCACAATGTCATATTTGATACTTGTATTAATTGAATCCACTTGTTCCACCCAATGGCCTCTCCTTAGTTATATATACAAGTGGTATTTCACTCGATTAAGTATGCTTATATATAGGGGCATACGAAAGGGTCAAGCCCAAACGCCACCCCACCACATACTCAATTTAATTCCACACTACTTGTAATACAACTAAGAATATCCATTTTCATCTCCCAAATGATTGACTTGTTCATTATGTATTCATCTATTTATCATATGTAGAATAATAGAGTTAGAGGGGTTTAGTTATCAAACCGAAGTATTGATACACCCTCATTGTATTAAGGAAATTTGATTTATTTAATCAGATCCTTGTATTATTCCACAATTGTGGGGTTAACCGTTGTTTCACTTTTAAATATTAAGAGTGTTGGTTAATCACTTGTAATTTGAATTCACTTGAAGTGCCTAGAGCCTAAAAGGAATCCATTGTAATCCTCACGTAATCAGATTACATTACATCCGATTTATCTCTACCACCTTGTATCCCCAATGTCCTCAACGAAAACTATTACTAGTAGTGAAACATGAGGTAAGATCAATTCCTCAATCTACTAATCAATAGGATTACGTTGGATTAATTACAATATTCCTGTTTATTAATATCACCATGTGACGCTTTCCCAGAACCTGACTTGAAGTCGCCCTGTCACCGGTCATACGTTACCGGCCAATGAATTGTTACGATCAACATACTAGCCCTACAAGCTAGAGGTTTGTCAAACCTATGGTACCACTATGCTATCGTCGGTCTGGTCACGTCAAACTAACTGGTTCAGCGATTTATGAGAGGGTCTTCCCGTGATCTTTTGAATACATGGCACATGATTGAAATGATATAATACAACAGTTCAATAGCAATTAATTGTATTAGTGTTCACTGATGTATTTGTACTCTGTGTATTAACACGGTTGAATAAGAACTCGTCTTATTACATTATGCTAATCAATGTGTGAATGGTGTTGTTATCATGAAATTACATTATCATGATTACCATTCCTTGTTTCCCATGAAGTCACCCTGTTGTCACTAAGCTGTGTTAAAATCTAGTCTTAACTTCACTTAGTCGACTCAGGTGTTGTATGATAATTGTTTCATGTTTTCTTGTAAACTGTATCGAGTTGTATGTTAGGTATTATAAGCACCTGTCTTATTATACTTAGTTCACTCTTGTTTTGAATGATGTAATAAGGATGTACTATCTTTATATCATTCTTGTGTTTTGTTCTTGTCATAATGTTCCTTGTACTTGTTTCTCTATTAATTCTTGTTAGAATAACTAAGTGTTGTAGGAGATAATCTTACAACTATGTTATTCTATTGTATTGATGAGTCATGATATTACAGTATCATAATCATCTTAGTTTCCCTGTCATCATGTAATCATACAAGCATGCATACAATGATACATGATAATAAGCAATTTAATATCATTTTAATCAAAGTATAAGCAATTTGTAAGCAAAACTTTTAAGTAATTAAAAGTAAAGCATGTTTTGTCAGCCCCGTGAGTTTAAAATCAGTTAAGATTAAAGAAAAGGGGCATATGAACTCACCTTGTAGTTGTTGAGGTTTGACTTAGCTTAAACGAGAATGCACGCGCTCTTGTTTGTACTTGAGTTTGTTTTCACGATCCTATATCGATTTCCCGTAGTTTATAGCTTGAAATTATAAGTCGTATGTGCTTGAGTGTGTGTAGGTGTTAGCCCTAGAGTTTGCTAATGCTCTTAAGTCTCGGTCATCGTTCGCCCCATTTTTAATGTTCGCCGATCATATTAGCACTTAACTACTTTAAGTTAAGTTTAGTACGTGGTGTTTTGATCCTTATGTTTCACTTTTCTTAGCCCATCCTTGAAATCTCAACACTTTTACATGATATGTTAATTATTTGCATTGCTTAGATCCTTGTAAACCAAATCTAAGAGTTCAATTTAGATTTAAAGTTTAAGACTCCACTTGTTGTCCTTGTTAAGTTGAAATAGTTTATTACATAGTTAGTACATAACCATGAAACTATTATTATAACTTAATTGTTTTAGGCTTTGTGAATGTATTAACCCAAACTCATCATCGACTTTGCAGTAATGTGTCAAGTCCCATGTATGTTATCTTTAGAATGATTTTATGTTTTTGTTTGCATTTTGAGTCAAATGGGCCTAAATAAGGTGGTCATGGGCTCATTCGTTGTGTTTGGGTTGAACAAATAGAGTTGGGCCGATTGATTGTGTGGGCTGAGTATGTATGTGGCCCAACTATTGAACCGACTTAATGCTTTTGGACCGAGATGGTTGTATGGCCCAAATTAGTTGTGTGGTTCAATTGAGGTGTGATTGGGCCTGGCTATTTGTACTGGGCCGAAACAGCTATTGGGCCATAACAGTGGGCTTGGGCAGCCGGTTAGGCCTGTTAAATGTGTGTGTGATGTCTCATTGATGTTGGGCCAAAGGAGTCTTTTGAACCAAGCTGTTAGGCTGTGTGATACTTGGGCCTCATGTTTGTTACTGGGCCAACCCCTTTGGCCGAATGGAACCTGCTGGTCAAATGTGGTCAGTCGAATGGTGATAGGATCCGGTCGAATGAAGATGATGATTGTCGACTAAGTGGTTGGCGAATGGTGGTGCCTTGGGCCGAATGAGTATTGGTTGGCATGTGGTTCGGCTGAATGAAAATGGTGGTGCCCGACTGAGTTGATGGCCGAATGAAAGGGGTTCGAAGCAAGGTGGTGACCGAATGTGGTGGCTCCGGCGAATATGGCAGGGGCGAAGGAAGGTGGTTCGGTCGGGGCAGCCCCATGCGGCCCAAGGCCATTCGGCCCTAAAGCTTAATTCGGCTAGCTGTGTGGTTAGTCGACTAAGTGGTCCTAACCGTGTTCTAAGCCACAACCAGGGATGGTTCAACGTGTTGGTGGGTGTTAGTACTACCTTCGAGAGTGAAAGCTTCAGAGGAAAAGGGTTATGGTCGTTTGAAGGTGGCGGCTCAAACAAGTGAATATAAAACCCTAAAATCGCCCACTTTCACAGCCTCTTACCTCAAATTTCAGTGGAGCTTCGCTTAGATCGGTTGTACTTTTGTGTAGAGGGTGATGAGAGCTTCGATTTGGTCCAAAGAGGGAAGGATTTGGTTAAGTATTGAGGGAGATATGGAAGAGAGAAGGTTGGAAATGGTGGTGAAACTCAAAACCGAGATTTAGGGTTTGGGAAGAAGAAGAAGATGGGAAAAATGAATAAAATGGACTCATTCAAGGTATTTATACCACGAGTGAGTTCGGGTTCGTTTTTGTTGCTCGGTTTGCGTTTTCGTCGCGTTTCCGGGAATTAAACGCGTAATTGAATTGTAATAAATAAAAGAAGCTAATTTAATTTAATTTGATGAGTTTCAAAATTTTAAAATGTTAATTATATTATTTTAGTAATTTAAATTCGTTCGTGTCGTATTTTCGTTTTCGTTTAGTCGAATCGCGTCACAATCGCGCGCATTCGTTCGAATCGTCACCCGAACGAACACGACATTGGTTTTGCTTTCCGACTTTTGTTTTCTGCTTTTCAGTCATTATTTCAGAATTCCAAACTCACAGATATGTTTGTGTGAATCGTCACCCATGCAAACACACTGTCAGTTCGTTATTCTGAAATAACACCGTAATTGTGTTTGAATTGTGTTTCCTCACCTACGGACTCAACTAAACTTCCTGTTTTCACTTTGTTTTCATACTGAATCATCAGCCATATGATTCCTGTCATCTATGGATATCAGATCGCAACCAACATGTTCTTATTGTTTACGTGTGCACTGTTGTTTCTCTGGATTCGTTATATTAACTGTACTTAGGTTTTTCACCTAAATACATACAACTTAAATGTTTATCTTGTGTGGTTGTACTTACTGTATTTAAGTTTTCTCTTAAATACGTACAACTGTTTCTTGTATTTTGATTTTTGTTATCACAACACTGTTTATTTACTTGTATTTACACATAATAAATAGTGAAAGTACACGTACCGTACGGACTTGTCGGACGATCTGGTACTTGATGTTACAGTCTCCCCTTGTTAAAGAAATTTCGTCCCGAAATTTAAGCATCAAAGTCGGGTTTCAATTCTTGAACAGGTGGGGATACTTTGTGTTCATGTGGTCCTCGCGCTCCCAGGTAAATTCTGGTCCACGCTTGGAGTTCCATCGAACCTTTACAATAGGGATACGGCTTCGTTTCAGTCTCTTGACTTCACGTTCCATAACCTCTACAGGTTCTTCAATGAAATGTAATTCCTCATCGATTTGTATTTCCTCCAATGGTATGATCAATGTTTCGTCTGCTAAGAACCTCTTGAGATTTGATACATGAAACACATCGTGTACTCCGCTGAGTTCATCGGGAAGTCGGAGTCTGTATGCCACAGGACCTATGCGTTGAGTGATCTCAAACGGTCCGACATACCTTGGTGCTAGCTTGCCCTTAGCCCCAAAACGAACTACGCCTTTCCATGGGGACACTTTCAACATAACCCGGTCACCCACATCGAATTCCAAAGGCTCTCGCCGTTTGTCTGCGTAACTCTTTTGGCAGCTAAGTGCTGCTTGTAATCGTTGTTTTATCTGGGCTATCTTATCAGTAGTCTCCTAAATAAGTTCAGGCCCAGTTATTCTGTTGTCTCCCACTTCGGTCCAACAAATTGGAGACCGACATTTTCTACCATAGAGTGCTTCAAATGGAGCACATCCAATGCTGCTGTGGTAGCTATTGTTGTAGGAGAACTCAATGAGAGGTAAGTGTGTGTCCCAACTTCCACCGAAGTCTAGGATGCTTGTTCTCAACATATCCTCTAGGGTATGAATGGTGCGCTCGCTCTGTCCATCCGTTTGTGGATGATAAGTTGTGCTCAAGTTAACACTTGTCCCTAAGGATTGTTGCAACGATTGCCAGAACCGCGAAGTAAATCGACTGTCCCGGTCTGAAATAATAGACAGTGGCACCCTGTGCCTCACTACTATTTCATCAATGTATAGTCTTTCTAGTTTTTCCATCTTGTACGTTTCTCTGATTGACAAGAAATGAGCGGATTTGGTCAATCAATCAATGATGACCCAAATAGAATCATATCCGCTGGAAGTGCGGGGTAGCTTGGTAATGAAATCCATAGCTATTTGTTCCCACTTCCATTGTGGAATCTCTGGCTGTTCCAGCAAACCCGAAGGTTTCTGGTGTTCTGCTTTGACCTTGGCACATGTGATACATTTGCCAACATAAGTGGCAATGTCTTTCTTCATACACGGCCACCAATAAAATGACCTAAGATCTTGGTACATCTTATCGGCACCAGGATGAACTGAGTAACGTGTCTTGTGTGCCTCGTCAAGTATGAGTGTTCGAAGTTCATCTACTGCTGGAATCCAAACACGATCCAGGTAATAGATAACTCCATATTGTTTTGTCTTGAAATGTTTCTCGGCTCCACAATCGAGCTCGCGTTTCAGATTGTCTCTTGCCACTGACTCTTGTTGTGCTTTTAGAATGTGATCTCTTAGACTTGTTTGCACAGTCATTCCCATTGCGCGAACGCATAAAGATTTGACTCTTTCCTTCCGACTCAAAGCATCTGCAACAACATTTTCTTTGCCCGGATGGTGTTTGATCACACAATCGTAATCGTTCAGGAGCTCAACCCAACGTCTCTGTCTCATGTTAAGCTCCTTCTGATCAAATATGTGTTGTAAGCTCTTGTGATCTGTGAAGATTGTGCACTTGGTACCATAAAGGTAGTGTCTCCAAATCTTTAAAGCAAAGACAACAGCTCCCAGTTCGAGATCGTGTGTCGTGTAATTCTTCTAGTGTATCTTCAGCTGTCGTGAGGCATAAGCAATGACTTTGTCTCGTTGCATCAAAACACATCCGAGTCCCTGATGGGAAGCATCACAGTATACTACAAAGTCGTCATTGCCTTCTGGGAGTGTTAAGATTGGAGCATTGCACAAACTTTGTTTCAGTGTCTGGAATGCCTCCTCTTGTTTCTGAGTCCACACAAAAGGTTCAGACTTCTGTGTGAGCTTGGTGAGAGGCAAGGCTATCTTAGAGAAATTCGAAATGAATCTCCTGTAATAACCTGCCAATCCCAAGAATGATCGGATCTCTGTTGGTGTTGTAGGCACATCCCAGTTCTTGATCGCTTCAATCTTGGCAGGATCCACGTGAATACCATTACTGTTAATCACGTGACCCAAGAACTGAACCTCTCTTAACCAGAATTCACACTTGGAGAATTTAGCATAGAGTCGTTCTTCTCTCAGAAGTTCCAAGACTGTCTTGAGATGTTGTTCGTGTTCCTTCTCGTTCCTTGAATAGATCAGTATATCATCAATAAAGACGATAACGAACTGATCTAGGTACGGCTAGCACACCCGGTTCATTAAGTCCATGAACACTGCCGGTGCGTTCATCAATCCGAATGGCATCACCATGAATTCGTAATGACCATATCGGGTACGAAAGGCCGTCTTTGGTATGTCTTCTTCTTGTATCCGGAGCTGATGATAACCTGAACGCAGGTCTATCTTGGAAAAGAATTGTGCTCCTTGTAACTGATCAAACAAATCATCAATCCTCGGTAACGGGTACCGATTCCTGATGGTGAGTTTGTTGAGCTCTCTGTAATCAATGCTCATTCTGAACGATCCATCCTTCTTCTTAACAAACAGAACAGGAGCTCCCCACGGGGAAAAGCTCGGTCAGATGAATCCCTTGTCAAGTAGCTCTTGTAATTAGTTGGAAAACTCCTGCATTTCAGATGGTGCAAGTCTGTAAGGAGACTTAGCCACAGGAGTCGCTCCCGGAATCAAATCGATTCTGAACTACACCGATCTCTCAGGTGGCAGCCACGGTAAATCGTCCGGAAACACGTCCGCATAATCTTTCACCACTGGTACGTCTTGAATCTTGATTGCTTTCTTGTCTTTCTCGACCACATGAGCTAGGAATGCGACACATTGTTTTCTGAGGTACTTGCGAGCCTTCATGCACGATATTATCTTGACACTGTGTTTCGCTTGGTCTCCACGAATCTCCAAAATCTGATCATTCTCCACTGGAATACGTAATAGCTTTTCGGAACAGATGAACTCAACTACGTTAAGAGATAGCCAATCCATTCCAATGATGATATCGAAACTGCCCAATTCCATCGGTATCAAGTCGATGGAAAATGTATGATCACCAAGTGTTAGTGGGAAATTACTAAGTACTGTGTCAACTGTAATCTGTTTGCGTTAGCTATCTCAATAGTATAAGGGGAGTCTAAAGCTTCCTCAACATGTTTAAGATGGCTAGCAAAATCGGATGACATAAAACTCTGATCCGCACCAGTGTCAAATAATATGGATGCATAGAAATCAGATAGAAGAAATGTACCCGTGATCACGTTCGGGTCTTGTCTAGCAGCAGCTGCTCCAATCTGAAAGGCTCATCCTCTTGGTGCTTGAGCCCTTTGTTGATTTTTCTTGGGACAATCCCAAGAAAAGTGTCCAGGTTCGCCACAGTTGTAGCAGGACCTGTGATCAGCAGCAGTAGTGGTAGCTGCATTGTTGTTTCTGTTTGGAGCTCTCGGGCTCCTGCAGCTGTTGGCCCAGTGTCCAAACATCCCACAGTTCGTGCAGTGTTTGCACGGGACGTTTGGCAAATGATGGTACTGGCATGAGTTACACAAAGGTGCATTGTCAGTGTAGGGCTTCCTGATCTGTAGTGGTGGTGGCTGGTTGATCATTGGGGCTTGAGTAGTGGCAGCAAAGTTCCTAACCACTTTCTGTTTCTTTGTCGGCCTCTTATCCGGCTTCCTTGAAGTTCCAGTCTTGGTTGCGTCTACCTCTTTCTTAAGTGCCCCAGAGGCAACCATCATGTCTGTCAGAGATGCTGACAGAGTAACAGCTAATTCCATGGTTGTAGGATGAGCAGAAATCACATGCCCTCGGATACAGGGCGGCAATCCACCAACATAACGCTCGATCCTCTTCTCTAGTGTTGGCACCACGTCAGGTAACAATGTAGCAAGCTCATGAAATATTGTGGTGTAGGCCAGATGCCCACCACCAATCATCTCCAGGTTGAGCAGCTCAGTTTCAACCTTCTTCAGCTCGTTCCTCGGGCAAAACTCTGCCCTCAGTATTGCCTTGAAATCATCCCAAGGCATGGACAGAGCCTCATCTCTGCCCCTTGTCTGAACTTGAGCGTTCCACCAAGTTAACGCCCGCTTGTTGAATGAACCCGCAGCGTATCTGACTTTGTGCTGATCAGGACAGCCACTGATATCATGAGTAGTTTCATCTTCTCAATCCATTGGATCAATCCGACGGCTCCTTCACTGCCACTAAAACTCGGTGGCTTAAATCCTACAAAGTTTTTGTAGGAATAGTCCTGATGTTGGCGGGTGTTGCCACTGCCTTCTCCAGTTGAGTTGGCAGCGTTGTTGCTGTTGTTACTGTTAATCCGGTTCATCATCTCCGGGATTACATCCCTCAGTTGGCTACTCAGAAGAGTGGCCAATGCCACAGTAGCAGGGTCCAACTGATAAGCCGGTGGTGGTGGAGGAGGAGGTGGAGGTGGTGGTAGATGTGGAGGAGAGTCAGCGGTGTCGGTGTAGATGAGTGCGGAGCTGAATCTTGAGTCAGTGATAGCAGAGGTGGTTGTCTTCTTGGCAGCATTCTGATCATAACCGAAAGAAAATCGGTTAGTGCAGTGATCAGAAGCAGAAGACACATGCAAATAGAATCCTATGTGACATGATTTCTATATGAGGGTCCCTAGGTTATAGTCTAGGCCAAACCGTTTAAGTAATATGACCTATATTTCTCTATAACCATGGCTCTGATGCCAATCTGTCACACCCCGGGCCGGCGGGAACGGATCGTGTTTTCCCGTCGGGCGGAAGGTTCCCGGGGCGCGATATCGTTATGATAATCGAATTGATCAGATTGTTTGCATAGCACATCATGTACAATTGAGAAATGTAAACATGCCAATGATATAGAATTACAAAGTTAAATTACAATGTATCGTTCATAATTTAACCCAATCAATCTATCCAAAAGAATCAAAGTGTTTATATCTTGTAACTGTACAAGATCTACAAAATATGATTCAATGTTCTTGACAATCCAAAAGTAAAGATCACACAAAAATGCAGCTAGGTCTTCTAAAAGTCCTCTAGCTATGATCTTGTAATCTGATGACTACACCTGTTCGTCACCTGAGAAAACATGCATTTAAAACAAAGTCAACACTAGGTTGGTAAGTTCATAAGTTTGAGTATTGAAAACCTTGAATGGTTCATGCACGCAATCACAATGTCATATTTGATACTTGTATTAATTGAATCCACTTGTTCCACCCAATGGCCTCTCCTTAGTTACATATACAAGTGGTATTTCACTCGATTAAGTATGCTTATATATAGGGGCATACGAAAGGGTCAAGCCCAAACGCCACCCCACCACATACTCAATTTAATTCCACACTACTTGTAATACAACTAAGAATATTCATTTTCATCTCCCAAATGATTGACTTGTTCATTAAGTATTCATCTGTTTATCATATGTAGAATAATAGAGTTAGAGGGGTTTATTTATCAAACCGAAGTATTGATCCACCCTCATTGTATTAAGGAAATTTGATTTATTTAATCAGATCCTTGTATTATTCCATAATTGTGGGGTTAACCGTTGTTTCACTTTTAAATATTAAGAGTGTTGGTTAATCACTTGTAATTTGTATTCACTTGAAGTGCATAGAGCCTAAAAGGAATCCATTGTAATCCTCACGTAATCAGATTACAATACATCCGATTTATCTCTACCACCTTGTATCCCCAATGTCCTCAACGAAAACTATTACTAGTAGTGAAACATGAGGTAAGATCAATTCCTCAACCTACTAATCAATAGGATTCCGTTGGATTAATTACAATATTCCTGTTTATTATTATCACCATGTGACGCTTTCCAAGAAACTGACTTGAAGTCGCCCTGTCACCGGTCATACGTTACCGGCCAATGAATTGTTACGATCAACATACTAGCCCTACAAGCTAGAGGTTTGTCAAACCTATGGTACCACTATGCTATCGTCGGTCTAGTCACGTCAAACTAACTGGTTCAGTGATTTATGAGAGGGTCTTCCTGTGATCTTTTGAATACATGGCACATGATTGAAATGATATAATACAACAGTTCAATAGCAATTAATTGTATTAGTGTTCGCTGATGTATTTGTTCTCTGTGTATTAACATGTTTGAATAAGAACTCGTCTTATTACATTATGCTAATCAATGTGTGAATGGTGTTGTTATCATGAAATTACATTATCATGATTACCATTCCTTGTTTCCCATGAAGTCACCCTGTTGTCACTAAGCTGTGTTAAGATCTAGTCTTAACTTCACTTAGTCGACTCAGGTATTGTATGATAATTGTTCCATGTTTTCTTGTAAACTGTATCGAGTTGTATGTTAAGTATTATAAGCACCTGTCTTATTATACTTAGTTCACTCTTGTTTTGAATGATGTAATAAGGATGTATTATCTTTATATTATTCTTGTGTTTTGTTCTTGTCATAATGTTCCTTGTACTTGTTTCTGTATTAATTCTTGTGAGAATAACTAAGTATTGTAGGAGATAATCTTACAACTATGTTATTCTATTGTATTTATGAGTCATGATATTACAGTATCATAATCATCTTAGTTTCCCTTTCATCATGTAATCATACAAGCATGCATACAATGATACCTGATAATAAACAATTTAATATCATTTAAATCAAAGTATAAGCAATTTGTAAGCAAAACTTTTAAGTAATTAAAAGTAAAGCATGTTTCTCAGCCCCGTGAGTTTAAAATCAGTTAAGATTAAAGAAAAAGGGCATATGAACTCACCTTGTAGTTGTTGAGGTTTGACTTAGCTTAAACGAGAATGCACGCGCTCTTGTTTGTACTTGAGTTTGTTTTCACGATCCTGTATCGATTTCACGTAGTTTATAGCTTGAAATAATAAGTCGTATGTGCTTGAGTGTGTGTAGGTGTTAGCCCTAGAGTTTGCTAATGCTCTTAAGTCTCGGTCATCGTTCGGCCCATTTTTAATGTTCGCCGATCATATTAGCACTTAACTACTTTAAGTTAAGTTTAGTACGTGGTGTTTTGATCCTTATGTTTCACTTTTCTTAGCCCATCCTTGAAATCTCAACACTTTTACATGATATGTTAATTATTTGCATTACTTAGATCCTTGTAAACCAAATCTAAGAGTTCAATTTAGATTTAAAGTTTAAGACTCCACTTGTTGTCCTTGTTAAGTTGAAATAGTTTATTACATAGTTAGTACATAACCATGAAACTATTATTATAACTTAATTGTTTTAGGCTTTGTGAATGTATTAACCCAAACTCATCATCGACTTTGCAGTAATGTGTCAAGTCCCATGTATGTTATCTTTAGAATGATTTTATGTTTTCGTTTGCATTTTGAGTCAAATGGGCCGAAATAAGGTGGTCATGGGCTCATTCGTTGTGTTTGGGTTGAACAAATAGAGTTGGGCCGATTGATTGTGTGGGCTGAGTATGTATGTGGCCCAACTATTGAACCGTCTTAATGCTTTTGGACCGAGATGGTTGTATGGCCCAAATTAGTTGTGTGGTTCAATTGAGGTGTGATTGGGCCTGGCTATTTGTACTGGGCCGAAACAGCTATTGGGCCAGAACAGTGGGCTTGGGCAGCCTGTTGGGCCTGTTAAATGTGTGTGTGATGTCTCATTGATGTTGGGCCAAAGGAGTCTTTTGAACCAAGCTGTTGGGCTGTGTGATACTTGGGCCTCATGTTTGTTACTGGGCCAACCCCTTTGGCCGAATGGAACCTGCTGGTTTAATGTGGTCAGTCGAATGGTGATAGGATCCGGTCGAATGAAGATGATGATTGTCGACTGAGTGGTTGGCGAATGGTGGTGCCTCGGGCCAAATGAGTATTGGTTGGCATGTGGTTCGGCCGAATGAAAATGGTGGTGGCCGACTGAGTTGATGGCCGAATGAAAGGTGTTCAAAGCAAGGTGGTGACCGAATATGGTGGCTCCGGCGAATGTGGCAGGGGCGAAGGAGGGTGGTTCGGGCGAGGCAGCCCCATGCGGCCCAAGGCCATTCGGCCCTAAAGCTTCATTCGGCTAGCTGTGTGGTTAGTCGACTAAGTGGTCCTAACCGTGTTCTCAGCCACAACCAGGGATGGTTCAACGTGTTGGTGGGTGTTAGTACTACCTTCGAGAGTGAAAGCTTCAGAGGAAAAGGGTTATGGTCGTTTGAAGGTGGCGGCTCAAACAAGTGAATATAAAACCCTAAAATCGCCCACTTTCACAGCCTCTTACCTCGAATTTCAGTGGAGCTTGGCTTAGATCGGTTTTACTTTTGTGTAGAGGGTGATGAGAGCTTCGATTTGGTCCAAAGATGAAAGGATTTGGTTAAGTATTGAGGGAGATATGGAAGAGAGAAGGTTGGAAATGGTGGTGAAACTCAAAACCGGGATTTAGGGTTTGGGAAGAAGAATAAGATGGGAAAAATGAATAAAATGGACTCATTCAAGGTATTTATACCACGAGTGAGTTCGGGTTCGTTTTTGTTGCTCGGTTTGCGTTTTCGTCGCGTTTCCGGGAATTAAACGCGTAATTGAATTGTAATAAATAAAAGAAGCTAATTTAATTTAATTTGATGAGTTTCAAAATTTTAAAATGTTAATTATATTATTTTAGTAATTTAAATTCGTTCGTGTCGTATTTTCGTTTTCGTTTAGTCGAATCGCGTCACAATCGCGCGCATTCGTTCGAATCGTCACCCGAACGAACACGACATTGGTTTTGCTTTCCAACTTTTGTTTTCTGCTTTTCAGTCATTATTTCAGAATTCCAAACTCACAGATATGTTTGTGTGAATCGTCACCCATGCAAACACACTGTCAGTTCGTTATTCTGAAATAACACTGTAATTGTGTTTGAATTGTGTTTCCTCACCTACGGACTCAACTAAACTTCCTGTTTTCACTTTGTTTTCATACTGAATCATCAGCCATCTGATTCCTGTCATCTATGGATATCAGATAGCAACCAACACGTTCTTATTGTTTACGTGTGCACTGTTGTTTCTCTGGATTCGTTGTATTAACTGTACTTAGGTTTTTCACCTAAATACATACAACTTATTGTTTATGTGTTGTTGTACTTACTGTTATTCGCTTAAATACGTACAACTGTTTTTTGTATTTTGATTTATGTTATCACAACACTATTTATTTACTTGTATTTACACATAATAAATAGTGAAAGTACACGTACCGTACGGACTTGCCGGACGATCTGGTACTTGATGTTACACTAGTAGACTTTTGGAAAGCACAGATTTTGTTACAGAAGCAAATCACTTTTGATATCTTGTGCAGATACAAGATAGATGCATTTGATTCTTTTTATAGTTTTATTTAGTTAAATTACTGAACATTGTCAAATGTAATTTAACTTTGTAATCCTAGCTTGATGCAATTGTGATTTGGTTATTCTTAACATTGATGTTATGTAAACAATCTGATCATCATGATTATCACTCACGATATCGCGCCCCGAGAACCTACCGCCCGACGGGGACTCCGATCCAACCCCGCGGGCTTGGGGTGTGACAGATTGGTATCAGAGCTCAAGGTTATAGAGAACAATAGGTCATTTACTTAAAACGGTTTGGCCTAGACTATAACTTAGGGACCCTCATATAGAGAACATAGGATTTAAGTTTGCATTGTGTCTTTTATCTTTGGTTATTACGCTAACCGATGTTCTTTCGGGTATAAACATAATGTCACCAAAAAGAAAACCATCACCGCCTCCTCCTTCACAGGAGGCGGCCTTAGCAATTGATGCACTCGCAACTCTGATCACTGAAGAGTTGGTAGCGGTTCTCCGTGAAATCATCAACCGGATCAAGAACATTGAGGAGTTTGCTAGGAACTTCCCACTGCTTTCTGTTAGGAAGAAGGAACCGGAGGCAGGAGAAACCAGCAAGAAACCTAAACGTCACGCTGCAAAAAGACGAAACTGTGAACTACACTAACGCTACACCCATCAGTCAAATCCTACCCGGTCCGACCACAAGAGTGAGTGGCCAATACGAGGGAGTAACTCCTCACTGCCCAGTTTGTTGTAATTAACACCGAGCTGAACTTCCATGTGTGCAGTGCACACGCTATGGGAAGACAGGTCACTGGGTGCAACAGTGTAGGTCATCCGCAGCCTACATTCCCCCTTAATATGTCGGTAAGCACCCTGAATGTGACGTACGTGGATATCACCATGGAAAAGAGGAACCTTGTAAACACTATCTGAATTGTGGGAGATACGGACACTGGATTCAAGAGTGTCGGGCTATTCTAACTGGGAAGCAGGGAACGAAAGCAAGCATCTCTACTTCCTCTCGACGTAATCAAAGCTGCTACGCATGCGGAATGCTAGGGCATTTCGCAGTGAACTGCCCAAGGCGAACGCCTCCAGCAGATACAACAGCCACTGAGGAACTGCTTGTGTTACCAGCTCCTAGGAAACACTCGGAGTCCGATGACCCCATAGGTATGCAAATTTCATCATGTTACGATGAATTATTTATTGACGTGTTAATTAGAAACGCATGTCCTGTTGTGATTTTAGAAACAATAAATTTAAGGTAACTGTAAGCAAATGCAGTGCCAATAAGATAATCAGAATAGTAACCTAAGAGATCCTTAGGTCAAATAAGCATTAAATGATTAAATAAAGATAGGGTAATTCTTGATTATAGTTTGACTACTGTAATTAGGAAACGGACCTTATCTAATTAGAACACTAAAAGCCGTAGAAAGTCAAAATGCTAAAACTGGTGTAGAAGCTGTCACTTTCCACCTAGACCTCATAGAACTCGAACTACTTAATTTCAGAGAACTTCGGTTCTAGGATGTTAAGGAAAGGATGAATGTAAAGACTATGCTGAAACCATAGTTAAACTAAATAAGTAGACCGGGAGAATTAGTTGCGAATATACGATGAACATATGCCAAAGATGGATACTGGTATGTGATATGCTTTAACCCATAAGTGCTTGTTTCATTTTGATACTAGTATGCACAAGAAACTTATCTTGTTCCTATTAGTATAACCTCATAGGTATTCCATGGAAGCCTAGAAATTCTGTCATGTGGTAGAAACTATGAAGGGATCCTTAGTTAACGTATACAACATTCTTAGGAAACCATAGCTAACACTAAGGTTGAGTAACAATTGAGGTTCATAACCTCAAGTAGTTTGGAAACAATAAGGTGATATAATTATGCAAGATATTATGCAAAGCATAGCAATAAGACGAGCAAAACTCTGAAGCAATACTTGAAGAATCATACTTAAGGCAATGACACAGGGAGACGAGAACAAGATACATCTGATTCATGATGAATAAGTCAACATAAAAGACTCATTGTATGTGGGATCAGATAGTATAAATAACATAGGATTAAGCATGATGCAACTTAGAGGATGGATCACAAGAAATGAATTACTGATTAACTCTTGATCAAACCGATTGAGGTGATGTGAAAGGCCTACACATACATTTCATAGTTATATCGATCGGAATCACAGAATTGTGAAGTCAAACACCGAACGAAACCGTATTCCAACTACTGAGACTTAATGGGGATTCCAAACGCAATCCAGAGTTCGATTGGGAGCGTAAGGACATCACACCAAACAAAATCATCCCCACTTGTCACAAAGAAGGTTGTACCCGATAATAACATTTAAATTTCGGGACGAAATTTCTTTAACAAGGGGAGACTGTAAAATCTGTGCCGGAATCGCTACCGGAACAGTGATATCTACAGTAAAAGCACAGTAACTCAGGTACAAACTACGCGAAACTACTTACATGCTATTAACATTGTAATGCTTGACAGTAAACTATTATGCTATTATTTCTAAAATCTGATTAAACCTCACGGTTTAACAGTCATAAACATATCAGACAACATTGAACTGATACACGGATTCTTATTAACATGCTATTATGTGTAAACGTATGCGAGGTTGAACAAAACAAAGCCATGACGGACGTCGTTGCAGGAATGCTAAACCGACGGATTATTCGTATAGGTGACGATCTGTACGAATATATCTGAAAGTTAAACATTCTGAATGATGTCCTATAATTAGAAAACCAAATTGGAAAGCATAGTTATCGTCGTGTTCGTACGAGTGACGATTCAAACGAATACGCGCGACAACTACGCGATTCGATTTAAACAGTAAATTAGACGTTTCAGATAAATTTAAAATAAACGAATAGTTAATTTATTAGGAATTACAACCTAAAATTAATTAATCAACCTTATCTTTAAAACCAAGACAAAAGTCGCGAAAACAAACGCGAGACGACAATTTTACGCAAAACCGAGCGAAACCGAACGAACCCGGACATACCCAGGTAAACCCTAGCCATTTATTATGGCATTTAATGCCATGAAACCCCTCAACAACCAGCCACCAACACCCAACTTTGGCCCTCTCTCTCTCTCCACTTTCTCTCTCTAGAAACCCACACCCGATCTCTCTCGTTTCTCAACCAAATCGCGTGTTCTTGGTGTCAAAACGACCACCACAACACGTAGGTCGTAGAAGTATAAAGGATCTGTGTTTTTGTCCAGCAAATCCGAGGTAAAAACCCATCTTTTGGTACCAATTTAGGGTTTTCAAAACCCTTTGTCGCCCACACATTCTAGCCGGTTAAAACATTTTTAAATCTTAAGGAAAACACCTTAGAACAATGTAGGAACAAGTGAGTTGCTATGGCTGTGCTTGAAACTCGGTTTGATGAGTGCTGCAACCACCAGATCGTGGTGGCCGAATGGCTCACAATCAGCTAGGCCGAATGGCTCTAGCCGAAGGAGACTCAACCTATTCGGCCGAATGGCCCTAGACCTTTTTCGGCCTCAACAAGCCATTCGCTTAGCCAACCCCATTCGTCCCAAACTCAACCCATTCGACCAGGCCTCATTCGGCAGGCCACCATTCGGCATTCACTCTCATTCGGCCTAACATCAGTCGCCACTAGCCATTCGAACAGGCTCCATTCGGCTCCGGCTCCATTCGCTCGGCCAGTGGGTCCTTTCGATCGGCATCTCTCATTCGGCCAAGAGCATGAGCAACCATCCGACTAGAGTACATTTGGGTGGGCTAAATTACTAGTTGGACAACCCTATGGGTTAAGTGAAAAGCATGCATGAAATTGGGTGAGTGTGTGTGTGCATGGGGGATTCGTTAGGGTTTCTCTTAAGACAAACGACACCAAAGTAAACTAAACAAAGGCGGTTATTCTATGAGTCATTCATGAGTAACTACATCACTGTTTTTCTAAACAAAAAAAAACTAATACAATAACACTAAGGGTTCTAACTATTACAATTATAAAGCATAAAAATTATGTGAATCAAGGAAACAACTAAGGATGGGGGTGGATTAAACTCCAACAACCGACACTTAGTGATTTCATGCAAACGTATGACACGATTAGAGAGTTCCTTTGAATTCCCTAAACTAAGCTTGTCCGCACAAACGATCTAAGAAACGACGGAAGCTAAGACCTAATATTAGACTTAAAGCTAGTCAAATTGGATTAACTTAGGTCTATTAAACAAAGTTATGATTTTCTTTAAAACCCCCTATGATGTAATTAAACGATTTCTAATTTAAGATTTATTTAAAATAAATTATTTTTGCAAACATTTAAGTTAAGTTTTGAAATGATTACTTATGAGGTCAAGGGTTCTTAATGAGGGGCTATGCCTTAGACTAATTAGATGAAGTCCTAGAAAACACCTTTGTGATATAGGACACTTTGTTGCACACCGAGTCCAAAACCCTAGTTTTCGTCTATTATAACGACTTACCGTATTCAAACCTCTTAAAACAACTCAGGTGTTGAAGATACTTAAGCTACAAACAAAGAGCGCGCATTATCTGTGGTAACCTATACTTAGCAACACAGGTGAGTTCATTGTCCTTTTTCTAACTATTTTGATTTTACTTCGGGACTGAGAAGCATGTTATACATTTTAAAAAAATGTTTAACTGATTTACAAATGCTTTTATACTGAGTCATAATGCTTGTTACACTTATTCTAAATGCTAAAAGTTAAGGCTTTATTTTAAACGCAAATGCTAAATGCTAACATTAAATACTAATGCCACAAGCTAATACTATATGCTAATGCTAATGCTAAATGCTAACATTAAATGCTAATGCTAAATGCTAATACTAAACACTAATGCTAAATGCTAACATTAAATGCTAATGCTAAATGCTAATACTAAACGCTAATGCTATATGCTAATATTAAATGCTAATGCCACAATGCTAATACTATAATGCTAATACTAAATGCTAAAAACTAAATGCTAATGCTACATGCTAACACTATAAGCTAATGCTACATGCGAATGCCAAATGCTAAATGCTAATGCTAAATGCTAATGCTACAATGCTAATGCTAAATGCTAATGCTAATGCTATATGCTAATACTAAATGCTAAAGCTAACGCTATATGCTAAATCTACAAATTGATGCTAAAAGCTTATAACTCTATGATAATGCTACATACATACATGCTAATTGCTTAAAACTACGGATGCTATGAACACTTGTATGCTTATATGCTTGCCATGCTAAAACAACGGTTTTGTCTCTCAGTGCTTGCCTTACCGGTTGTGAAGCTATTTGAATGCTATAAACTTGAATGCTAAAACTATCAACTATGGTAGAACATACCAAATTGGCCTCTCAGTGCTTGCCATGGGGTGTTCTTCCTAGTTGGGACTTGAAGGAACAGACCGTTGGCCTCTCAGTGCTTGCCATAGGGTGACCTTCATAGTCATGACTTGAGGAGTAGACAGATGGCCTCTCAGTGCTTGCCATAAAGTGATTCCTCAATGTTCACTCATGCTACAAACTTAAACATAATGCTAAAGCTATTGGCTATTTAGAATGGACCAACTAGCCTCTTAGTGCTTGCCAGGGGGTGTTCTTGTAGCTATGACTATTGTAGATCATGCCGTTTGGCCTCTCAGTGCTTGCCAAACGGGTGTTCTACGTAGTCGGGATTCTGAGGAGTAGACTGATGGCCTCTCAGTGCTTTCCATGCAGTGATTCCTCATTTTCCACTCATGTTGTAAACTTAACAAAATGCTAAAGCTATAAACGAAATGGATGGTAGGTAAGACGTTTAATTATCATTAACAGCAATGTCCTATGCGACTTAGTATGTGGTGGGACGGCGTCTGGGCGGGTCGTAGGCTCGACTCAGGGGTATGCTCTATATATAAGCATACCGAGTTGGATGATACAGGTGGTGCTAATGAGATTAAGGTTGTTACCTAGGGGAAAAATGAACACTTTTGGGGTTGATATCATAAACTTATAAACAGGATGCTTGAATCTATGTTGGAATCGAATGGTAGGTAAAATGCTTAATTATCATTAACAACAATGTTCTATGTGACTTAGTATGTGGTGGGACGGCGTCTGGGCGGGTCGTAGGCTCGACTCAGGGGTATGCCCTATATATAAGCATACCGAGTTGGATGATACAGGTGTTGTTAATGAGGTTAAGGTTTTACCTAAAAGGTTTGCAAAAGCTATTTTACAAATACTAAAACTACATGAACTCACCAACCATTGTGTTGACTTTGTTTTCTTACATGCTTTCTCAGGTGATGCACAGGAATAGGCTCAGACTTCAGGAATGCATACTAGGATACTCAGATAGAGGACCTAGTAGACTTTTGGAAAGCACAGACTTTGTTACAGAAGCAAATCACTTTTGATATCTTGTACAGATACAAGATAGATGCATTTGATTCTTTTGATAGGTTTATTTAGTTAAATTACTGAACATTATCAAATGTAATTTAACTTTGTAATCCTAGCTTGATGCAATTGTGCTTTGGTTATTCTTAACATTGATGCTATGTAAACAATCTGATCATCATGATTATCACTCACGATATCGCGCCCCGAGAACCTTCTGCCCGACAGGGACCCCGATCCAACCCCGCCGGCTTGGGGTGTGACAACAAACTGTTTGGGAACGCTTCAACCGATCCATACATAGACTACTTGTATGCTCACAAGTATGTCACAACAAAGGGAGAAGAGGTAACCGACTTCGATAAATCGAACAAACCGTTAACCGAACCCATGAACACGCCTAATTTAAACACTTTTATGTAACAACTTTAACCATAAATCCTTCCACTAATAATCATATATATAAACAAGTGTTTAATAATTATTATTTTGTTTTTATATATATTTTGTAATAACTGGTCACCTGTCACGTTAATCAATTAATCGTCCGTTAAGAAAATATGTAAGTTTAATAGGCTTATTTTTATAGGTCGGTGTAACACCCCGACCGATGGCGGAAACGTCGGGATGCCACGAGGGATGTGTAGATTGTTCATAAGCTCGTGGGCATCTAATTAAATCATCACATATCAATTAATCAACCAAATTTAATTACATCAAAAATCATGTTCATCATGAATTAGTTACATCAATACACAAAAGATTTAGCTAAACTTACTAAACTCTAGTCTTCAGAATTTCTGTTATTTTAGCTAAGTCCAAGGACCTAAGTGATGATGTCCAAAAGATGTAGAGCTATCCTGCTCTACCTACTTCTCTTTATTTCCTGAAATATATAGAAAATCAAGTGTCAACTACGAAGCAGTTGGTGAGTAATCATAAGATTTTTGTTTTAAAATGTTTACAAAAGTTTATAATTTTTTGAGAAAATCCACATGTGCACCTACAAGATAATCCAACACATAACCCAAACACACAATCACAAACACACGGTCACATATTTCAAATAATCATAGATAATCAATCACATATATATTCAACCAATCTCAATCATCAATATCTTCAAATAATATAAGTGACAATACATGCAATCATTGTGATTGACCGAAGTCAAAGACAACGATCCATGGAGTTGTGGCAATCCACGTGACAATACATGCAATCATTGCGGATGACCGAAGTCAACCGAAACGACTCATGGAGCTGTGATAATCCAAGTGACAATACATGCAGTTATTGCTGATGACCGAAGTCGACAACAATGACTCATGGAGTTGTGGTAACCCACGTGACAATACATGCAATCATTGCGGATGACCGAAGTCAACAGCAACGACTCATGGAATAGAGATAATCCAATAATAAGAATATCATAATGATAAACCAGGTGTCAACCTTGTGTTATCAAAATAATATATAAACTGGTATACATGTTTCACCTCCGAGTTTGAAAACAAAATAGTTTAAAAAGGAGGTTATGAGAACTCACATGAATGCTTTAAATTCGGTGATCTTGTAAAATGCGCGCTCGCGTAAGAGAAATCAAAAGCAATTCAGTCAACCTGTATTTAATATGTGTTTGTGTTTATAAGCATATGTGTTTCGTCTCAATTGAGTGTCTATTTAAATCCTTAAGTGTTTAGTTAACTTACTTTATTTATTCTAAGTTAGAATGTTACTTGCTGCTACATAAATCATCATCAAAATATAATTTAAACTTGTTGACTTTAATTATTCAATAATGATAGCAATCTATGATATCTTACGCGTATCCTCATAACTAAGTATACTCCAAGGTGATGACCCTTATCATACACTTTTATATATATATATATATATATATATATATATATATATACATACATGCATGCACGTTCAATTAAACTGACCACCAAGAATTAAGTTAATAAAATTTAATTTTTTTAAGCTTTAAGAATTTATACTTAAACTACTCATATAAGATATTCAATGTAGGAAATTTCCAAATTTACAACTTAGTTTTATTGAGAAAAAGGTGGTGGTCCTTATTTTTATGCATGCATGAATATATATAACCACCCATAATCTTTGATTTGCTCTTAATCTTAGTTCAACATTTTCGGTTTTCGTTAACCATGATTCCAGCGAACCTTAGGCCTGGTTACCTCCTAGGTTCGGCCAAATGACTAAGGGTTCGGCCAAGAGGAGGTTTGGCTATATCCTAGGTTCGCCCGGTTATAGGTTCTGCATGGCTAGAAGGTTCGCTGCCTTTAGACCCTTTCTTCCCAAGGTTCGGCCATTCTTTCTTGCCCAGCTAGGGTTCGGCTGGCTTTCCAGGTTCGTCCCCCATGGGTTTGACTGATGGCAAGGTTTGCCGGAACAGGGTTCGCATGACTCAGGTGGGTTCGTGGCTCAACAGATCCAGCCCTTGTAGGTTCGTGCGGTCCAGGGTTCGGCCAAAGCAGTGAGGTTCGCTGCCCCTTGCTGGTTCGACCATGGAGGTTTGCAGCTGGCAGGTTTTCGAGTTTGGTTGCCATGCAAGGTTCGGCCAACCCTGAGGAGGTTCGCCCGACCTGCTCCCCAACGAACCCGCTTATCATCCTCATCATCTTCGAATTTCAAACCCTTTACATGTCCATCAGTGGTTTCCCATACTCATACACATGCATCTTAGGGTTTTCGAAATGTACAACTTGTTTAAGACATAATAATATAACTTGGTTATTGTTTAGAGTGAGAAACCGAAAGAAAACTCAAGATCTACCTACAATTGTCGATCAAAGAATGAATTTCTTCGTGGGTTTGTGTTCTCCTCGATCATACGAGCGTTTAGGCACCAAAATCACGCGAATCCATTAAGAAATGGAAGAGATAATCTAGAGAGAAGTTAGAGAGAGGGTGAGTGGCGAAAATAGGGTTTTTAGACAGAGAGGGAGATGGTGGAAATGAGGAAGAAGAAGCTATTCTTCTTTCTTATATCGCGTTCCCTCCCCACGTGTTCGGTCTCGTTTTTATCGCGACAAAAATTATAATGTGCTCGGTTTTGCTCGTAAATTATATTTAAAACATGAAACGTTTAAATAATTATGTTTCGTTTTTAATAAAACGATTTCTTTAAATAAAGTTGTTTCGTAAATGATTTCGCTAAATTATTTATTTAAATAAACGATTTGTTCGGAATCCGTCTTAGGTTGTGATTCCTAATAAACGTTTTTAAATTTCATTTTCCTAATTTTAATATTGTTAGATATTATTTCGTTATCTCGTCGAAACGCATTACTCACGTACGTATTCGTAAAGATCGTCACCTTTTCGAATCCGTCGCTCGTATCGTATTTCGATTCGATTTACGATTTATGGAATATCGTTTCAGAATATTATTGCTAATAATTATATTCGTGTGAATCGTCACCCACGCGAATACATTATTAAGTTAATATTTCTGAATTAATATTCACGTTTAAGTTATCATCGTAATCTCACCATCGCGTAATCATTTCCAATTTCGTTTTCATTATCTTATTATCTTTAATATTATAATTTCCCAATCCAAAACCCACTAAACCATATCACCGACACATCCGTGATAGACCGAAATATGCTTATGTATAGGGCATATGTAGGAGTAGGTCGCAACCTATCCAGCCACCGTCCCACCGCTATTTCGATAAACCATGACCATGTTCCTTGACTATGTTTAGTAACCAAACAATAACCAACTTATAACTTTCATCATTCTAAACCAAAACCTCGGATTCTCCTCACCAAAGCCTCAACACTGATATAATCATGATAAACCGAAGATGGTTTATGTATAGGGCATACGTAGAGGTCAATCGCAACTGCCTCAGGCACCATGCCACCACCTCTTCGATAACCATCATTATATCCTTGCATATCTTTGACAATAGAATCCTAAACCATAACTATTCCAAACCAACAATCCATATCATCTGCAATAAACTCTCTGGTTATGTTTAGTTGTATTTCAACTAAACTTCCTATGGTTTATGCTTATAATAATTTGTTCTCAATAGTGTATACCAGTGATAATAATAACATCCAATAATTCATAATAATCATCAATTATCATATCAGGCTTTTATAGTACAATTGAACATGTACGGACAACCCGAAATACAGTGATGTTACAGTCGGACCTTAATTGAGACTGAATTTTTACTGGGCCTCATTGGCCTTGACTAAGCCTATCCATTTAGTTCAGTGAATAATGAATTTATTATACAAAATTGACGGTTGTTACATTATATCTAAACCCTGAAACTAAACCTTGAAGTTAAACCTAAAGCTAAACACAAGGCCTTAGAAGCAAAACCATAAATTTATCTATCCATGGTTCGACAAGATTGTTCAAACGCTACTATAATGTGTACAATTAGAGTTTGTTTGATTGAGTTTTATTAGTTCTTGTAAAACGTGTGTGTGAGAGAGAGAGGCAATATAAAGTATTTTTATTATTGAAACTGAATGATTTTGCTACAACTGGCTATAAGAACGCCTAAGTAGCATGAAGTTGATTTCTAAGCAAATTCTTGCTTCTACAACTATATGAAGTTTCTTTAAGAAGAGGAAGTTAATAAGAGGTATTGAATTATTCTAGGGAAACTATGACATGAATAGAACCTGTAAAAAGAACTCATCATTGTTATACATAGCTTCTTACGACGCCTCGACCACATGAAGTTGCTTACTTAGTTATTAGGAAAGAGCATTTGGTCGGCCCTTGTTAGAAATAAACGATTATCCGAACCATTATAAAGCCTTTTGGTTTACCTAAAATAAACCTGTTCTAACACACTTGTTAGAAAATAAACGATTACCAAAATCGTTGTAAAGCTTGTTATGTTTATGCAAAGTAAATTGGTTCTGACACATTTGTTAGAAAAGAAATGATTACCAAGATTGTTATAAAGCTTATTATGTTTATACAAAATAAATTAGTTTTAACACACTTGTTAGAAAATAAACGATTACCAAAATTCTAATAAAGCCTATTATGTTTATGCAAAATAAACTGATTCTAGCACACTTTGTTAGAAAATAAAACAATTACAAAAATTGTTAAAAAGCGTAAGATGTTTATACAAAATAAGCTGGATCTAACACACTTGTTAGAAAATAAGCGAATAAATTATCCTTTTTAAGAACCTTTTGGTTTATAAAACAAACCGGTACACACCACAAATTATATGCCCGGTACATCATACAACCCGAACAAACACCTGTACAGTACCAGTCCATTATAGTGTTTGTGCATTAACATATGCAGCCAAAACGCGTGCATAACTCACTCCCAAAATGAAGCATTAAGATTCGATATATAAACAAAACTTATCGATCTTGTATCACGATAAAGATCAAAGCAATATTGTAGTGAGAGCATGGAGCGGATCTTAAGTTGATTATTTATCGTCCAAAAACAATGAAGAAGGTGGGTTTAAACCGAATTTGCAAGAATTCTTAAAAAAATAAATAAAAATAAAACCATTTAAAATTGAAACTGTTTCTTTTTAATGCAAGAATTCTTTTGAGTTGCAAACAATTACTCGTGTAATAAAACGGAATATATGTGTGTTAATATAGGCATGCGATGATGGTATGTGTACATGGCATCAAATGTATGTCTTGATGTGTACATATGTATAGGATTTTACGACTGCATGCGAGTTTTCAGAATATGCATTTTTTCTCTCTCTTTAAGTTCCGCTTAGAATTACCTGTTTTGCATCATAGTAGTTTGGATTTCCAATTGTACTCCAATTAAATCCAAATTCATTGTACTAAACTAGTTATTTCCAAAAATTATATATGTGATATTTAAAATAAAATTTAGAATATTATGTATTTAAACATTTGGTGAAACCAAATCCTTACTAGTAAGGTTTTTTTAAAATTGTTTAACAATTTCACGAAAATATGTTTTAAGATTATAGGAGGTGGGTCACGTTTTATTAAAATAAGAATAAAATGCATTAACGATACTCGTTATATTTGGGAAACAAACTAGTACACTAAAATATAAACTAAATGAATGATAATAAACATATAAAAATCCAATTTATATAAAGTATTATAGATATTCAAACCGATGTCTTCACCAAATTATTCAAGACTCATTCTCGTAGTTTTCTTGTCTCTAATTTTTAATCCATCATGTATTCAATTTATTCTCCACTGCAACATGGAATAAACGTGTTGATAAATGTGGTTGAGGCACCATTTAATACGCTTCCTTTAAAATAGATTAAGCGCCTCTTCTCGAGATGAACACGCCTGTTTCTCAGGGTACAACAACCGAAACAGTTTGTATATTGTCGAGAATGTCCACACACACGAGGTATCGCTGAATTTATATATGTTTAGAATTGATATGAAATATATAAAATATGAGATGGTAAATGAACTAGAGAGAACATATATTTCATTTTTTACACAAGATCATTCAATCAAACAAATGAACATAAAAGTTCACTATTTATACCCTACAGTTATTCATTGGAATTATACCAATGAACCATCACTTGTTTATTTATTTATATATACTTATGACTCCAATTTAAAGTTATAAACACAGTACTAAATAAACATTTTATTTAGTATTAAAAAATTTATTGAAGAAATTTATTGTTTCATATTTACTTAAAATATGTAACATATTTCTCTCAAGTTTCATATCTACTTTCCAACCACCAACTTAAGTATCGAAATCTTATTCATTAAAATTAGCAAAGGACTTATTTTTACTAAATTTCCAACAATCGTATTTTGCTAACGTTTGTGTTAAAATCATAAGCTAAATAAGTTAGGGTCAAAGTTATCATATTAGAAAGTTTACACTTAGAGTTTATTATGTATATATAATAGTATAGGGGTTTATATGTAATTATGTAATTGGGAATGAGGGTTATATATACCCATGCATGTAGATATTTTGGACATGACATGAATTGAAATAACACAATTATCTCTGCTAGTTTGATCTCAAAATTCATCATTTTTATTCAATTGCAAGTCAGATTACCAACAATTGTTATCAGAGCAACAATCGATCCAAGGAAGTAAGTGAAATCGATTAAGGAAGAATCCAATCGTGAAGGAAGTCATGTGTTGATGTTTTTATTGTGTTAATCGAAAGGAAGCAACGAACAAGAAACTAAGGTTTCGGTCATTTCTACTTTTTGAAATCATAGACATAAGTTTGTCTTCTGCAATCGATCATTTCCTATGTTCAATTGATTAACATATTGATCAAATTGAAAGGGAAGAAGGAAAAATAAAAACTGGGCGTCAAAAAGTTTGAACCGAAGGTATTCAGAAGGAAAAAACGATTCCTATTGTAAATGCAATTAGAAGTTTTTTTAATTGTTTGGGAAGAGGCAGACTAAAAATATTGATCCTGTTAAATACCAGAGCATCGAAATTGAGTGGTGGTACCGAGATTGTTTTTAAATTGAAAAGGAACCAGAAACAAAAAAAAAAAAAAAAAGGATGCGATCAATATTTTATGTTCATTCCATAAATTCAAGAACGAAGGGTAAGATTGTTTTGGGTTTGTTCGTTTGACAATCCAAAAGTCAAAATTAGAAGAAAGAAGAAATTAGTGCACGCCTGCAGTTTTGATTCGGAAATTTCAGGTAATTTCGGATTTGAAATCCATTTGTTAATTTTTGAGATTTGTTATTGTTATTCTTGTAAAAGATTTAGAATTGAACATATGTTAAATTAATTGAAAATTTTCAAATTGTTGTTGTGTCCTATCACATTATTGTTGAAGGCAGATACCAATCATAAGACTATTGCCATACACGACTAATTCTCTGTTCATTCACTAGGTGGACAATTTTTTTTTGATGGATCAAAATAAGCGACGAGGTTGGTGCACCAACTTTGGTAGGTGCTTTTTTTATTATTATATTAGCTTTCAAGTTACACATGGAAATTTTTAATTGGTTTGTGTTATTTCTTTTGGTTAGGTTACGTTGGTTGTGAATGAGAGTGAAAAAATTAAGTTTGGTTGGTTGTATAGATCAAAGAGAGAGAAATTATTTGTTTAATTAATAGTTTTGGTTAATTGGTTATGGATGAGAGTCAATGTTTTAAAAACCGGTATTTTAGGTGTACCGGATTTTGCTAAAAAATGGTTCAACCGATTGAACCGGGTTGTACCGGATGGTTCAACCGGACACACTAATTAACCAAAAAATTCTATAGAAATACAACTTATACTCAAATAAGTTTCCAAAAAGTATACAAATTCATCTAAAAACAATTCAAAAAGTACACAAATTCATCCAAAACAACCTAAAAGTACTCAAATTCTAATAATTTTTTTTAAATGAAAGTGTATAATAGGATTATGACATTGGTGTGTTAAACGCATCAAGTTCACGATCGCTTAAAAGCCAAAAATCGCTTAAACCGGTTAAACCGGCCGGTTCGAACCGGTTTTTAAAACATTGATGAGAGTAGTCTAAGTGTTGGTAAGGGGCTGTCATAAAATCAAAAGAATAGAAGCAATTTTTGATTAAGTGTGTTTTTCTGTTTCTTGCTCCTAAAAGTTCAAAGCCAATTAAGGCATATTTGGGTTTCATGAATATCTGACAACAATCAAGAAAGGATTTTGGATTGTTATAGTTAATCTATTGATAAGAAACAAGAAACCTATTTACATGATTTGTTAAATAATTATTGTTCAACTTAACAAAAAAAATCCAAGGGCTTGTGATTTTTTTTGGGAACATTTTTGTTTAAAGTTAGATAACAATTTGAGAGATTTTTTGTTGTCGTCTAAATCCATTAATTGCAATGCTTTCGGAACCGAACCGGAAGTCTTACTAGTTACTGGTCGGACCGGATTTAAGAATCGGATAACATAATAAATATATAATATATTCCAAAAAAATTATACAATTATAAACATATTTAAACAAATATAATTAATGTTTAAACAAACATAATTAATGTTTGAACAAGGATAAACGTGTTTAAAAAAATATAGGATTTGGTTTTAATGTTTTATTCTTTGGATTTTAGTTAAAAAAAACTGAAATCTGGTCCGACCGATTAGTTTGAATCCGGTACCCATGCCTATTTTGGGCCGGTCGTCCGGTCCGGTTCCGACAACACTGATTAATTGCAAGAATTCCGTTGATCAAGTTGGATTTAATTTGCCAATAAGTTTGCAATATTAAATATCTAGAAAGAATACTACATATTATGTTCAAATTTTGAAAATTTTGCAATTTGGAAGGTTTAAAGGTTGCAAAATCTGTTGTTGAATGGCCACTTGAATCCTTTAATCGACTAAAAGGAATTTTAAAAACCTTTTGGTTCATTTCGCAAGTTAATGCGAATCTTTGTTGTGACATCCACCACTAATTTCAGGTTTGACTTTAAACATTATTTTGACTTTGACTTTGACGGTGACCAAGTTGTGACAAACTGACTCTGTTATGTAGAAACACTTTAGACGTGTGTCAAATATGTTCTAAATAATGTTCGTAGTCCTTTTACATTTAGATGAAAAATCAACAATAAGCAAATAATTTACAATGGTAGTTGTAAATTTTGTTCGGCACCCATTGATGATCAAAAATTTATCAAGACACAATTTACACTTGTAGTATTGATGACGTATCATTAATATTATTAGATAAATTATAATATAAACAATCATTACAAAAACTTTATAAAAGAACAACATGCGAAAAAAAAAAGGGTTTTAAGAGGGTTTAGAACCCATGACCTCTAGGTTAGCAAGCATATGTCAAACCAATTTAACTAAACCAACTTTTGATGGTAACTTCAAACAAAATATATAAAAATCTTTCTTTCAATTGAGAGTTACAACTTTTTAAATTTCATGCAACCTCCCACATTACTCCACTTTAATTCATCATTACATCCTCTTAATTCCCATTATTCTTCCATTTATTAGAAACCACTCTCTCACTCTTTTAAAGCTCCAAATTTCGTTCACCCTCTCCAAATATTCATTCTCTCATTATCTTGAAGATATTGCAACAAATAATAAGTGTTTTGAAGTTCTAGCAACAAGTTTTGGGTGTTTTGGTAAGTTTACAATTGTTTTTGTTTTCATTTTTTTCATTGTTTGTGACAACTGATACCTGACCGTAAGGTAAATATGTACGGTGTGTGTACTTAAACCTAAACTATGTGTGAACACTATATGATGAACAGTGTGTGATAACAATTCAGTGGAAACAATTAACAGTTGTATATATTTTGATGAGAATTGAAATATAAACATACAACAACACCAGAGAAATCACAAAGAAGAGTATAAAAGACATAAACATATCGGTTGCGATCTGATATCCACAATTAACAGGAATCAGATGGCCGATAATTCAATGAGAAAACAATGTGAATTCATTTATAACAATGTGAAAACAGTTAGGTTTAATTGAGTCCGTCTGTGAGAATGTACAATTCAAAACAACAAATCAATATCGTTTACGAATGATAAACTGACAGTGTGTTTGCATGGGTGACAATTCACACGAACATATCTGTGGGTTTAACGTTCTGAACGGCAACTGAAAAATAGAAAACCAAATCCGAAAGTGAAACGTACGATCGTATTCGTACAGTTAGCGCTCTGTACGAAAACACGCGGAAATTACGTTTTCTGACAAAACGACGAAATTAAACGATTTCGAATAATATCTCATCCTATTAGTTATGCTTATATATAGGGCATATGTAAGGGAACAAGCCCTAGCCAACATCCCACCACATAACTAATAGAATTCCACACTACTTGCAATATAACTATAGATATCCATTCTCAGTTTACCTGTTTATCCTCAATTGTGGTTCACCTGTAGTATCATATGTAGAATAATAAAATTAAGGGAGGTTTAGTTATCAAACCGGAGTATTGATAAACTCTCCATGTATTAAGGAAATTAGATTAATTTAATCTTCTCCTTGTTATTATTCTGTCACTTGTGGGATTAACTGTTAATCACTTTTAAATATTAAGAGTGTAAGTTAACCGTTTGTCATTTGTTCTCAACTTGAAGTGCATAGAGCTTAAATAGGAGTCCATTGTGATCCTCACATAATCAGATTACAATGCACTCCGATTTACCTCTACCACCTTGTATTCCTATAGACCTCAACGAGAGCTATTACCAGTAGTGGAACATGAGAGAAGATCAATTTCTCAACCTACTAGTCAATAGGATATTGCTGGATTAATTACAATATTCCTGCAGATTAATATCAACATGTGACGCTTTCCCAGAACCTGACTTGAAGTCGCCCTGTTACCGGTCGTACGTTACCGGCCAATGAATCAATACGATCAACATACTAGCGCTACAAGCTAGAGGTTTGTCAAACCTATGGTACCACTATGGTATCATCGGTTTAGTCACGTCAAACTAACTGGTCAGCGAATTTTAAGGGGCTTACATGATCAGCAAATCGCACATGATTGAAATGATATAATACAACAGTTCAATAGTAATTAATTGTAATTGTGTTCATCAATGTCATGATTCTCAATGTGATGTGTTCTCCTTGTTATTAACAAAGTTGAATAAGAACTTGTCTTATTACATTATGTTAATTATTGTCTGAATGATGTTGTTATCATGAAGTTATATTATCATGATTATCATTCCTTGTTCCATGTTCTCCTGTAATATGTGTTGAGTTGTAAAGCTAAGTGTTATAAGGACTTGTCCTATTACACTCACTTAACTCTTGTGTTGAATGTTATTACAAAAATATATATTATCCTTATAACATTCTTATGTTTGTCTGCGATTATTCCAATGTTTGTTCATGTAAGAATAACTAAGGGTTGTAAGATATAATTTTACAACTATGTTATTCTATTGTGTTGATGAGTTATGAAATTATATTATCATATTCATCTTAATTGTTTCTGTCATCTCATGATCATACAAGCATGCATACAATGATAAGCGATAATAAGCAGTTTAACATTATCTAAATCAGAGTAATAGCAATATGTTAAGCAAGACTTTTAAATAAATAAAAGTAAAGCATGTTTCTCAGCCCCGTGAGTTTAAAATCAGTTAAGATTAAAGAAAAGGGGCATATGAACTCACCTTGTTGTTGTAGTGGTTGACTTAGCTTAAACAAAGGATGCTCGCGCTCTTGATGATACTTGTTGTGTTTTCACGTTCCTGTATTGATTTCACATTGTTTTTGACTTATAAGTATAACCCTTAAATATGTGTTTGTGTGGGTTTTTGTGTTAGCCTTAATTTGATTATCGCCCATGAGTCTCGGTCTTTATTCGGCCCCGATTCGTTCTTGACCCATTTCTAGCTTTGTTATGATGTACTTACTTCTTGAAATTTAGAATTTCTTTGCAAAACAACCTAAATGTTAACTTAGGTTTCTTGTTTAAAGTTCTTTGTTCTTGTTAAGTTCAAAATGTTTTACTTTCTCATGAATAACTAACCTTGTCATTATCCTTGAAATCCTGTGGTTTTAAAGGCTTGTGTATACATTAGCTCCTCAATTCTACCACTTTTCTAGAACATACGATTTGTATTAAATTTCATGCACTTTTCTCATTACACTTGCTTGTATATGTTAGATTAGAATTTAACCATGTGGGCCGAGAACCAATTTGGACCGAATAGTTTGCGTGGGCCAATCCAAATGTTATGACCGGTTGTTGTGTTTGGTCCGAATGGTATTGTGGGCTGGGTAACTACATGGGCCAAAATAAGTGATTACGGGTCAATCAAAGACATGGGCCGTGTAGTGGGCCAAGTGATCTAGTCTGGGCCGATTCGGTTCTGCTTGGATCGAATGTGTGGGTGTGTTGGACTGTTGTTGGGCTGTTGTTGGGCCGAAGATGCGTGACTGGGTTTAGGGTGTCTCGGCCGAAAGATTTCAAGATGGTCGACCGATTGGATAAATATCCCAACGAACCTATTTGTTCTGGTGCCCAAGGTTTGGCTCAACTCTGGTCCCAACGAACCTAAGGGTTCGTTCCCAGTTTTGGTTCGCCATGAGGAACAGTTCGGCAGTGTGGTTCAGCAGCAGGGTTTGGCCCATTTTCTACATGAAAGGTTCGTAGGTTGATGGAGGGGTTTGGCACTTTCGTGAAGGGTTCGCTGCATGGGAGATTATGGTTCAGCAATAGTAAGGGTTGTCCCCGCTCATAGGTTCGTTCATGACTGTCAATGGTTCGCAGCACTAAACAGGTTTGTTTTCATGAGCTATAGTTCGGCTGAGTTGGGACCTGCATGTGTAGATAGGTTCGTCTACAAGACACAGGTTCACAGGTCCTTGAGTTCTCAACAAGGTTCGGCCAATGGTGAGTAATGGTTCGCAGCCCCTGCAAGGTTCGGCCAGAGCTGTAATGCATGGGTTCGGTTGAGGGGGTTCGTAGCCATAGGTTCGTGAGGGGAAAAGAGGGTTCGGAAATCTGTAGGATGTCACGAACCTGTGTATAATCCATCATCCTCCGTTGAATGCCAAGGTTCTAGGATGTTTTCACCCGTCGTGGGTGTACCAGGAGGAGTTTCGAGGGTGTGTGGTTCGAAGAGGGGGGGTGGTGAGTCGGCTAGTGGTCAAGGTCGAACAAACATACATAAAACCCTAAATTTCGTGATCTTTCACGCATCATACCTCAAATTCAGCCGGATGAAACTCCAGATCTGTTGTACTTCTGGTTAGAGGATGTCGAGAGCTTCGCGTGGACACCAAGATCACCCGATTTCGTCCACAAACGAGTGAGATAGGAAGCTTGAAAGGTTGAAAATGGTGGTTTTCTTCTAGAGAGAGAAATGGACGGATTGGGTGTTTTAGAGAGACAGAATGATGTGAGGAATGAAATAAAAGGCTTCATTTGATGTTTGTATACCCCGGGGGTATTCGGGTTCGTTTCGATTGCTCGGTTCGCGTTTTCGTTGCGTTCCCGGAACGTAACGCGTAATTTACGTGTTATAAAAATAAAAGATTATTTTTAATTGTTTTGATGAGTTTCAAAATTGTAAAATATTAAATATTTTATTTTATTAATTTATTTTCGTTCGTGTCGTGTTTCGTTTTTCGTTTTTCGTTTCATCAGATCGCGTCACCATCGCGCGTATTCGTTCGAATCGTCATTCGAACGAACACGTCAATGGTTCTACTTTCGGACTTTTGTTTTCTACTTTCCAGTCATTATTTCAGAACGTTAAACTCACAGATATGTTTGTGTTAATCGTCACCCACGCAAACTCACTGTCAGTTCGTTATTCTGAAACAACACTGCAATATTGTTTCAAATTGTATTTCCTCACTGTCGGACTCAACTAAACACCCTGTTATCACATTGTTTTCACACTGATTTGTCGGCCATCTGATTCCTGTCATCTGTGGATATCAGATCGCAAACGATTTGTTCTTGTTATTTGTTTGAACTCTGTTGTTTCTCGTGTTTCGTTGTATTATTTGTAATTAGGTTTTCACCTAAATACTAACAACTAATGTTTCAAATAAGTATTGTACTTACAGTATTTAAGTTTACACATAAACACGTACAACTGTTTCTTGTATTTTGAATTATGTTAATACAAGCACTGTTCACAATCAGGTATTTACACATAGTTATTGTTGAAAGTACATATACCGTACGGACTTGCCGGCCGGTCAGGTACTTGTTGTCACAATGAAACTCCAATGGCAACCCCGAGTTAACCTGGGAGTGTGAGGAACACATGAGGTCAAAACATCTCCACCTGTATATAGAAAAAGTAGTGCCCGACAATGTTGCTTAAATTTCGGAACGAAATTTCTTTAACAAGGGGAGAATGTGACAACTGGTACCTAAACGTATGGTAAATTCGTACGATGTGTGAACATTATATGATGAACAGTGTGTGATAACAATTCAATGGAAACCATTAACAGTTGTATATATTTCGATTAGAATTGAAATAAAAACATACAACAACACTAGAGAAATCACAAAGAAGAGTACAAAAGACATAAACATATCGGTTGGGATCTGATATCCACAATTAACAGGAATCAGATGGCCGATAATTCAGTGAGAAAACAATGTGAATTCATTTATAACCATGTGAAAACAGTTAGGTTTAATTGAGTCCGTCTGTGAGAATGTACAATTGAAAACAACAAATCAATATCGTTTATGATTGATGAACTGATAGTTTATTTTCGTGGGTGACGATTCACACAAACATATCTGTGGGTTTAACGTTCTGCAAAGCAACTGAAAAATAGAAAACCAAATCAAAAAGTGAAACACATGATCGTATTCGTACAGTTAGCGTTCTGTACAAAAACGCGCGCAAGTTACGTTTTCAGACAAAACGACGAAATTAAACGATTTCGATCTCTAAAATAATGAAAATAAAATAAGGTAATATTTATCAGGAATTATTACCTTAAAAATATATAAATAAAAACTAATTAATTTAAGTTTACTTAAATTACGCGTTACGCTTCGTAAACGTAACGTAAACGAAAACCGAGCTACCGAAGCGAACCCGAACTCATACGAGGTATAATTACCCTAAATGGACACTTTTCTCTCATTTTCCACATTTCTACTCTCTCTCTAACCTCCAAATATGTCTTCTCTCTCTAACCTCTTTCTCTCACTAGAAATCATCCACAAAAATCACTATAACTCTTTCAATGCTTGACCAAATTGTTTGAATTTGGTACCAAATCGAAGCCCTCAATGAGTACAACGCGAAAGTACAAAGGATCGGCCTTGGTCGATATTGATAATGTCTACTGATCCAAATACTTAGCATTCAATTGCCATCGATATTACCTTCGAAAGTGTTCAAGCCATCGAAACTAAACTCCTGTCGATGCTGTTAATATCAACAGGGAGTTGCCACAACTTCTTGGTCGATATTGATAACTTCGATGGTGGTGTGGACCTGGAACTTTATTGACACTAACACCTCAGGACCCTCCAAGCAATTTAAACTTGAAACCAATCACATTGAATCACAAATAACTCGCAATATCTATGGGAACATGGTGGTGTCGATGGTACTAAATAGGGTTTACCCAGTTTGCATGGCTATCGATACTACCTTGTGTCTCTAGATACTAACGCAAGATCACATTCAAACACTTACACTCCATGATACATATGTTTAAGGACTACAACATGTTTTGAAAAGATAGAAAGGAATGATAACAAGTCATGGTTTTGGTATAAACACTATTAGGGTTTCTTATAAATGTGTATTTTAAGCTTAGTTAATAAAACACATGTTAATTATGTATTTTACATATAAGATAGCTAAGTTTATAGCACATTACTTATGTTAACATATTAAAATGATGAAAATCATTTTAAGTTAATACAAGTTAATATACTAAGTTTTAACTTAAGAAACTTATGTTTTTACTTAGAAAATGCTATGGTTTTCAAAATGACACAATGTGTCAAGGTTATAATTCAAGTTTAACACATATGAACAAGAATACTAAAATATATTAATACTTAACCTAGTATTGGTTAAGTTTTAGTGTATTACACTACAAGGAGACTAGTGCTAAACAAACAACAAGACTTATAAGTGTTAACCAACTTTAGGGTTAACTCACAAATCAACGATTTATACTTATAAGTTACACAAAACTTGGAATCAAAAACAGGGTCGTGAATACAACATCAAAACAACAAGTGAGCACGTGAATTCTTTGATTACTTAGTCACCCACTTCAACTACCAGGTGAGTTCATATGCCTCTTTTCTAATCTTTTGATTTTAAATTGCGGGGCTGAGAAACATGCTAACTCTTTTATGTATTTAAAAGTTTTAGTATATTATTCAAATATCATGTGATTTAGATGTATACAAAGCAAAAATGGTCCCGGGGCGTGATATCGAGATGATAACCGGAGTGATCAGATTGTATACATAGCACAACATTTGCGAATAACTAAAGAATAATGATAATTAACTAAAAGTTTCAAAGTTAAATTACAAGTGTCATGTTTGATAATTTAACTAAGCAAACTTATTCAATAGAACCATAAGTCTACTATCTTGTGACCGAACAAGATATCAAACTGATTCACTGTCTACGAGCAAAATATGTGCTTCCAAAATTTATTAGGTCCGTTATCTGGGCATCCTAGTATACATCTTGCAATCTTAACCTAGTCATGTACATCACCTGAGAAAACATGTAAGAAAACAAAGTCAACACATGGTTGGTGAGTTCATATAGTTTTGTTATTGAAAAATGAATTTGTACAAAACCTGTCCAAATGACAACCTTTACCTCACCAAAAACCACCTATACTATCCAGTCAAATATGCTTATATATAGGGCATACGTAGGGGACAAGCCCCAGCCGACATCCCACCACATACCGAACCACATAATACATTGTTGTTAATGATACTTAAGCGTTTCACCCCACACACTGAACTGAAAACCTTGAACATTCTGAAAATGATAAACTTTGAACAATCTGAAATGACAACCTCAACCAACATCATACACATAACAATACCATGGCAAATGTGAAAATAATTAATTAAAATCTAAGTCCTAATGATTGGGCCTTGGTCAACTCGAGTAGACTAGTCTAGCAATCTAGGTTCTTAGTAGTTGAGGAAATCTGTAAATATCATCAAACATGGGACCTATAATCAGTTAGTATAGCTAGGACTTCATGAAATATAGGATTTTATAGTTCGTTCTAGATCGTCCATGTTCGTTCTTGTTCGTATAGATCGTTAGTTCTTTGGCACATGCTATCTTTGAATATTTCCCACATATTCCTCTGAAAATGATTAAGGATTCTGTAAATATCATCAAACATGCGTCCTATAATCAATCAGTCTAGCTAGGACATCTTTTGAAATATAGGATTGGCACATGCTATCTTTGATATTTTCCAGACATTCCCCCTGAAAATGACTAGTTCTTTGAATATAGATCTTTGAAAATAGTTCTTTGAATATAGATCTTTGAAAATAGTTCTTTGAATATATAGATCTTTGAAAATAGTTATTTGAAAATAGATATTTGAAAATAGTTCCTTGAAAATAGTTCTTTGAAAATAAATCTTTGGAAATAGTTCTTTCAAAATAGATCTTTGAAAATAGTTCTTTATGAAACCTGGAATAAGTTTACCTAGACATAATCTAGGGTAACAATTATACATATGAAAGATATAAAATTTAATAGCATTTAAGAATGGAAATTTTGAAACTTTTTAAAGTAGTAATTCCTAATAAATTAACTAAATATCTTTTATCTATTTTTAAAATTTCAAAAACGTTTATTTTTATTGTTTCATCGGATCATATCGTTTTCGCGAGTATTCAAACGAATCGTCACCCGTTCGAACACGACGACCACGTTACTTTCCAATATGGTTTTCTAATTATAAGATACCGTTCAGAATGTTAAACTTACAAATATATTCATGCAAATCGTCACTCACACGAATTATCTTTTGCAAATCTTGTGCAGATACAAGATTGCTACGTTATGATTCTTTTTGGGTAGATTTATTTAGTTAACTTATGAACATGACAATGTAATTTAACTTTGTAATTCTATATCTATGTCATTTAGCGTTTCTCATTATATCTCATGTGCCATGTAAACAATCTGATCACTATGATTATCACACGATATCGCGCCCCGAGTACCTTCTGCCCGACGGGAAAGTCGATCTAGCCTGCCGACTCGAGGTGTGACATTCTTGATGCATTTGTTTGCATCTACATTCAAAAACATATGAATATATATGATGTTTTGATAACCATTTGTATGTTTTCATAATCATCAAACATGAGTGCATGTGAAATCATTCATATTCCATATGCAAATTATGTAAAATGATGTATATGTTCTTCATTGATTTTCAAAACTATTGATTTTATATATTTCATCATGATCAAATAATGATCATGAACAAAATATATTTAAAAACACATATTAATACTACAAATAACTTATTTTTCATTTAACAAGTTGATTTTTGGGTGAAAAACCCCATGATTCTATGTATACCTTTTCAATCAGATTGTTAACTGAAATTTTGGACTCATTTGGATAAGCCATAACTCAGTCAAAACTGAACCAATTTGGACGGTTCTTGAGTCTAAGACTAATCTCAAAGAGTTATCTTTCTAGCCCATATAGTCTTGTATTTTTTTTGACAAGTTTTGATCACTCAAACAGTCGATACAAAATTACCACTACAG
Source organism: Mikania micrantha (assembly GCA_009363875.1). Classification (NCBI taxonomy): domain Eukaryota; kingdom Viridiplantae; phylum Streptophyta; class Magnoliopsida; order Asterales; family Asteraceae; genus Mikania; species Mikania micrantha. Next base: position 21,081,083 of record CM018681.1, read on the forward strand.
TTCGTACTGAAACTGGAAAATTTATGTGTCGACTTAGAAAATTCATAGCTAATTCATTTCTTACCCAAATTACGTGGATTTTATATCAAAATCTAGCTTATTGAGTCTACTTTCAAACCCCTCAGTCATAGTTTTATTTTATTTCCAGTTTGTATTTCGAAACAGTAGTCACAAGATCAGTGCTCAGAAAGATTTCATTTCTGTAAGATCTTAACTTGTGTTATTTATTTAAGGGTCTTACAAAACGCAATAAATTATAACATAATAAGACATGTATATAACACATATAAAGTTATCATAATTTAATCACGACATGTATTATCACATGGTTAGCACAAGTAACATAGAATTCAACACCACTTTAAGACATCATTTTGGGATTCAATTTATATGACATATTTAGGCATAAGAAATAAATATGTTACGTTTTATAGCAACATATATATGAATAGTTAACGTAATGCACTAATCTAATATTTGTATCATCAATAAACAATATTTGTCAAGATCGAAAATTAAAAGTAATTACACGATCATTGAAATAGACAACGTTAGTGACACATGTGTATTGTACTTGTAGATATTCTCGTGTGAGGAATTATTTGCTATTACAAAAAAGTTGCAAGTGTGTTCATACTATTATCATAGGTGAGTTTCATAGCCCCTGTTACTTATTTTGTTTTCATCATTGAGGTGAAAAACACACTACGATTACATTATATTTTATTTAAAATACACATGCCTATGTATACTTGTTACTTTATGCTTGATATATTATGTGCTTGGGTGTCCCTTATTGTACATTTATGAACAACGAAATAACGTAAGTCCCATTTCATTTCACAATCATCTAACTCACGAGACGAGCCAATGGACAGGGATTGGATAGATCTATTCGGGGTTGACAACCCTTATCTATGGTTTGGTCGCACCAACCACAGCCTCCGTTGTGGGCAAATAGATGAATATACTCCAACGTTTAGTACATTTTGATACATTCGGTTAAATTTGACAATAGCTTAATGCTTTTGTCTCGGGCAGTCAGTCATATGTTTGATTGTGAGTCCATGTTACATTTCTATCTTACATTTTGTACTTGTATTACTTGGCATACGATATGCACATACACATATACAATTGTCTGAGTCAAAACCAATGGACTCACCAACTTTCTATTTGACGTTTTAAGTGTGTTTTTCAGGTAACAAATCTTGAGGAGACAAGATACTAAAGTTTCAAGTTATTACTATTTTCTTTCAATTTCTCATTTTGAGACTACTATTTCAGTTTATTTTTCCGGGTTGTATTTCCGCCCGCGTATGTTGTTTGGTTGATCATGTTGTTTTGGATTGTTTGTGGATTGGTTAACATTAGAACCTCACTATGTAACATGCATACTTAGTCGTTTTGACGAACGTATGTCGTGGTACATTTATTAGCACTATATTTAATATTCCATTATATTAATGTGTAACATCAGTGCCGGAACCGGCACCGGAACAATGATCTCTACAGTAAAACGAACAGTAACCAGGTACGAACTATATGTGTTTCATTGTTTATCATATTCATTTCATGATTCATTGTCATTTCATGTCATCAACGAACAAATTGAGAATCAATTCAGAAAACAAAGTTCAGAACTATGGTTCGTCAGTCAGATAATTATCTGGCATTACAGAACCATCATGTGATTATGTGTTAGGATTCTATTATGTATAAACGTATGTGAGGCTTTACAGAACAAAACAACACGGATGTCGTTACGTGAATGCTAAACCGACAGATTATTCGTATAGGTGACGATCTGTACGAATAAATCTGAAAGTTTAACGTTCTAAATGATATCTAATAATTAGAAAACAATATTGAAAAGTATAGTTATTGCCGTGTTCGTACGGGTGACGATTCGAACGAATACGCGCGACGACCGTACGATTCGATTTTAAACAGTAAATTAATTATTTTTGAAAATTTAAAATAAATAAAAGATATTTAGTTAATTTACTAGGAATAACCATTTAAAATAATTTTATAATTTCTATTTTAAAACCGAGTCATTTCGTTACGAAAATGACGCGAAAACGACATTTCTACGCGAAATCACGCGAAATCGAACGAACCCGAACGAACCCGGGTATTTTTCCTATCATTTAATGAGATTTTAATGCCACAACAACCACCACCTACCAGCCATTAACCCATTTTCGTTCATCTCATCCTCTCTCCACTCTCTCTCTAAAAACCATAACATCTCTCTAAGATTTCTAGCTCAAGACTCAACCATTTTGAGCGTTTTTTGTTTCAAAATCACGACAATCACTCATAGAATCTGAAAGTACAACAGATCTAAGGTGTTATCCAGCCGATTCGAGGTATGAGTCATGTTTTTGTTCGATATTAGGGTTTGAAAACCCTAAGTGCGGCCACCCCTTTTTAAACCGACTAACCCACTTTAAACCCTTAGGAAATCACACTCACGTCCCTTGGAATAAGTTAAGAACATGATGGGCATCAGCTCTTGTTCATATCAGTCGAAGATGGGCATCAGCTCTTGTTCATATCAGTCGAACATGATGGAAATCACCACTAGCCCTCATTCGACCATCACCTCCATTCGGACTAAGCTCATTCGCCGGTTTCCATTCGCCCAGCCTGGTTCGGTCCTCACACCCATTTGGTCGGCCCAATTCATTCGCCCCCTCCCTCTTTCGCCTGGACTTCTTTCGGTCTACACCTATTCGCCATAGTCTCTTTCGGCCCACACTTATACGGCCAGCTCTATTACTGCCATGTCACTTGGATAGAATGTAGTGGGTTAGAATCATAAACCATGGTCAAGGAACCCTAGTGGTTATGTGTTTGCATGCATGGGATTTTACATGGGAATGCATGAAAGTTATGTGGGTGTGTGTGCTTCGGGAATAACCTTAGGGTTTACATGCAACCACTTTGGGTAAAATCACTTGACTAAACTTAGAGGTTATCAAGGAAAAGGAGCATGGGGTTTAATCTAGGAGTTTCGTGTGATCCATGATACTAGAAATCCTTTAAAGAAAATCATAAAGAACCAAGGAAATAACTTAGGGTTGAAGTGTTAATTTCACCATTAACACATAAGCCCTAAATCATCTAGGTTTAGATCATCAAAGTACTAATAAGAAACCACTTGGAACTTAAAGTATGATAAACGGGCCCGAGACTGGCCCAATGGGCTTAACCCAAGCCCATCATGTGTAAAGGATATTTTTTTAAATTTAATTATGTTATTTTAATAAAAGAAATTAAAGTGTAAACTTGATTAAAACAAATTAAATGATTCTCTAAATAAGTGTTCACTATAAAATGGATTAGCTTAAAATAATCGACTAACAACTTTAAATGTTAATGCGGGATAAGGGTTCATTATGGGTGATGAATTAGACTAAGTTAGATGAAGTTGTAGAAACACATTAGTAATCTAGGACACTTAGTTGCACCACCGAGACCAAACCCTAGACCCAACGTTTATTTTAAACACTTATTGTATTCGAATTTCTTAAAACAACTCAGGTGCTAAAGATACATAAGCTACAGTCAAAGAGCGTTCATTATCTGTTGTGATTCATTTGCACAGCAACACAGGTGAGTTCATTGCCCCTTTTCTAAACATTTTTGTTTTTAAACGCGGGGCTGAGAAGCATGCGTAAACTGTTTTATTTAAACTGTTTATTTAAATGCTTTTATTTATTATATGTTTTACTTATATATGTTTGTTGATACTCCTAGACTCCTGTCTAGGAAATTATTAAACAGATCAAATTATCAAGTTAATTAAATTACTCTTATGAGTAATACTTTAATTCTAAACTCAAATCAAACCCTTAGTCCATCAAATTCAAATTCAAGAATCTAAATTCAAAGTGAAATCAAAAGAACTAAATCAAAAGATCATATTCAAAGGGAATCTAATTCAGTGTGGGATTAGAGAACAAATAATCATAATCAAGAATCAATTATCATTGTGGATCATGGGAATTCAAAAGATCAAAATCAAAAGACTCAAGGAATCAGAAATCATAAATGTGTGTGAATCATCGAGATAATGAAATCATTACAATCTAATGAAATCATTAATATTTGAGTTAAGGTGGATGTCAGTTGTATAGGGAATCAAGACCACGTGTAACACACATAAAGTCCCTTCAGGTATAGAAGACTCTTGTAGTCAGGCTATATGGGCAATAACGTGAACTATCAAATGAAATCAATATCAAAGTCAAAATCAAGAGAATCAAAGAGATCAAGAATCAAAGGATATCCGTAAAGTCCCTTCAGGTACAGAAGACCATTGGGTCAGGCTGTACGGGCATCATTAAAATCCCGTCACGCCCATGTATACTCCTTGTGAGTTATGCCTGATATGGGTCACGTGTGAGAGGATACAACTTGGACAACCACCAACAACTAAGTCTAACTGATTGAGTAAAATAATACCCAATCATCATGTCTTAGTTGTATTTAAATGTTATATTTAATTATTTAATTAAATATTTAACATTTTATTCCTATCATTTACTATCAATTACTATTGGGAAATCATGTATCTATGTTGAACTCAAAAGAATCAAAGGTAAATCAAACCATGGGAATCAGATTCTAAATCAGAAGTGTGTGTTAGGTAAAAATGCTTAGTTATCATTAACAACAGTGTCATATGCGTATTAGTATGTGGTGGGATGTTGGCTAGGGCTTGTCCCTTACATATGCCCTATATATAAGCATACCGATGTGGATATTACATGTGGAGTTAATGAGGTTAGGGTCTTTACCGAAAGAGGTTTTCAAATCATTTTCAATTACTAAACTATATGAACTGACCAACCATGTGTTGACTTTATTTTTGCATGACTTCTCAGGTGACGAACAGGTCGACTGAAGAGTTACTTCTTTAGATTAGGTTATCTGATAGAGGACCTAGCTTTTGGACCTGCATATTTTGGAAGCATCATTATACACAGTTATTTTGTACATCTTGTGCAGATACAAGATTGAAGATTATGATGTGATAGTTGATTTACATTGTTAAATTATAAACTTAACTGATGTAATTTAACTCTGTAATTCTATTTTATTTTAGCAAGTTTCTCATTTATATATCATGTGCAATGTAAACAATCTGATCATTTCGATTATCACTCACGATATCGCGCCCCGAGAACCTTCCGCCCGACGGGGAAATCCGATCCTACCCCGCCGGCTCGGGGTGTGACAGATTGGTATCAGAGCCATGGTTATAGAGAAATATAGGTCATTTAATTAAACGGTTTGGCCTAGACTATAACCTAGGGACCCTGCATGTAAAGAACTTAAGATTTAAGACTTTATTGCATTATGTCTTCTGCATTCGATCATTGCACTAACCAATATTATTTTGGTTATGATCAGAATGCCGCCGCGAAGACAGACTTCTTCGTTGCCACCTCATGGTTTGGCTCCACATTCTTCGACACCATCGCCATCTGATTCACCACCGCCACCTCCTCCACCGCCTCCACCTCCTCCTCCACTGCTAACCCAGGCATCTGGCTCAGGCACAACTCCCATACTGGATCCTACCACCATCGCTTTGGTGACTTTACTGAGCAATCAGATGAAGGAAGCAATACCGGAGATGTTCAATTGTCTCCGTAATAAGATCAACAACACTGGAAATTCATCTGGAGAAGCCAGTGGTAATACGGGCGGTACTTCTCACTATTCCTACAAGTCTTTTGTAGGATGCAAACCGCCTAGTTTTAGCGGATCTGAAGGAGCCGTTGGATTAATCCAATGGATCTAGAAGATTGAAACCACTCTGGACCTCTGCAGCTGTCCAGAGCACCACAAAGTCCGCTATTCTGCTGGAACATTCATGTCACACCCCGAGCCGACGGGGTTTGATCGGAGTCCCCGTCGGGCGGAAGGTTCCCGGGGCGCGATATCGTGAGTGATAATTGTGATGATCAGATTGTTTACATAGCATCAATGTTAAGAATAAATAAAGCACAATAACATTTAACTAGGATTACAAAGTTAAATTACGTTTGACAATGTCAGTAATTTAACTAAATAAACCTATCAAAAGAATCATATGTTTTCTATCTTGTATCTGTACAAGATATCAAAAGTGATTCGTATCCATAGCAAAACATGTGCTTCCAAAAGTAGGGTAGGTCTGCTAACTGGCATCCTAGTATGCAATCCAAAAACTTAAGCTTATTCATGTGCGTCACCTGAGAAAGCATGTGAGAAAAACAAAGTCAACACAATGGTTGGTGAGTTCATGTAGTTTTGGTATTTGTAAAATAGATTTTGTTTACTGTTTCAAAGTTTGCAAGTTGATAGCATCCATATGTGTTAGCTTCAATATCGGTTTAACAAGCATTATGTTTAAAAGTTTATGATATCAACCCAAGAGTGTTCATGTTTCCCCTAGGTAACAACCTTAATCTCATTAACACCACCTGTATCATCCAACTCGGTATGCTTATATATAGGGCATACCCCTGAGTCGAGCCTACGACCCGCCCAGACGCCGTCCCACCACATACTAAATCGCATGGGACATTGTTGTTAATGATAATTAAGCGTCTTACCTACCCTTTAACACACAAAAAGTAGCATCTGAGTATCAAGTTTATGAGGCACCATTATGGACAGCTGAGCACCCTAAGGAGTTCAGCATCCATTCATAACGGTCCTAAGTATAACTCGTGACGTGTTATGATAGAGGACCCTCAAGCTGACACAATGTCAACTAGAAGGACCCAAATCATTCTAGTCACTTATCATAACCATAGAAGAATCAAGAACACTGAATGACTAGTAGGGGTTGACACATAGGTCAACACGCGACGGCCAATCAGTCTGTCTTACATGATTCTGACAACGAAGAACACTGGTGACTAGTAGGGGTTGACACCTAGGTCAACACGCGGCGGCCAACAGTCGGTCTTACGATGTCCGACAAGGAAGAACACTGATGACTAGTAGGGGTTGACACCTAGGTCAACATGCGGCGGCCAATCAGTCTGTCTTACAATGTCCGATAGTTTAAGCATACAAGTCTAAAGCATTCACATAGTTTCACTGATGACTAGTAGGGCTTGACCAAGGTCAAGACGCGGCGGTCAATCAGTATGTTGTCTGAGCATTTCAAGTGTATCCACTTTATCAAGCATTCATGTTTTCCAAGCCTATCAAGTACATCAATCATTCATGTTTTTCCCAAGTATATCAAGTGTATCAAGCATTCATGTGTTTTCAAGCATTCATGTACCTCAAGAATTCATGAGTGTCAAGCATTCCAATGTTTCAAGCATCTAGGTGTTTCAAGCATTTAAGTGTTTTAAGATTTCTACGCCTATAAGTCTTTGTGTGTTAAGTTTTCAGGTTTAAGTTTAAGCAAGTGAGTGTAAGTGTAAAACTGAATTAACATCTAAATTAAGAGTGTAAGATATTAACCTTTAAAATGTTGGTAGATAGAATTAGTATTTAGAATATGCATTCATAGTATTAGTTTTTGAAACGAATGTATCTAGTGTTAGCATTTAGCGTAAGTGTTTCAAAGCCTTAACATCGAGTACGTAGCATAAGCATCGAGTTTATAGCATAACATCAATCGTATAGTTTAAGCACGTAGCCTTTAGCATAGGCATTTAGCCTTTAGCCTATGGTTTAAGAATAAAGTTTATAGCACAATCATCAAGCATATAGTTTCAGTCTAGAGTTTAGAGCGTAAGTATCATGCATAAATTTAAGTATCAGGTCTATGTCATAAGCATTAAGCGTAAGATTTAAGCACCATGAGTAAGTATGAAAGCATTTATTTTAAGACATTTCAATATTTGTTTAAAATGTATAACATGCTTCTCAGTCCCGGGGTAAAAACAAATATGTTGAAAAGGAACAAATGAACTCACCTTGTAGTAGTTGTGTGGTTGACTAAGTTCTAAACAAGAATGCACGCGCTCGTTGTTTGTACTTGATGTTGTTTTCACAATCCTGTATTGATTTCACAATGTTTGTAATTTGTAAGTATAAGTTGTAGGGTTTTGTGTGTGTATGTGTAGGTGTTAGCCCTAAAGTTGGCTAACACGCGTAAGACTTGGTCATGATCCCCGTTCGGTCCCGTATATTTGATTTAAGTCAATAACATTATAAGTTATCATCTTGTCATTAGTTATAATCCATTTGCTTTGATAACAGACTTAGTGCTTATTTTCCAATTCCACTTTGTTGATCTTGTACATTTTGAACATTTATTGCATAATTATGAATCAATTACACAAATATTCTTTTGACATATATTGTTTTGATCTTATGAAATGTATTAAACCCATGTGGGCCTAAAATGGAATGTGGACCGAACAATGTGACCAAGTTACTTGTTGGGCCTTCGTGTAACAAGTTGGGCCTTGGGCCCAAACCTATGGGCCTTGGAATAGTCTTGAGCGATTGAGAGTTATTAGGCCTACTTGGAATGTGTGGGACAATGATATGGGCTGTTGAAATACAAGGGCCCGGCCAAGTGTTACAAGGCCTAGTAATCAAGTGGCCTTGTGGGCCTCTATTGGGCCACGAGGGTATTGTTGGGCCAGAGGTGGGCCCAGGCAAGAATTTTTGGGCCTGAAGTTACAATGGGTTGTAGGAACCATAGTTGGGCCAGAAGTAGGCTATTGACCAAGTCATTTGCAAAGTGGCCCCAAGGTTAGGACAAGTGCCTTAAAAGTAGGTCTTGGGGTCAATTTCTGTGGGCCTCGGGCTGAATTTGCTGGGCCCCATGGATTTCATCAAGGCTCGAAGTAAATTAGACCTTGGGCCCAACTGGGCCTGGTTCGTTTGGGCTGGAATCAAGTGTGGGCCAAAATCAAGAACTCAAGGGCCATTTAAGTGAGTGAGCTAAGTGTAAAGGCCAGGTTAGTCCAATTAGGTTAAATGGTCAATTGGACTCAAGTTGGGCAAAGGTGGATCAAAATCAGGAGTTGGGCCAGCAATGGGCCAAATGGGCTGGCCTAACTGTTGGATTTAGCCCAATAAAGGGCTGTTGGGCCTAATATCATGTTGGGCCTGATAAATGGGCTGATTTATGCGTGGGCCTAAAGTGTATCATATGGACTCATCTTTTAAATATGTTGGGCCTGCAATAACTGTGTTGGCCCAAGTAGATGAGATGGGCCTCGATCAAACTGGGCTATGACAAAAGGCCTTGGGCCAAATAAAATCGGTGGTCGCATGAAGGCCTGCTTGGAAAAGGATGTGGCTGCCGAATGAAGATAACCACCGATTGAATGTATTTCGGCCGAATAGGTGTGACTGGCGAATGACAGAAAGGTGGTGGTCGAATGGTGGTGCTCACCGAATGAGGGAAGGTCGAATGTTTCTTGTTGACTGGCGAATGAGGATGGTCAGTCGGTCGAATGAAGTCATTCGACACTGGCCATTCGACCTAACTGGGTGCACCCCTTCGGCCATTCGAAGCCAAAACCCAGCCCCTCCTTTCGAGCTTCAATCTTGAACCAGGATGTATTCTCAAGTTTCTAAGGTGTACTAGGGTGGTTCCTTATCGGTTTTGAGGTGGTTTACTGGTTGGAGGAGGTGGTTCAAGTAGAGGGTGAAAACCCTAAAAATCGCCCTCTTTGAGCTCAGATTACCTGAGATGTAGTGGATGTTAGGACGGATCCTTTGTACTTTCGTGTAGAGGAGATCAATACCTTCGATTTGGTCCAAAGATGGGATGATTTGGCCAAGAAATGAGTGAGTTATGAGAGTTTAAAGGTGATGAAAACCCTAAAATGAAGATGGACGGAAATGAGAGTAGGAGAGAGGTTGAAGGTGATAGAAATGAGAGAAACTCTCATTTTTGGGTTTTTATATCCCGTGTGGGGTTCTGGTTCGTTTCGGTTGCTCGGTTCGCGCTTTCGTCGCGTATCCGGAAAAATTCGCGTAATTAATTCGTAATAAATAAAAGAAGGTTATTTTAATTATTTGATGAGTTTCAAAATTGTAAATTGTTAAATATTTTATTTTATTAACTTTATTATCGTTCGGGTCGGGTTTCGTTTTCGTTTTCGTTTCGTCAGAAAACGTCACTTACGCGCGTACGATTCACTTTCTGATTTTGTTTTCTACTTTCCAGTCATCATTTCAGATCGTTAAACTTTCAGATCTATTCGTACAGATCGTCACCTGCACGAATAATTCGTCGGTTTAACATTCTGTAACAACAACTGTTATAGTTTTGTTCTGTTTAACCTCGCATACGTTTATACATAATAGCATGAAATCAATCATCTGTTTGTCAGTTCTGTGTTGTCTGATATGTTTCTGACTGTTAAACCGTAAGGTTTTAAATCAGATCTCAGACAATCGCATAATAGTTTCATGTTATACCACATGTGTAAATAGTATCAACATAGTTTCACGTAACGTGTACCTGAGTTACTGTGCACTTTACTGTGCAAATTACTGTTCCGGTGACGGTTCTGGCACAGATGTTACAATTCAACAAGCGGGCTTTGACTTGGTGGAATGGTCAGATCAATGTCAGGGGAAGAGAAGAAGCGATGGCCATGCCATGGGAAGATTTCAAGACTCTGCTAAGGACCGAATTCTGCCCCAAGAACGAACTGCAGAAGCTGGAGGTTGAACTGTCCAACCATGTGATGAAGGGGGCTGATCACATGGGGTATACTACTCGTTACCACGAGTTGGTTGCTTTGGTGCCAGACATGGTACCGACTTTAGAGAAGAGGATAGACAGATATGTGGGTGGACTTCCCGCCTGCATTCAGGGCATGGTTGTTTCAGCCAACCCTACTACTGTCAAATCTGCAGTGAGATTATCTGGAAAACTCACTGACCTTATGGTGGCCTCGGGAGTGTTGAAGAAAGAGACTGACTCTGGAAAGAACAAAGCTGAGACGTCAAAGAAACCCCATCATCACCAGAAGAAGAAGCAGAAACTAATCAAGAACTACACTGTGGCTACTCCCCTTAACCAAGTAGCAGTGGCTCAACAAAATGTGCCCAAGAAACAGTATACTGGCCCACATCCTCTGTGCACTAAATGCCAGTATCATCATGCTGCAAACAACCAGTGCCATCAATGCACGGGTTGTGGAAGAAAAGGGCACTGGGTTCAGCAGTGCAAACTGACACCAAATCCAGCAGTCAACAATGCTGCTCTAGCTCTCCCTCCACCAGCTAACCAGAACAATGGTGGATGCTTCAACTGTGGCGAACAAGGCCACTTTGCAAAGAACTGCCCGAAGAAGGCTCAACAGGCAGTTCAAGCTCCTCGTGGAAGAGCCTTTGCTATAGGAGCACCAGCTGCACGCCAAGACCCGAATGTGGTCACTGGTACATTTCTCTTACATGACTTTTATGCATCTGTTCTATTTGACACTGGTGCGGATCAGAGTTTTATCTCTGCCGATTTTGCATGCCAACTAGATTCTATAGAAGAACAGTTAGATTCCCCCTATATCATAGAAGTAGCTAATGGAAAACAGATTACAGTTAGTACAGTATACAGGAATTGCCCGTTGACACTTAACGGTCATACATTTGCCATCGATTTGATACCGATGGAGTTGGGTAGTTTCGACATCATCGTTTGAATGGATTGGCTTTCTTCTAATCGAGTGGAAGCCATCTGTTCTGAAAAGCTGCTTCGAATTCCACTGCCGAACGATCGTGTATTGGAAGTTAAAGGGGATCAAGCAAAACGAAGTGTCAAAATCATTTCTTGCATAAAGGCACGTAAGTGTTTACAGAAGCAGTGCATAGCTTTCCTGGCTCACGTGGTGGAAAAAGAGAAAGACAAGAAGAGGATACAAGACGTACCAGTGGTGAAAGAATATCCAGAAGTATTTCCTGAAGATTTACCAGGTTTGCCACCTGTGCGACCGGTAGAGTTTCGCATTGACTTAGTTCCTGGAGCAACTCCTGTTGCTAAATCTCCTTACAGGTTAGGACCTTCAGAGATGCAGGAATTATCAAACCAGTTACAGGAGTTACTGGATAAAGGATTCATTAGACCGAGCTACTCACCTTGGGGAGCTCCGGTCTTGTTCGTGAAGAAGAAAGACGGATCGTTTAGAATGTTCATCGACTATCAAGAGCTGAACAAGTTGACTATCAAGAATCGGTATCCATTGCCGAGGATTGACGACTTGTTTGATCAGTTACAAGGAGCTCAGTATTTCTCGAAGATCGATCTACGGTATGGGTATCACCAACTTAGAGTTCAAGACGAAGATATACCGAAGACGGCTTTCCGAACCAGATACGGGCATTACGAATTCCTAGTGATGCCTTTCGGATTGACGAATGCACCAGCGGTTTTCATGGATCTCATGAACCGAGTGTGCAAGCCATATTTGGATCAGTTTGTTATTGTCTTCATTGACGACATACTAATTTATTCCAAGACCAAAGCAGAGCACGAGAAACATCTTAGGAAGATCTTGGAGCTGTTGAAGGAAAAGAAACTTTATGCCAAATTCTCAAAATGTGAATTTTGGCTAAGAGAAGTTCAATTTCTTGGTCATGTAGTCAACAGTGAAGGAATACATGTAGATCCTGCCAAGATTGAAGCAATAAAGAACTGGGACACTCCGAGAACGCCAACGGAGATACGGTCTTTTCTGGGATTGGCAGGTTATTATAGAAGGTTCATCTCGAACTTTTCTAAGATAGCCTTGCCTCTCACTAAGCTTACTCAGAAAAGTGAACCGTTTGTCTGGGAGCAGAAACAAGAAGATGCTTTTCAGACATTGAAACAGAAGTGATGTGATGCTCCAATTCTATCCCTCCCAGAAGGATGTGATGACTTTGTTGTTTATTGTGATGCATCCCATCAGGGACTTGGTTGCGTACTGATGCAACGGGACAAAGTGATCGCCTATGCATCAAGACAGTTAAAGGTTCATGAGAAGAACTACACTACTCATGATCTTGAACTGGGAGCGGTAATCTTCGCATTGAAGATTTGGAGACATTACTTATATGGCACCAAGTGTACCATATTCACTGATCACAAGAGTCTGCAGCATATCTTTGATCAGAAGGAGCTCAACATGCGACAACGCCGTTGGGTTGAACTTCTGAATGATTACGATTGCGTGATCAAGTATCATCCGGGAAAGGCGAATGTTGTAGCTGATGCCTTGAGCCGGAAAGAACGGGTCAAACCCATACGGGTTAGAGCAATGGGGATAACAGTGCAGACAAGCTTACGAGACAAGATCATTCAGGCACAACAAGAATCAGTTGATCGAGGAAAGCTAAAGAAAGAACTTGACTGCGGAGCAGAGAAACAGTTTGACACTAAGCCTGATGGAATGATCTACTACCAGGATCGTATATGGATCCCGGCGATAGACGAATTGAGGAGACTTATCTTCGATGAAGCACACAAGACTAAATATTCTGTTCATCCCGGGTCTGATAAGATGTACAAAGACTTGCGTGGATTTTATTGGTGGCCGGGAATGAAGAAAGACATAGCCGAGTATGTCGGTCGATGTCTAACGTGTGCGAAAGTAAAGGCGGAACACCAGAAACCGTCTGGGTTACTGGAACAGCCTGAGATTCCGCTCTGGAAGTGGGAGCAAATAGCTATGGACTTCATTACCAAGCTACCCCGCACTTCCAGTGGTCATGATACAATATGGGTTATCATTGATCGTTTGACGAAATCTGCTCATTTCTTGTCGATGCGTGAGACTTTCACGATGGATAAACTAGCGAGATTGTACATCAATGAGATAGTGGTACGCCACGGTGTGCCATTGTCTATTATTTCTGATAGAGATAGCAGATTCACATCCAGGTTTTGGCAATCCTTACAAAAGTCTCTGGGGACACAGTTAAATCTGAGTACAGCTTACCATCCACAAAAGGACGGTCAAAGTGAACGTACAATTCAGACCCTAGAGGATATGTTAAGAGCCTGTGTGTTGGATTTCGGTGGGAATTGGGATTCTCATTTGCCACTGATTGAATTCTCCTACAACAACAGTTATCACAGCAGCATCGGATGTGCACCGTTAGAGGCTCTTTATGGTCGAAAATGTCGATCACCGATCTGTTGGACAGAAGTGGGAGATAACCGTATAACTGGGCCAAAGCTTATTCAGGAAACCATTGATAAGATTGCTCAGATTCAACGAAGACTACAGGCTACAAGAAGCAGACAGAAAAGCTACGCAGACAAAAGGCGCAAGCCGTTGGAATTTCAAGTGGGAGACCGGGTCATGTTAAAGGTTTCCCCATGGAAAGGCGTAGTCCGCTTTGGAAAGAAAGGCAAGTTAGCACCACGATATGTGGGACCGTTCGAAATCATCGAACGTGTTGGTCCTGTTGCGTATAGACTGAGATTACCAGATGAGCTCAGTGGTGTACATGACGTGTTTCACGTCTCAAATCTGAAGAAATGCCTTGCTGACGAATCACTTGTAATTCCAATTGAAGAGATTCAAGTTGATGATCAGTTACACTTTATTGAAGAACCTTTAGAGATTATGGATCGCAAGGTTAAGCAACTGAGGCGAAGCCGTATTCCAATTGTAAAGGTTCGATGGAATTCAAGACGTGGACTCGAGTTTACTTGGGAACGCGAAGATCACATGAAGTCAAAGTATCCCCAACTGTTTGAAGAGGAAGCTGTGCCCGATAACAACTCTTAAATTTCGGGACGAAATTTCTCTAACAAGGGGAGACTGTAACATCAGTGCCAGAAACGGCACCGGAACAGTGATCTCTACAGTAAAACGAACAGTAACCAGGTACGAACTATATGTGTTTCATTGTTTATCAAATTCATTTCATGATTCATTGTCATTTCATGTCATCAACGAACAAATTCAGAATCAATTCAGAAAACAAAGTTCAGAACTATGGTTCGTCAGTCAGATAATTATCTGGCATTACAGAACCATCATGTGATTATGTGTTAGGATTCTATTATGTATAAACGTATGTGAGGCTTTACAGAACAAAACAACACGGATGTCGTTACGTGAATGCTAAACCGACAGATTATTCGTATAGGTGACGATCTGTACGAATAAATCTGAAAGTTTAACGTTCTAAATGATATCTAATAATTAGAAAACAATATTGAAAAGTATAGTTATCGCCGTGTTCGTACGGGTGACGATTCGAACGAATACGCGCGACGACCGTACGATTCGATTTTAAATAGTAAAATAATTATTTTTGAAAATTTAAAATAAATAAAAGATATTTAGTTAATTTACTAGGAATAACCACTTAAAATAATTTTATAATTTCTATTTTAAAACCGAGTCATTTCGTTACGAAAATGACGCGAAAACGACAATTCCACGCGAAATCACGCGAAACCGAACGAACCCGAACGAACCCGGGTATTTTTCCTATCATTTAATGAGATTTTAATGCCACAAAAACCACCACCTACCAGCCATTAACCCATTTTCGTTCATCTCATCCTCTCTCCACTCTCTCTCTAAAAACCATAACATCTCTCTAAGATTTCTAGCTCAAGACTCAACCATTTTGAGCGTTTTTGGTTTCAAAATCACCACAATCACTCACAGAATCTGAAAGTACAACAGATCTAAGGTGTTATCCAGCCGATTCGAGGTATGAGTCATGTTTTTGTTCGATATTAGGGTTTGAAAACCCTAAGTGCGGCCACCCCTTTTTAAACCGACTAACCCACTTTAAACCCTTAGGAAATCACACTCACGTCCCTTGGAATAAGTTAAGAACATGATGGGCATCAGCTCTTGTTCATATCAGTCGAAGACGGGGTTTCACTCTGATAACACCCGAACCAACGAATGGGAAGGACCCAGCTCGCCGTATGAGCCCTTTCGGCCCACATTCGGCCGAATGGCCAAGGTCACCCTGCTTCGGTCTGAGTCCATTCGCCACAGCTTCACTCGCTCACTTCATTCGGCTGCAACTCTCATTCGACCGCCCCTCCCTATTCGTGGAATACTCCCATTCGGTCGGAAGCCATTCGCCACTAGCCCTCATTCGACCATCACCTCCATTCGGACTTAGCTCATTCGCCGGTTTCCATTCGCCCAGCCTGGTTCGGTCCTCACACCCATTCGGTCGGCCCAATTCATTCGCCCCCTCCCTCTTTCGCCTGGACTTCTTTCGGTCTACACCCATTCGCCATAGTCTCTTTCGGCCCACACTTATATGGCCAGCTCTATTACTGCCATGTCACTTAGATAGAATGTAGTGGGTTAGAATCATAAACCATGGTCAAGGAACCCTAGTGGTTATGTGTTTGCATGCATGGGATTTTACGTGGGAATGCATGAAAGTTATGTGGGTGTGTGTGCTTCGGGAATAATCTTAGGGTTTACATGCAACCACTTTGGGTAAAATCACTTGACTAAACTTAGAGGTTATCAAGGAAAAGGAGCATGGGGTTTAATCTAGGAGTTTCGTGTGATCCATGATACTAGAAATCCTTTGAAGAAAATCATAAAGAACCAAACTTAGGGTTGAAGTGTTAATTTCACCATTAACACATAAGCCCTATAAAATCAATAATGATATGTAAATAACTTAGATGATTTATCAAAGTACTAATAAGAAACCACTTGGAACTTAAAGTGTGATAAACGGGCCCGAGACTGGCCCAATGGGCTTAACCCAAGCCCATCATGTGTAAAGGATATTTTTTTAAATTTAATTATGTTATTTTAATAAAAGAAATTAAAGTGTAAACTTGATTAAAACAAATTAAATGATTCTCTAAATAAGTGTTCACTATAAAATGGATTAGCTTAAAATAATCGACTAACAACTTTAAATGTTAATGCGGGATAAGGGTTCATTATGGGTGATGAATTAGACTAAGTTAGATGAAGTTGTAGAAACACATTAGTAATCTAGGACACTTAGTTGCACCACCGAGACCAAACCCTAGACCCAACGTTTATTTTAAACACTTATTGTATTCGAATTTCTTAAAACAACTCAGGTGCTAAAGATACATAAGCTACAGTCAAAGAGCGTTCATTATCTGTTGTGATTCATTTGCACAGCAACACAGGTGAGTTCATTGCCCCTTTTCTAAACATTTTTGTTTTTAAACGAGAGGCTGAGAAGCATGCGTAAACTGTTTTATTTAAACTGTTTATTTAAATGCTTTTATTTATTATATGTTTTACTTATATATGTTTGTTGATACTCCTAGACTCCTGTCTAGGAAATTATTAAACAGATCAAATTATCAAGTTAATTAAATTACTCTTATGAGTAATACTTTAATTCTAAACTCAAATCAAACCCTTAGTCCATCAAGTTCAAATTCAAGAATCTAAATTCAAAGTGAAATCAAAAGAACTAAATCAAAAGATCATATTCAAAGGGAATCTAATTCAGTGTGGGATCAGAGAATAAATAATCATAATCAAGAATCAATTATCATTGTGGATCATGGGGATTCAAAAGATCAAAATCAAGAGACTCAAGGAATCAGAAATCATAAATGTGTGTGAATCATCGAGATAATGAAATCATTACAATCTAATGAAATCATTAATATTTGAGTTAAGGTGGAAGTCAGTTGTATAGGGAATCAAGACCACGTGTAACACACATAAAGTCGCTTCAGGTATAGAAGACTCTTGTAGTCAGGCTATATGGGCAATAACGTGAACTATCAAATGAAATCAATATCAAAGTCAAAATCAAGAGAATCAAAGAGATCAAGAATCAAAGGATATCCGTAAAGTCCCTTCATGTACAGAAGACCATTGGGTCAGGCTGTACGGGCATCATTAAAATCCCGTCACGCCCAGGTATACTCCTTGTGAGTTATGCCTGGTATGGGTCACGTGTGAGAGGATACAACTTGGACAACCACCAACAACTAAGTCTAACTGATTGAGTAAAATAATACCCAATCATCATGTCTTAGTTGTATTTAAATGTTATATTTAATTATTTAATTAAATATTTAACATTTTATTCCTATCATTTACTATCAATTACTATTGGGAAATCAGGTATCTATGTTGAACTCAAAAGAATCAAAGGTAAATCAAACCATGGGAATCAGATTCTAAATCAGAAGTATGTGTTAGGTAAAAATGCTTAGTTATCATTAACAACAGTGTCATATGCGTATTAGTATGTGGTGGGATGTTGGCTAGGGCTTGTCCCTTACATATGCCCTATATATAAGCATACCGATGTGGATATTACATGTGGAGTTAATGAGGTTATGGTCTTTACCGAAAGAGGTTTTCAAATCATTTTCAATTACTAAACTATATGAACTCACCAACCATGTGTTGACTTTATTTTTGCATGACTTCTCAGGTGACGAACAGGTCGACTGAAGAGTTACTTCTTTAGATTAGGTTATCTGATAGAGGACCTAGCTTTTGGACCTGCATATTTTGGAAGCATCATTATACACAGTTATTTTGTACATCTTGTGCAGATACAAGATTGAAGATTATGATGTGATAGTAGATTTAAATTGTTAAATTATAAACTTAACTGATGTAATTTAACTCTTTAATTCTATTTTATTTTAGCAAGTTTCTCATTTATATATCATGTGCAATGTAAACAATCTGATCATTTCGATTATCACTCACGATATCGCGCCCCGAGAACCTTCCGCCCGACGGGGAAATCCGATCCTACCCCACCGGCTCGGGGTGTGACATAATGTGCTATGATATACCATAAGTCGCATTCCCGGGTTTCTGCCAACAGTGGGATGTGACATTTTTGGTTCATAGGAAGTTAACCAAGCCCGTTGGTTTGTTGCAAGTCATTTTTTTGTTCAAAAATCAGCAAGTTGAACAATTATTTGTTCAAAACTTTATCAAGCTCAAATAGAATCTCTGTGATTCAATTTTGCAAGTAAAGACCATTTTTTGGTCAAAGTAAGTTAATGCATAAAAATCTGATTACCAAGTTGGTTAGGAGCACATAAATCTGATCAGCAAGTAGGTCAGAACCTCGTTAGCAAGTTGGCCAGAAACAATTTTTTATTTTTTGCAATATCCAATTAGCAAGTTGGTTGGATATTTTGATCAAATCTGCAACAAGCAAGGTTAGCATTGTCCAATTAGCAATTGGGTTGGGCAATATTTGATCAAAAACACAAAAAGAATTAAATCAAGTTAGTGTTAATAATTTTAACTCAATTATAAGCAAGAAGTTGATCGTCTGATCACAAGAAAGTTAGCAAGTGCGACAAGATAGGCAACAAGAAAAAAAAAAGAAAGCAAGCAAGCATGCTCGGCGAAGAAAAGACGTCAAGTAGTATGTTCTAATTTGTGAGCAAGGATCTTCCAAACATTGCATACAACTAAGGCAATGATCTTCCAAACATTGCCTTAGGATGTATTAATACAAGTTGCAAAATAGTCGACTGTAAAGGAAGTTTGGGACTTTATCAAAGTCAAATATCTTGGAGCCGATCTAGTTTAGAAAGCATGTTTACAAACTCTGAGGAGTGAACTAGAGGCTATGAAAATGAACCCAAATGAAACAACAAGTGACTTTGCTGGAAAGTTAAGCAACATAAAATCCAAGTTAAAAGTCTTGGTGAGACTTTGAAAGATAAAGTACTTGTAAGGAAATTTTTTAACTCAGTTCCAATGAAGTTTTTACCGATCGTGGCATCTATTGAGTAATATCAAGAAATTGATAAAATGTCATTTGAAGAAGCCGTTGGAAGAATAACAACATTTGAAGAACGCCTCAAAAGCCAAGATGAACGCAAGGCAAACTATCAAGGAAAACTCCTAATGGCAAGTTCAAACAGTCAAGGTCGTGGTAAAGGACGAGATAAACACTTCAACAAAGGATAAAACACTTATGAAAGAGGAATGGGTCAAGGAAATAAAGATAAAAGCAAGTTTAAAATTGTGGAGATTTTGGAAATTTTGCAAATGATTGCACTAAATGGAAGAACAAAGATAAAGAAAATCCAGAAGCATCAAATCTCATCTACATTGAAGAACCGACTCTATTGTAAGAAGCATGCAAGTCAAGAAAGCAGAAGACCCTCTTTGACACCTCGCAAAATCCAGGTCAGCACTAACTTTATATTAATTATAATGTGTATTATAATTTCATACGTGGCACTAGAGTTGCTAATATGCAGTGTGACACGTGGCACAACAGTCCAAACACGCAGATAATTCGAGGAATTATCATAGAGCACTCGCACGTGTCTTGAATAACGAACGTTGGTGAATTACACAAACCACAGTACACTTTCACTGCACTTAGGTTCTAGGGAACCTAAAATAGTGGGAACGATGTTTACATGTCGAGAAATGATGATCGTAGTCGAGAAATACGCGAAAATCGGTTCAAAACAACAAAATTGGGCCTATTGGGCTCCTCAAGGACCCATCGCGGTACGCTAAGGCCCACAGGAACAAGCATAGCGGTACGCGATGGATGGGCGGGCAATTTGAATCCCGAAATCCATCGCGGTACACGGAGCCCTTCGGAGACCCTCATCGCTATAGGCGATGAGTCCAGCACGCAAAATCTTGCTTAAACCAAGACTAATCATTTCTAATAACCACCCTACCCTAATCCTACTTAACCCCAGACCCCATGCTTGATATTTAGCCCTAAAACACCCTCTTCAACATCTCTGGAAGCCATTGTTGCACACTTGAAACCTTAAAGAAACTCCATTGAAGGCTTGGGGAGTTAGAAGAGAAGCTAGCAAGCATCACCCACCTCCATACCCACGTTGTAGCTACTGTGGAGGAGATCTCAGAGCCTCTTGAGGATATCTAACCCTGTTCCAACTTCATCTCAGCCTTCTTGAACTCTCTAAGGTAGTTTCTAGCATCATGGAACACTTCTAGCACTTGTACACACACATGCAACACCATCACCCACTTAATCACGAATTTTTCTGATTCTAGATCTGTTATTTAATATGAATGCTATTGATTTGATGATTTTATAAGGATCCATGATGATCTTGATTGATTTTAATGATCATTTGGTGATTTTGCCATGAAAAGGGCGTCTTTAGCAACATGCATGTATGAGCAGGTGCATGCACAGGAGCCCAAGAGGATTCGACCCTCGAGCAGCAAGGGACCGTGGGACTGGTACCCTTCTACCCTTCCTACCTGGGCAAGGGAAGAGGGAGTTCCACTACTGCCTTTATTAGGCGATGCATCTACCGGACCACCTCTACCACCTATTGGCATTCCCATGGAACGGGCATTCGCCGCGTTGATCTCATGTTACAACCGTGAGTCCCGTCAGCTACACGTGCTGACCGATGAGTTCAGGGATCTCCTGGAGCATAAACAGCGTCTCAAGAGCCGCGTGGAGCATTTAGAGGAGAGACTTGCACGTATCGAGGGGGTGCAGGATGGTTTGGTCGCTAGGACTCAGGACGCGATCCAGCGAAAGGAAGAGGCCGCATCTGAGGTTACAAACATCCGTTACAGGACTGCGTTGCTCGAGGAGCAACAGGATGTGTTGGCTGCTGTAGTGCATGGGCACAATGGGCGGTTGGCGGCCGTGGAGGTCGCAAGTGAGGAGAACCAGGCAATGATCCAGGCCAGCGATGCCATGTTAAATGCATGGGTCGAACAATTCTTGGCGGAGCCACAGCCCGAGCCGGAGCCCCAATTCGAGGCAGAGGACCTCGAAGAGGGCGATTTTGATGAGGATCCAGGTGAGGATCCTGAGGAGGACGACAATGATGGCCCTGCAGACAGTGGAAATTCACACTCCACAATTGCGTCACACTAGATAGGTTTCTATTTCAGTTATTTCACTTTTTGTATTCCTAAATGAGCGGGATGTGCTCATATGAACTTTAGTAGTAGTATCTCTTTTGGAAATCATTGTTCTCAAAAGTTGTTATCATTAAAGAAATGATGTTTTACTTTCATTTGTTATGTATCATGATTATGACTATTGCTAACATGACCTCTAACATAACTCCTGACTAACACTCTAACACATGATGACTAACACTCTATCCCTTCCATATAGAATCCGACCATGTCTAGAAAGGGAACATACGTCCGCTCACGCAAGCGACCAACTGGTTCGGCAGCCATCCGAGCGATGGTAGAAAGACGGGTTAGCAAGGCCATGGCTGAGTACGAAGCCAATCAGTTACATAGTGAAACCAGCGAGACTAACAACGGTAATAACACTTACTTAACCCGACTAACTTAGTATAGACAACGATGTCACTAACCCGTAACATTGGACACCGATGCACAGGATCTCATGGGAGCGCAACTAAGGGATGCTCGTTTAAAGCTTTTCTAAGCTGTCATCCCCACAAATTTCATGGAATTGAGGGAGCAGTGGGACTGCTAAGCTGGATCGAGAAGCTCGAGTCAGTCTTCTCTATGGCTAAGTGCTCGGAGGACAACCGAGTCAAGTTTGCCACTGGAACTCTGGAGGGACCAGCCTTCACATGGTGGTACACACACGTCCAGTCCCTCGGACTCGAAACTGCAAACACTATACCGTGGGAGGAATTCACCAGAATACTCCACGAGGAGTATTGTCCTCGCGATGAAATTCGAAAGTTGGAGGTAGAATTTTGGGTACACAAGATGGTGGGTTCTGAGATCGAGCAGTACTGTACTCGATTCCACGAACTGTGCAAGCTGTGCCCGGCAATGGTGACGCCGGAGTACAAGAAGATCGAGCAATTCATCAGTGGATTGCTCGAACAAATACAAAGCATGGTGACTGCTTCCGACCTCACTACCATTCAACCTCTGATCCGACTGGCCCACAAGCTGACTGACCAAGCGGTAGCTCAAGGTAAACTGCCCAAGAGGGATGAACACCTAAAACCCCAAGAACCCAAACGGAAGTGGGAGCCCGGTAACAACCGTACCTTCTCACCACAACAACCAACCCAGCACCGCCCAACACCTGCCAAAGTCTTCACTGCCACCCAGCCAAACACTCAAGGCAAAGGGGGATATCAGGGCAACAACCCAAAATGCAACAACTGTAACTACCACCACTTTGGCCCGTGTAAAAGGGTCAAGTGCACCAACTGTGGCAGAAACAGGCATGTAGCCAAGGAATTTCGATCAAACCCTAACCCCAGCGCCAACAAGAATGATACTTTGAAGGGGTGTTTCACATGCGGAAAGCCGAGGCACATGCGCCGAGATTGCCCACAAAGCAAGAACGCTGGAGGCAACCCGACAAGGGGCAGGGCATTTGTGATTGGATCAGGGGAAGCAAAAGATGACCCCAATGTCGTCACTGGTACGTTTCTATGAAATAATGTCTATGCTAGCATATTATTTGATACCGGTGCCGATAGGAGTTTTATCTCTAGTGATTTTAGTAAAGTGCTTAATATGACCCCAACACCACTAGACTACAAGTATACCGTTGAGTTAGCGGATGGCAAGCTGATCGAGACGCAACACATCATCAAAAGGTGTGTCTTGATGCTAGCAGACCACGAACTGGAAATCGATCTGATGCCGGTAACTCTCGGGAGCTTCGACGTGGTGATTGGAATGGATTGGCTATCTGCAAACCATGCCGAGATTGTGTGCAACGAGAAGATTGTACGAATTACATTACCAAGAGGATAGCAGATCTCAATTCAAGGAGAAAGGCGTGGTGTACCACTAAACATCATGTCTTGCATGAAGGCCAGTAAATACTTACAGAAAGGATACACCGCCATTTTAGCACTCACCTCTGAACAACCAAAGAAAGAAAGGAAGATCGAGGACAACGCTGTCATCCGCGATTTTCCAGAAGTCTTTCAGGACGATTTACCGGGACTACCCCCGAAAAGACAGGTGGAGTTCCAGATAGATCTAACACCAGGATCCGTACCAATAGCCAAGGCGCCATACCGATTGGCACCTACTGAGATGCAAGAACTATCTAGTCAAGTGCAGGAGTTGCTAGATAGGGGATTTATTCGACCGAGCTTTTAACCTTGGGGAGCGCCGGTCTTTTTTGTGAAAAAGAAGGACGGATCATTCCGTATGTGCATAGACTACTTGGAGCTAAACAAGGTAACGATCAAGAATCGGTATCCACTACCGCGAATAGACGACCTGTTTGACCAATTTCAAGGGTCAAGCTACTATTCGAAGATCGATTGAAGATCTGGTTACCATTAACTAAGAATACAAGAAGAAGACATACCAAAGACAACCTTCAGGACGCGATACGGACATTACGAGTTTCTGGTCATGCCCTTCGGACTGACTAACGCACCAGCTGTATTCATGGACCTCATGAATCGGGTGTGCAAGCCGTATCTTGACAAATTCGTAATCGTATTCAAAGACGACATCCTGATCTACTCTAAGAATCAGGAAGAACATGCCGAACATTTGAGACTTGTCTTGGAGCTACTGAGGACAGAACAACTATACGCGAAATTTTCCAACTGCGATTTTTGGATTTGCGAAGTCCAGTTCCTTGGACATGTGGTGAACGAAAAAGGGATACATGTAGACCCAGCCAAGATCGAGGCCATTAAGAACTGGGAAGCACATAAGACTCCAACTGAGGTGCGACAATTCTTAGGATTGGCAGGATACTACAGACGATTTATTGAAGGATTCTCAAAGATCGCTTAGTCACTAACATCCCTTACACATAAAGACAAGAAGTTCGAATGTGGAGAAAAACAAGAATCTGCTTTCAATCTATTGAAGCAGAAATTGTGCAGCGCACCGATCCTATCCCTACCTGAGGGATGCGAAGACTTTGTGGTCTATTGCGATGCATCAAAACAGGGACTCGTTTGTGTGTTGATGCAACGCGAGAAAGTCATAGCCTACGCGTCACGACAACTGAAGGTGCACGAGAAGAACTACACAACCCATGATTTGGAATTAGGAGCCGTGGTGTTCGCATTGAAGATCTGGCGACACTACTTGTATGGCACCAAGTGCACGATATTCACAGATCATAAAAGTCTACAACATATCTTCGACCAGAAAGAGCTAAACATGAGGCAACGCAGTTGGGTCGAGCTAATAGGCGATTATGACTGTGCTATCAAATACCATCCAGGGAAAGCTAACGTAGTAGCCAACGCGCTGATCCGGAAAGAAACAACCAAACGCGTACGTGCACTACAACTTACCATCCACTCAGAGCTACCCAGTCAGATCAGAACCGCACAACAAGAAGCTTTGAAAACAGAGAACCTTACTCCCGAAGCCATTCGGGGTATGGATTAACAACTAAAAGAAAAGGATGATGGAGCTTACTATCCGATGGATCGGATATGGATTCCACGCTACGGGGGATTGAGAGACGTAGTGATGGATGAAGCTCACAAGAGCCGGTACTCAGTACATCCAGGTTCAGACAAGATGTACCACGATCTAAAGACCACTTACTGGTGGCCTAACATGAAGTCGGAAATCGCGACTTATGTGAGTAAGTGTCTGACTTGTTCTAAAGTAAAAGTCGAATATCAGAAACCATCAGGCTTACTCCAACAACCGGAAATTACCGTATGGAAATGGGAACAGATCTCAATGGATTTCATCACGAAACTGCCAAAGAAGACAAGTGGTTGCGATACCATTTGGGTGATCGTAGACCGACTCACGAAATCGGCACATTTCCTACCGATCAAGGAGAATGACAAATTGGACAAACTAACCCGAATTTATTTGAAGGAAGTCGTTTCCAGACACGGATTTCCAATCTCCATCATATCCGATCGAGACAGCCGATTCATGGCACATTTCTGGGAGTCCCGACATAAGGCCCTTGGGACAAGGTTGGACATGAGCACTGCCTATCACCCGCAGACGGATGGGCAAAGTGAACGAACCATCCAAACGTTGGAAGATATGCTTCGAGCATGTGTAATAGATTTCGATAACAGCTGGGAGACTCACCTACCATTGGTGGAGTTCTCATATAACAACAGTTATCACACCATCATTGGAGCTGCACCTTTTGAAGAATTTTACGGACGTAAGTACAGATCACCACTCTGTTGGGCGGAAGTTGGTGAAAGCCAACTGACTGGACCCGAGCTTGTGCACGAGACGACTAAGAAGATCGTGCAGATACGTAACAGAATGGCAGCAGCTCGGGATCGACAAAAGAGCTATGCCGACAAACGGCGCAAACCTTTGGAATTCCAAGTGGGAGATCGAGTACTTCTTAAAGTCTCGCCTTGGAAGGGAGTGATCCGATTCGGGAAGCAGGGAAAACTAAACCCTCGTTACAACGGACCATTCGAAATCATTAAACATATAGACCCGGTGGCCTACGAGCTACAGCTACCGCAGGAATTGAGTAGCATACATAACGTATTCCACGTGTCAAACCTCAAGAAGTGCTTATCAGACGAAACGCTCGCAATTCCTTTAGAGGAAATTCAGATTGATGAACAACTTCACTTCGTTGAGGAACCGGTGGAAATTATGGACCGGGGGATTAAAAAGCTCAAACTCAGTCGCATACCGATAGTTAAGATGCGATGGAACTCACGGCGTGGACCAGAATACACCTGGGAACAAGAGGACCAGATGAAAAAGAAATACCCTCACTTATTCTCCGACCAGACTAACACCAACAACACGAACTGAATTTCGAGACGAAATTCCTATTAACTGGGAGATGATGTGACACCTCGCAAATTCCAGGTCAGCACTAACTTTATATTAATAATAATGTGTATTATAATTTCATACGTGGCACTAGAGTTGCTAATATGTAGTGTGACACGTGGCACAATAGTCCAAACACGCAGATAATTCGAGGAATTATCATAGAGCACTCTCACATGTCTTGAATAACGAACGTTGGTGAATTACACAAACCACAGTACACTTTCACTGCACTTAGGTTCTAGGGAACCTAAAATAGTGGGAACGATGTTTACATGTCGAGAAACGATGATCGTAGTCGAGAAATACGCGAAAATCGGTTCAAAACAACAAAATTGGGCCTATTGGTCTCCTCAGGGACCCATCGTGGTACGCTAAGGCCCACAGGAAGAAGCATAGCGGTACGCGAAGGATGGGCTGGCAATTTGAATCCCGAAATCCATCGCGGTACGCGGATCCCTTCGAAGACCCTCATCACGGTACACGATGAGTCCAGCACGCAAAATCTTGCTTAAACCAAGACTAATCATTTATAATAACAAACCTACCCTTATCCTACTTAACCCCAGACCCCATGCTCGATATTTAGCCCTGAAACACCCTCTTCAACATCTCTAGAAGCCATTGTTGCACACTTGAAACCTTAAAGAAACTCCATTGAAGGCTTGGGGAGTTAGAAGAGAAGCTAGGAAGCATCACCCACCTCCATACCCACGTTGTAGCTACTTTGGAGGAGATCTCAGAGCTTCTTGAGGATATCTAAGCCTGTTCCAACTTCATCTCAGCCTTCTTGAACTCTCTAAGGTAGTTTCTAGGATCATGGCACACCTCAAGCACTTGTACACACACATGCAAGGGGAAATACTCACATGCACCACCATCACCCACTTAATAACAAATTTTTGTGATTCTAGATCTGTTATTTAATATGAATGCTATTGATTTGATGATTTTATAAGATCCATGATGATCTTGATTGATTTTAATGATCATTTGGTGATTTTGCCATGAAAAGGGCGATTTTAGCAACATGCATGTATGATCTAGGTTGATTCACATAATTATTGATGATCATATGTTGTTAGTTATGATATTTGGTATGATCTAAGATATTAGAGGTATTATTGTAGTCAAGAAATGTCAAAATGTGTTAGTTACTAAAAATAGTAACTTTATTGTCACAAAATGTGAATGATTGATGAAATGGTGGCATGCATGAGTTTAAATCTAAGATCTATGTATAAAATGATGTTTAGAAACTAATGTGGGGGATATTGATGCATATGGATGGTTAGAGTTGTCAAAAGTCATGGTTTGCATGATTATTTCTATAAATAGAAACTTCTTGTCATAGGTTTGCTAAAGAATAATGAGTTTGATAATGATATATGTTTAACAAGGTTATTTGACATTAACATGATGATCTTAGATGATTTGAGTTATGAGAATCATTGAAATGTGGACTTTTGTCACAAGTTTCCATAAATGGAAACTTTGTTCAAAAGACTTGTTTGTAATAACTTGTTTTGGTCAAGATGAGTTGCCATGATAATGTCAAGAGTCTTAGAAGCATGTTAGAATGGGTTATTGATGACTAAGATGATGCGTTATGTGAACTTTCTATAAATAGTAACTTTTACACGTGAAACGTGCTTAACCGATCAAGTGTGACTTTGTGCTATGTGATAACATGCTCACTTAGGTTAAATATGCATGATAGAATAATCGGAAAGTGATTTCTTGCTTGAATTGCCATGAATGGGAACTTTCCTGAAATAGAAACTTACTATAAATAGTAAGTTTCCTCACGGATTTGACTTTGGTATCCGCACACTTCACACGACCCTAAATCGCACGTTACACGATCACTTGAACCAAAACCGTCACCAACGGGTCGTTAGGTCAAACACGGTCAACGCGACCCACATAACAACTTGGAGTTGTTAAACATGAACACGGTCCTGTGAGACCCACATGTATGTGAACTCAAACTTATAACACCTATATGATATAGGTAACTGCTAGCCGGCGAGCTACACTGTTCACGCACTACTCAAACTCAGGTGAGTTTACAGCCACACTTTTTCTCTTTAACTGTTTTACTAAACTTTTGGGGTGAGATTACAATGCAACTGTTTTAGATGTATGACTGGTATGTTGTAAAACCATTTTCGAGTGTAACTATTATCGCATTAAGCCCTCACGTATCTTTACCGTTAGTTGCATGACAAACGAGTCGTTATTACGTAGTACTACTGGGTTTGACTAGCCCCACTCAGTACCAATGTTGACTGGAGGTCGTAAAGAGTGTAATATCGATGTTGATGTCGGGTTCAGCGATGACCCGTGGAGGCAAACGGAAACAGTCGAGTTTCGGTAAGATGAACTGACACACTCACGGATCCTAGATCCAACAACTAAACTTAACATACCCAGTATATGTCTGTTTACTGATTTACTGTATGTCTAAACCTGTGAACTCACCAACTTTTTAGTTGACACTTTTCGCATGTATTCTCAGGTAACTAATGGATCTCAAGCTAGGATGCGCACAAGGAAGAACTAAGGAGTCTGACATGTATATACACTCAAATCCTAGGCTTGATTTGTTATTTCTTAAAACAATTATCTTTTGTACTGTTTAATACAATTTATATTTTCCGCTGCAAACTTCTATTTACTTATGCTATTATAAGCATTTTCTGCTGTGTATTATTGAAACTTGTATTATTTTACAAAATTGTGTGTTGTGTAACTCATTTAGAGTCGTTCTATATAAACATGAGCTGTGATCCTGGCCACGTCACACCCGCGCGGTCTGACACCACACGTGGAAATTTAGGGGTGCGACACCCTCGCTAAACTATATTTAGTTTAAGGGGGAGTGTTGAAATCATAAACTAAAGTAGTTAAGGTCAAAGTTATCATATTAGAAAGTTTATACTTAGAGTTTATTATGTGTGTGTGTATACATAATATAGAGGTTTATATGTAATTATGTAGTTGGTGATGAGGGTTATATATACCCAAGCTTATACATTATTTAAAAATGACATGAATTGAAAGAACAAAATTATCTCTGCAAGTTTGATCCCAAAATTCATCATATTTTTTCAATTTCAAGTCTGATTACCAACAATTTGAAGCATCGGAGCTTCTCCATGTCTTAAA
This sequence comes from Mikania micrantha, assembly GCA_009363875.1. NCBI lineage: Eukaryota > Viridiplantae > Streptophyta > Magnoliopsida > Asterales > Asteraceae > Mikania > Mikania micrantha. The sequence goes on from CM018681.1 coordinate 21,110,899, forward strand.
ACAACCACACAACCACCTTTCAATGGTTATCATGCAATTAAGTTTGAAAACTCGATTAGGATTTCAACGTTTACCTTGGTCATCACAATATACCAAAACATGACACGCACCTATGATCTAACCAAAAATCCTTCACTGTCATTAAAGAGTTAACCAAATCTGTCAATATCATAGCCGATGCATTTGTTTCTGCATTCCTAGGATGTATCGTCGGTGAATGCTGCTATTTATTATCTTTATACTTCTGAATTTGTCGTTTTCCTTCTTTTACGTGGCACCGCAAAAACAAACTCCTCTGCAATGGGAAAACCACTTACGTGATAAACCCTCAAGTTTCCCCCACCCACCCCTCCCTCTTCCCTCAATACCTGACTAACCGGAAGAAATAGGTAAAACCGCAGCCGCAAGCAACCGAGTTAGTGACCTTTAAGGAAAATCACACACGAATTGAACTTGAAATCTTTATGTTATGATTCTTTCACTAGAATTAGTATGCCACTTCCTATGAGGTTACTGTCGACAAAGTTTGGTGAACCCTACGATGACAATAAAGGATTTTTGGTTTAGATCAGAAGATGCATGTTAAAAGTTGGCAGCCTTTTTCTCTCACTTCATTTCTTATTTATTTTCTATTAGTAATAAACTACTATATTTTTTGTGGCCTTAACTCATCCTTGTTTATTTGATTCATTTGCATTCATTTTTTTTTTTTAATTTATGTAACTATTTTTGGTTGCATGTGAATATGTTAACACATGGTTGTTAATTTATATTTTCATGAACTCCGTGACATGTTTATTTTGGCCAGCCTTGTCGATTGGGACACATGGCATTGTTACATTGGTTGGACTCTCGCATGAGATAACGTTTTAAGGTTATACTTGGTTGGAGGCCTGTAAACGAACCGAACGAACATAAACACAAGGATGTTCGTGTTCGTTCATTTAGATTTAACCGAACAAGAATATGAACACGAACACATTAATGAACATGAATTTTGTGTTCGTGTTCGTGTTCGTTTATTAAGGAAATGAATATGTTCGTGTTCGTTCATTAATAAATAAACAAAATGTTCATGAACATAAACATATATAAATGAACACAAACGAACCAAAATAAACGAACAAACATAAATTATCATTATTTAACACCATTGAATAATCATAAATGAACATGAACATTATTTAACAAACATAAAGGAACACAATTTAACAAGCATAAACAAACACAAACGACAAGTCTTTTAAATGTAAATACATATCATTCATAAATTAGATAGTTAACCTAGCATAAACTAACATTACATAGTTAATGATCACTAACGTACAAATAAACGAACGTAAATAAACGAGCATAATTGAACAGTTCATAAACATAAATAAACGAACACTAAGTGTGTTCATTTTCGTTCATTTAATTAAACGAATACAAATTTTATGTTCGTGTTCGTTCATTTATTAAATAAACGAACATAAACGAACTTCCCGCCGAACAGTTCCTAAACAGTTTACGAATTGTTCGGTTCGTTTACATTTTGATTATGGGTGATATTTGGTTTTAAATGTTTTTATTATCATGACATAGTTTTGCAATTAGATTCTTGATATCTTAATTTTAAGTCAGAGAAATGACAACACACATTTTGATTTTTGATATTGGCAGATTTCTCGACGCGTTACACTGAGAAACTTTACCTAGTTTTAATTAATTTACAAAATATTTCTTATATATAATTGACTAAGATGTTTAAAAACTAAAATAAAAAATACACGTGTACGATCAAACAAAATAAATATTAAATAAATGAGATGATAAAGCATCCTAAGCAGGCAAGCAGCCACAGAGTTACTGGAGTTATTATTTGTCTGCTGACCTGAATATAACAAGTAACAATGAGTTAGTAACTCAATGTTTGACCGCTTTTTGTACTAATTTGCATGGTTATCAAAGCCCAAACCAATTTTAAGGCTTTAAGCAAACTAAAGTTTAGAGCATTTTTTCAAAATTAATGTTATAATCTTCATTTTTTATCCATGCTTTATATACACAATAATAATCTAAAATGTTTATGATTAACAGAGTTATAACAACTTTATTACACATATTTATTACTAGTATATGAATCATTTATAGTTCTCATCTTGTAAATAAGTTGATGTCCTGATGACATGGAGTTGGAGCCGGTGACCGAAGCAACTAAATAATTGTTAAATTAACCAAAAACTTCTAGCCTAATGGTTACCTCCTTGACTTCAGCATGGGAGGTCTTGGGTTCGAATCCGGTCTGAGGCATATTTGATGAAGCAAGGTCAGGGGGTTTACCCAGTTGTGGGTTCCTCCTTGGGTAGGCTCGGGCATACGCCCAAGAGCGTCAAATCCGAGGGGACGGTTGAAATCCCGTCTTGGGTGTCGTTGAACCAAGCCGTTCAAAAAAAAAATTGTTAAATTTATAACTTAACTGATCGTTTCTTACGCTTATGCGACATTTGTGATTTTGCACACGTGTGCACGATGTATAAACAAGAGGGTGAAAAAAAAAGAATTTTTTACACACCTATATCTATATCTATATACTCTATAATAAAATAGTAACAATTTTGCCACTTGTCACATTTTTACAACACTATTGTCACATGCCACATTCCTACATTAATATTGGCACTTGTCAACACCTTATCGTTCCAATTAATTTTCTATCCTATTTCATAATTATATTCTCTCTTATTAAATAAATTCATTCTTTTATTAAATAATTATAATATTAATAACAAACAAACAAACAAACAAATTTACCCAGTATATTCCCACTTTTTAGTAGGGTCTGGGGGGCAGGATTGACACAAACCTTACCCCTATCTCAGTTGGGATAGAGAGAATGCTCCGAAAAAGTCCTCGACTCAAAACTATCGTTTGAAGTTAATCATCTTAACATTTTTAACGCTATTTTCATAATATAAGTAATATAACGTTAAAATTGGTGTCAATTTACTTTAACCACTTGAGGGCTCACACATATATACATTGTATGAGTGCACCACAAATGAGGCGTAAATTATAATACTAATAAATAATATATTATTTATTTTTTTATTATAAATCACACTTAAATTTTTTTTTATGAAATATGAAATTTTCAAAAATCAAAAATTTCAAAGTAAGAAATATTTTATTTTCAAAAAACAAAATTTATGTAAAAAAAGTTATCTTAAAAAATGATTTTTTTTAAATAAAATATATTATAAAGGAAGTTTTTAAACAATGCGATTTTTATCATCCAATGATGTTTTTTAATTTATTTAAAATCTGAAATAATACAAATGATAGAAAAAGTTACATTTTTTGTCTATTATCTTTAACACTAATTTAAATTGAGTCATTTAACTTTAATAATTACAAAAATTATATTTTATATTATTGATTTATAAAAGTTAGTTTTAATCATGGTTGTAAAAGTCGCTAGGCCCTAGTCGGCCGGCGAGGTACCTCCTAGGAATTAATCGGCGCTAGGCGGATTGGAATTTTTATATGTAATTTTACAAATATGTATTATATAAACATATCAATATCAATAATTTAATATAATACTTCAAATAATTTAAAAAATAAAAACTTAAACATACTAAGTCAAGTATTTCAAATTTTAAACTTAAACACCAAGTTTAAAGTTTAAAGATGGATTTCGATGTTAAGTGGCTAGATTCGAAGTTTTAGAGACATATTAAGGATTTTGGGTTAAGAAATGTCTAAATAATCATGAACTTGGTCCCTTGTTACTATAAAAAAGTCAAAAAAAGTCAAAAAAGTCAAAAAAACCGAAAAAAAATAAAAAATCTGACTAGGCTGCCTAGCCCCGCCTAGCGCCTAGGCACCGCCTAGGCAAAAATCGACACAGTAAATAGCCGCCTAGCGCCTATGCGGCCGCCTAGGCCGATTTTTACAACAGTGGTTTTAATATAATAAAACTGAAGTTTTTAACATTAGTTATTTCAAAGATATCAATTATTACACATTAAAAAGTCATATATCATTTGTATAGCAATTAAAATTTTTCATTATTATTACTTAAAACATTTATTAATATGTAAATTAATCATTTAATATCAAAATATTGTTTTATAATTGCTAAATTTTCATTACTAACTATTTATTATTTTATATTGAATTTGTGTAATACACGGGTTAATAACATAGTTAATCAATAAAAAGAAAAAAAAGGGAATGGAAGCATAAAGCACGGCTAAAGCAGCAATACAAGAATTAGTAGTACAATAAAATTTTAATTTTATACGTAATAAATCATAACAAATCTTCATACTTAATACATAAAAAGTTTGATAACACTTGACACGATTATACAACATGATAATAATATTTTTCTTGCATATCGATCTCTCATATTAAATGTATTCATATTAATAATTATATTATTTATACGTTTTTTGTTAAAATTAAATTTCAACTCGTGTAGTTAAATACATGCATCAACCTATATTTCGTAAACATAATATTTTTTCCAAAAATGATTTTATTAAAATAATTTTTAAAAACAAGAATTTAATAAACAAATGTTTTAAAATTTGATATTGTTAATTTATTATTTATATTTTTAACTTATATGAAATTTTAATCATATTTTATTTAATAAATTGTTCTATAACTTTTAAATTTTTGTTACTAACTATTTATTATTTATTATTTATTATTATTCAAACAATGTAATACACAAGTTATTCGCCTAGTATATGTTATGTATGCTAACTTTATTTTTAATCTGAAAACACATTCTATAGTCTAATACCAAATGTACATTAAAATTTATCATGAAAGTTGAGATATCATAAATTTCAGAACTTTTAGACAATCCAGGCAAACAATTTCAAGCACTTATGCCTTTATTTTCATACCAACTTATCTAGTCCCTCACAAATTTAAATTCAAATGATTGTTTGATGGTAGATTAAATGGTCAAGAATCTACCAGCAATGATGCAAGTCCTACAACCAAACGACCGTTCTAAGATACTTGAACGTAAGCCCTATAGTTTTCACTTTTGTTAATGAAAACTAGTTTAAAAAAAAAAAAAAAAGTTCTGATCACCAATTAAATTAAGAATAGGACATATAGAAAAACAAATACCTTGCTAGTAAAATGAACTAAAGTCGTTCATCATTTGTTGTTGTGGATGAATCATAGAACCTTGTTGTTGATCTCTTTCTTGCTTTAATTTCTCCATGTTTTGCAACGATCCATAATTGAACATACGAGAGCTATCGATACTACCACCAACGATCCCATTGCTTTGAATGTAATCGAACATTGAACCGTTGTTATTTTCGCCATTCCATGATCCAATCAAACGTTGTTGTGCAGATTTACTGCTGTACAAAACCCCACCAGGAGTAATCGGAACTTGACGAAGATGATGATGATGATGAATATTAGCTTGTTGGTATTGTGTTTTATAAACCACGAGTTCTTCAGAAACCCTTTGGAACTCACCTAATGGCCCTAACACCGGATCTTTAAGCCGACAATTTGCTTCCCAGATGAGCGAGTCAACCGCTTTTTTCCCATCTTCTCGGCTCAGATCCTTCACCAGTTTGGTCACATTGCTAACCCCAAAAACCTTATGAACCGCTTGAAAGTCTTGGGATTTTTCAGCAGGAAAAAACGGTGCCAACACGCACTTTTCTGTGCACTTCTTACGTTGGTGGCGACATGATGCGCATGCTGGAACTCCGGTGGTTGTGGGTGGTGGTGATGCAAAAGGTGTACCCTCAAGAACCCTAATCGTGGAGTTGTTGGTTGCACCATTGTGGCTCTTCTGCATCTTCTAATGGTCCTATATAAATCAAGAACCGAAGGAATCAAGAAAAGCTTTCAATGAAAGAATATTAATTGATTGATTTAGCGTAAAATATTACAAATATGATTATTTACGTCTCTATATAAACAAGATCTTGAACCCATGTGTGTTTCATAAAAATAAACAAGATACCATACATAATTACACATTTATTTATATCAAGAACGAAAAGGGTGTTTCTTGAATATAATAAAAAGCTTGAAAAGATAAGTAGATATACCAATAAATACTATGTTTTGTGTTTTAGGGAGTGGAAAGAATGATGATTTTTTTTTGGTAAAGGATTTTAGGTTTTTTATGGGTCTTATGGTAGTTGACATGAAGAAGAAAGGAATGGGTATATATGGTCAACCAAAGTTAATCTTAACCCTCATGTATTTTAGCAAAGGTAATCTAGACCCTAAATATTTGCTCCTTGTATATTAATTAGCGTAAGTTTTGACAAGAAAACATAATCATCTTACTACAAACATTAACATATAGATCTAATGGTTTCCATAATATAACATTTAAAAATAAAGATTTGAGCTCATTATGATAAGATGGACAATATTGTTGTTATGAGTGATTAAGTAATACAAATAATATTGAAGTCACTTGCATATTATTTGGGGTGAGGGAACAAACCTTGTAAAATATGATACACCCTAACATTATTTGGTACATCTTAGACAAATATCACAATCATGATTGGGATTATGGGGCAAGCTTTAATAATTAAGGACGATCATTCATAAGAGGATTTTATAATAGCTGTATCAAATGTATCGTTTGGTTGATTGACGGTTTCGGGTTGGTCGTGCCAGTATGCATATAATACACGTAAAAATGTAACAACTAAATAAATATATAAAATATTATATATAATAAGAAAATAGTTATTAATTAATTAAAAACTCAATAAACAAAATCGAATGATAATAACGATCAACAATGTTCCAACAAATTTAATAACACGTTCGGGAAAAAAATAATAATGAGTTAATGACCGAACTATTTAATTATACTTTGACTCAGTTATTATTATAAACAAGCTGAAACAAATGATCTAATCGTACATCTAATATTTATAACAGTGAAAAATTCATTTAAACATCAATTGGTTAAATTGGTAACATCTAGTTAAATATTACTCGAATAGCACCCAAAACCGTGTACAACTAAAGTAAAACTGAAAAAATAATAATAATACGGATCCATAGTTGAACCATATTTTAATTCTATTAATACTTATTTTTACTCTATATAAAAAAAATGAAAGAAAGCTTCCTGGGCAATCTTGTAAACCGACTTAACACACATATTATATAAAGAGTAAACTTCTCTTTTGCTCCTTGTGGTTTGACAAAAGTAACCATTTTCATCCAAATTTTGAAATTTTGCAATTTTCCTCCATTAGTTTCAGAAAATTAACCATTTTAGTCCCTGTGGTTTGACAAAAGTAACCATTTTCATCCAAAGTTTAAATGGACTTTGGATGAAAATGGTTAATTTTCTGAAACTAATGGAGGAAAATTGCAAAATTTCAAAATGTGGATGAAAATGGTTACTTTTGTCAAACCACAGGGAGCAAAAGAGAAGTTTACTCTTATATAAATATATATAAATGGGTGTGTGTATTGAAGTCTTGAAGGTTCTACAGACTTTTCAATCTCAAAATCTTGAATATGAATACTCCTTTGAAACAATAAATATATTTGGTCTGCCGTCCGTTATAACCACGCAAAAGAAAACCGAAATATATACACTTCTTATCGCTTTGTTGGTCAGAACTATTAGCAAAGAATTGGAACGGTGGGAAACACTATCACAGCCGTGATAACCGGAAACAAGACTGACACGTTAAACCGATGAAGCATGAACTCTGATTTAATCTACGATTGTTCAATAGTCTATCATCGTTTAAATCACTTTAACATACTTTCACTCTGCTGATAAGGTAAGGTCTGTATCATCTTGATATATAATCTCATCGTCATCGTCATCGCCATCGCCATCGCCATCGCCATCGCCATCGTCATGATGATGATGATGATGATGATGATGATGATGATTATTATTATTATTATTATTATTATTATTATTATTATTATTATTAGACAAACAGTTAGTTTTGGGATCATGAATTGAAGATGGATCTTGCACACATATGCAAATAAGCATAAGTTTGTCAAGAACAAACTTTTAACAGTTAGTGTAATCTTTTGTATTTATAGAAATAATGAAAGAAGGAGACTAGGATCTTAAAGACAACAAATAAATAATCCAAATTTTAAATAATTGAAATTTAGTTAAACGCCAAAATCATTTGTCAACAATACTTATGAGGAGATCGAATGTTTCATTCCCATCGTGCTCCATTTTAAATTTTTGGGCAAGGTACGGATTTTATACCTTTGCCTCATAGTATTTTCTGTTCGGTAATCTATTTCTGTAAATATGTTTCTGTAATTATTAAAATTTATTTTTGTATTGTTCTGATTGCCACGATATGATATCGTGTTTCTCTGTTTCGTTTAACATGCAATAACTCTGAATTAAATTGTATTCAATATTGCATGTTCCTGGTTATTGCTTAATTTGGTAGTTTGATTACCCAACTGAAATTTCTGAAACTGTGTTCTGTTACCCGAGCATGCCCCTACCTGTAAGGATGACTACAGGCTCATTATGGCGGCAACCATAATGTGGAACCATCCGTGACGGTTAGTTAAGTTCACGGCGTCTCCATTAGTACTCTGATAGTACATTTGTGCACCTACTGAATTCTGGGGAGGCATACGGACTGGTCCTAGGATATTTTAAACTGTACATTTATGATTTCTAGGGGATAATGTTGTGTATGCTAACACGCATTATCTCATGTGTCTGGTAAGCGGGAGTAGCTACCCGTGAATCTTACACTTATTATATGTACAGTCGGCTCGTGGTATATTCTGATTCTATTAATTCTGACTTATAATATAACATGTGTTATTGTTTCTGAAAGGTTATATTTTATCAAAGTCAGACCACTGATTACTGTTCTGTTTCTGTTTCTGACCACGGTTATATTTTCATTTGAATTTACATATTCTTCACCATATTCTTCACCATATTCTTCACTTCCTTATTACTGTTGTTTATCTGTTACTTGTCATTCTTTGGCTCAGCCGTATTTGTTTTTGTGGTGTTTAAATGTATTGTGTAGGTAATCAAGGAAATCAGGTGGGGAAATTCTGAGAGTAAAATCGGAGCTAAATCTGAATACTTTTGATCTGTAATAAATGTGATGATCAATACTTAAAACTTAAATAGTTGTTTTGTTATGTTTAATTAGTAACTTGAGACTTATGTGATTATGTTTTAAATATATTTTGATTGTTGCATTTACTTCTGATTCTGTATACGTGACACGTCAGGCTTAAACCGGGTTGGGGTGTCACAGTTATGGTATCAGAGCTAAGGCTCTTTCTTGTAGAAAAATTGAACTAAATTAGCAAGACATGTGAGGTTAATGGGTAGACATTGGGATAGGATTAGACGTACGGTTAGAACTTTATGTTCAACTTAGTTTTTATGTTAATTATTTGGAATCTCCGCTTCTGGCTGTTGAAATCGTATCGATCGTAAAATCTTGCCACTTACGTAGCTTTGGGACGTTTCAAATGCAACAGGACCATGCAGGAAAAATTTGGACTAGCAATATGGAAAAACAAAACGATTTATGAATATTATGATACAAGCAAAGAGATCATGACTTTGTTGAACCTATCCACGCTTGATTCAAAGTTTGCTACCATGCCTTCACTATGTGTGTTTCACAAGAGGTGTATACACATGAAACAACCATGTTAGTTATAAATATAGTTATTGATTAAGGAATTCATTTATTCTCGCAAATGATTTTCCATCAAATCACTCTATACTTATAAACAATCATTTGGTCCTTGAGATGCATGATGGGATGACATTTAGGACACTTGTGTAAAGTAAATTGACGTTATGGTCGCGAATGTAATCGTGAATTTACAATTACATATGGGTTCTACCGAAATTCTATTATGTTGATCAATGTTCATCTGAATGTGTTAATTCCCTTTGGATTCTAAACTTTTTCTATTATGCATTAAAATATTATGTACTCTAGATGTTACCGATGCTCTCTATAGGAATTCGAATTCGATGCCCTTGGTAAATGGAATCTAACTATTACTTTTCTACCATAAGTAGGATATCTTATTATCATCTCATCATATAGAAACTTTTTGATTTGAATGGCATATGTGGTTGTTTATATTTATGAGCAGTACTTATATGATTATGGACCAACTATCTCAACATTGAGTCTCCATAAAATGTCATGTTGTGACAGTTGCATACGAGAATTGCGTCATCAATGATGTGAGTACATTTGATTATTCTAGAGATCCACGTTGATTTAATGATTGTAATTGTTACAGATCGATAGTATGCGAGAAATGATGAACGTGGGCAAAAACCGTGCACAAAACGGAGTCCTGGATTGCCCGGAATTGAAAAACGAAGAAAAATTTCTAAGTATTGGACGAATGGACTCATCGCGGTACGCGATGGAGGGGTTGAGAGTCCTCCGCGGTACGCGATGAATGCAAATATCTAAGATTCCTCCGGATTTCTTCGCGGTACGCGAAGCCATTTTGGCCTCTGGTCGCGTTACGCGACGGGTGTGGCGGTGGAGAAAGTTGATCTTCTTCATCAGATTGCATGCAAAAATTAAAATTTTATTTCTATAGAACTCATTCCATCTCCAGGCGAAATACACACACAAACCACCATCAAATCACCATATCAAAGCCATCAAATCGCATATTTGAAGCCAGGGAACGTGTCTACAAGCTCTGATCGTTGTTTTAACCGCAAATATCCGTCAGATTAGGTAATGGTTCATTTTAACCTTCTAGTTTGATTTTGATTGATTAGATCTTGATTTTGAACGTAATGGCATAGTTAGGATTGTTGATTATAAACGAAGAACACGAAGTTTTAACGGTTAAATCCTTGATTTGATCCGTTGTAATGCCCGGTTTGCATGAAATCATAACTATGATTATAATGGTTTAACCCATTTGATTATGACAATGTAGGTCATTAGTTGGGTTAATCCTTGAAATGCAAGGTTTAATCTAAGTGTTTCAAATTAATCACAATCATTAACATACTCTTTGGAACGATTATCTGATGTTTATGATAACAGTCAGATTAGTATGTTAAGCATGGTTGTTACACCAATTTAAATGCTACATTGTGATGTTTCATGATATTTGGGTAATCAATAACAAGGATTGATCACTCCTAAGCCATTAAATTATCTAGAAACTGTTACAGTATCATAATCAACAACATTAACTAATTGGTTAATCCGAGATTATTCTGATTAATCAAAAGCGTCATCAACCTTATATTGGGAATCTAATGCAATGTAGGTTCCTACATTATCATACATTTTATGATATGATAACAAAATAACTAATTAAATACTTAAGATCGGTTTGATGACTTTCAAGGCAATGTCTTAGACATTGGACGTTCAAAAAGATCTAATCAGTAAGTTAAAACCATAAATAACTCATTAAACATGAATAAATGCAGAATCACCCCTTTATCACCAGTTGTGAGGTATTCTGCTACATCTGTATTATCAGGTGAGTTTCGTACAACCCCTTATCTTTTTAATCTTTTATAAACATCGGGGAACACTGTTGAACTTTTTGGAACCATATGATATGTGTCACTGTTATCTGAGTGATTTCATGTGATTGTTGAGAACTTGTGGATTTCATGGGATTTTGCCTGAGAACAGAACACTATCACAGAACTTGAAAGTCCTCATTTTTGAACTGTATCTAGTGAACCCATGTGGGGCAGAACGGGGAAACATTGATAGTACTATCGGCTGACCACCCATTTGCTGGGAGCTGCAAGTCCCCTTGTGTAAATGTTTGTTTCCTGTTTCCAGAACTTCTTAATGTTGTGATAGACATTAAGATAATGAGGCATTAAGATGTTACCGACGGGTAGTATCTTGTAGAACAATATCGACAGAAAGGAACTAGATACGGGTCCCATGGTTATCTGGAACTGAACATTTAGAGAACTTATAATTACATATCATATTGTGGAACTTGAACTGTATGATCTCACCAGCTTTGTGCTGACGTTTTAAACTTAAATCTTTTTGCAGGAAGACAGTGACCCTCCGGTGAGGCAGCACTTTAAGCACTTGTAATTAAATAAATGTAATAAATTTAGATTATGTAATGTAATGTTAATTGTGATTGTGACATCCTTGTAATGTATCTCTTTTAAATTAATCTGTGTGCTTATGATATCGGATCAAGTAAAGTCACCCCTCATCTTGGAGACATCACCACTATGCTTCTGCAACCATTTCAGTGACATCATGATGAGGTGACGAGAGGTGGGGGTGTGATAGGGTGGTATCAGAGCCACAGGTTATAGAGAATTAGGTTGAATTAGAGACCTAGACTATAACAATATGCTCGTGTAGTAACACAGAGAGCACCGAACATAAATAACGAACAATACTTGTTTTGGATAAAGCCAGAATAATCAGGTGGTACGAATTCCAGTTATGAGTGGCCAACATAACTGAAATTCGCAACACGTGTGCGTTCTAGTTTAATTTAATTCAAGCAGAACATTAACAACTATAAGGATGAATAGTTGTTCTGAGATAGGAAGAAGCATCATATCATGTTCATATTAAATATTGTTATTTAATATTTACTTCATGACACTGATTAGAAATTTTGATTGTACAGCTATGGCCGACCGAGGTGAACAGTATATTTATCAGAGATTTCCTCATGTTATTGGGATTGTACTCCGAGCTCTAGTTCGGGATCCGACTCCGATCCTTCTGAGGCATCGACTGCAGCCTCACAGGCGCCACCCGTAGTGCCACAGGCGGCAAACAGCATCACCATTACCACCATCACCAGCACAGGTAGCATCACCTGGACACTCTCAGCCTCGTGCTGAGAAAGTAGCAGCAAAGGAGCGACACAACCCTTCACCACAGAGAATCCCGGCATGGGATGGACTCAGGAGAATGCGGGGTCAAGCCCGCAAGACCACGGGATTACCTCCACGGAGGCAACTGGCTCCCAGGGACGAGCCTTATGCTATACACAAGGTGGGAGAATCCTCCCATCAGGCAGAGCTGAGGGCACAGTTGCAGCACGTTACTCAGAACTTGCAGGGCACACAGCAGATCCTACTGCAATGTCAGGCTACGGTTGAGGATACTCATATGACCATATTGAAGATCCTTACTTCCCACTTGACCCTAATGGATCAAGTGAAGGCTTTGGATACTGATACTCGAGCGTGGAGAACCGCGATTGATGATAGGTTGAGGATGACCTGGGGACAGACTATGCTTGCTGCATTTTGGCGGAAAGTGGCACTGGTGACCGAGGGATGGATGTGGGTGAGAGAGAGAGAGAGTAACAGATTTCTTAGCATGGTTTGGAGTAGTGAGTGCTGAGACCAGGATGATAGTCCTGGCGGTGGTCATGGCAGTTGTGGCCATGATATTTTCCATCTTATCGTATTTTATGCGATAAGTATGTTTAGGAAATCATTCTGGGATCTTCATATCACCTGTATGCAGACAGTGGAGGATGAGATGTTGGGGGAGTTTTCTTTTCTTTTCTGGTTGTAATGTTGTGTGTTGTCTCGGTAGTCTGTACAAACTGATGATAGTAATGTAATAAAATGGGTGTTTAGTGTATTGATTTGTGTAATGTACTATTTGGGTAATGTGGAACTATAAACATGTCTGTGAGAACATACCTGTGAGAACGTATCTGTAAGAACATATCTGTAAGAACAATTCTGTGTGAGAACAACTCTGTGTGAGAACAATTCTGTGTGAGAACATATCCATAGCTAAAATACAGTACGGGAGCAATACTGTATGCGAACATATCTAAATAAAAACATATATATCACTAAAAGTACAGTACAGGAGCCATACTGTACGAGAACATATCTATTGTTTGTATAAAAACAAATTTAGTGCATAAACTGAGAACATATCATAGACATGTGCGAGAATATATATCTGTATGGGAACATGTCAATGTGAGAACTTATCAATGTCCTGAATCTTAATTTATCAAAAACATGGGTAATAATATATTATATCACAGTACTGTGAGCTGTGAAGTATTTTAACATGTTTTTGAATTAACAGGACTGAGTATAACTACGAACATCTGTGTGATCTGTGTGTATGGAGAACATGTCTGGACTAAATTCATGTAGTTATACTGTATTCCTCATAATCACATTTCATTATAATTTTCAGTGTAACTGAATATGATTGAATTGATGTGATAGAACGGGTTATATTTTTAATGTTCTTGAACTGACCTGAGTTTGTCTGCTTGTGAGCAGAATAATGGCTCCTAAAAGAGGTCGACCAGCTAAGAGAGCTGCCCAGAACATTACAAACCCTGAACAGAATCAAATTCCACCGTTGAATGTTGAATCAAATCCGGATCCACGTGTTAATCCAGAGCGAACGTGGTTCCACCTGAGAATTTGAAAACAAATACTGCTCCACCAGTGAACCCTGGAGCGAACACTGTTCCACCTGCAGGTACAAGTGGATCTGAAACAAACGAAGCCATGATAGCACGAATTGTGCGAGAACAGCTATCTGCTTGTGGTGTTTTGACACAACACCAACCACATATCACCGCAGGTTCTGGTGGGGACCTCGATCATACTGAACATAATGCTACTGGTGGTCACGTAGAAACTCATACTACCACCGGTACAACAACCACAAAAACAACTGTTCCTGATCCACCATAGCAATGGTGTACATATAAGTACTTTGCTTCTTGCAACCCTCCTACTTTTACATGCAAGGAAGGAGCGGCTGGTCATTTAAGGTGGATTGAGGAGATGGAAAGCAAACTCAAAATCAGCCAGTGTCTGGAGGAGCATAAGGTGTCTTATGCTGCCTGTTCTCTAAAAGAATCAGCTTTAACCTGGTGGAATACCCAGGCAAAAACTTTGGGCACAGCTACTGTCGACTCGATGGGCTGGAACAATTTTAAAACTATGATTAGATCAGAGTACTGCCCAATCACTGAAATTCAAAAACTTCAGGAGGAATTCTGGAATCACTCTATGATCGGTGCTGATTGTCTGGCTTACACCGATCAGTTTGATGAACTTACTTGTTTACTTCCCGATATGTTTCCTACGGAAGCAGCATTGGTCGAGAAGTACATTAAGGGTTTGATTCCACAGATTCGGGGGATGGTGACTGCAGCTGAACCCACAACTCTGAAACATACAATTCTGTTAACCACAAAGCTTACCAATGAGGCGGTAAGGAGTGGTACTCTGTCCTTCAAAACTCAGACGGCGGTGAGCCGTAGTGATGTCGGTACCTGTAATGTGTCAAAAGGTACCAAACGAAAGTGGTTTGGCAAAACCAAGGCGAAAGCTCCGGCTGAAATCACCCAGACCAAGCCAACTGTGAAAAACTATGGTGCTGCTATTCCTGAGAGGAAAGCTTAAACTGGGCAGGCGCCCAATGCAATAAGTGTCCATTCCATCACACAGGACTGTGTCCTGTTTGTTTGAATTGTAACAGGGTAGGACACTACTCTAAATATTGCAACTTTCCTGCTCAAACACCAACCAAACCAAGTGCCACGACAAACCACTCAAAACAACCGGTCGTGCTTCAAATGTGGAAGCCCTAACCATTTCATGAAAAATTGTCCGAACATACAACAACACCAATTAGGGAATGAAGCTAGGGGAGAGCGTTTCAGATTGGTGCGACCGAGGCGAGACATGATGCAAATATTGTCACTGGTACGTTCTACTCAATAATCTTTACGCATCATTTTTATTTGATACAGGGGCAGATAAGAGTTTTTATCTCTCCTGAATTTGTATCATTAATTTCATTGCCTACGGTAGATCTAGAAACTCCTTATGTCATTGAACTTGCTAATGGCAAGTTGATCAAAACTAACAGTGTTATTCAAGGATGTTCCTTGAATTTGAATGATCATCTTTTCAATATCAATCTACTTCTTATTGAGCTTAGGAGCTTTGATGTTGTGGTCGGCATGGATTGGCTTTCTGATAACCAAGCGGAAGTTGTGTGTCAAAACAAGATGATCCGTATTCCATTACCTAACGATAATACACTGGTAGTTCAAGGAGAACGAGCTGGTAGAAAACTTGGTATCATTTCTTGTATGCGAGCTTAGAAATTCTTAAGGAAAGGCTGTTATGCTTTCCTGGCACATGTAACTAAACATAATTCTCCACCCAAACATATCACAGATATCCCAGTAGTCAAAGATTTTCCTGAAGTATTTCCTGAGGACATATCAGGATTACCCCTAGTGAGACAAGTTGAATTTTGGATTGACTTGATTCCTAGTGCAGCACCAGTTGCTAAAGCCTCGTATCGGCTTGCGCCATCAGAAATGCAAGAACTTTCAGGTCAATTACAGGAACTTTTAGACAAAGGTTTTATTAGACCTAGTTTCTCACCCTGGGGAGCACCAATTCTATTTGTGAAAAAGAAGGATGGTTCGTTCAGGATGTGTATTGACTACCGGGAACTCAATAAACTGACAATCAAGAACCGTTATCCACTACCTCGTATCGACGATCTGTTTGATCAATCGAAAGGTGCTACTTACTTTTCATAAATCGATTTAAGATCTGGATATCATCAGTTACGTGTTCATGATAATGATATTCCTAAAAACTGCTTTCAGAATCGAGTATGTAGACCTTATCTGGATAAATTTGTGATTGTGTTTATTGATGATATTCTCATTTATTCTCGGAATCAACAAGAACATGCTCAACACTTGAAATAAATCCTAGAACTTTGGCACATGAGAAATTATGCCAAATTCTCCAAGTGTGAGTTTTGGTTGCGAGAAGTTCAATTTCTTAGGCACGTAGTAAACGAGAACGGTATTCAAGTGGATCCCAGTAAGATTCAAGCGGTGAAACAATGGGAAACACCACGAACCCCGACTGAAATACGTCAATTCTTGGGGTTGGCAGGTTATTATCGTCGATTCATCAAGAACTTTTCAAAGATAGCCTTGCCATTAACCACATTGACACAGAAAAATCAACTGTTCATATGGGATTCTCAACAGGAGGAGGCGTTCCAACTGTTGAAACACAAAACTCTGCAACGCACCTATCTTGGCATTACCGGAAGGTACTGATAATTTCACAGTGTACTGTGATGCTTCTCGTCAAGGTCTTGGGTGTGTTCTAATGCAGAATGATAAGGTAATTGCTTACGCTTCTCAACAGCTGAAAGTACATGAGAAGAACTATACCACACATGAGCTAGAACTTGGTGCAGTGGTGTTTGCACTCAAGATTTGGAGACATTATCTATACGGAACCAAGCGTATTAAATACACTTATAACAAAAGTCTCCAGCACATTCTAGATCAGAAAATGTTGAACATGCGACAGAGGTGATGGGTTGAACTCTCAAATGACTATGACTGTGAAATTCGTTATCATCCAGGTAAAGCGAATGTCGTAGCCGATGCCTTGAGTCGCAAGGAACGAGTCAAACCTTTACGTGTGAAAGCGTTAGGTATGACTATTCAAACCAGTCTAATTCCTCAAATTAAAGAAGCTCAGCAACAAGCTTTACAAGCAACGAACTATTCTGCTGAGGGACAGAGGGGATTAGACAAGAAACTCGATACCAAATCTGATGGAGTTTTTATTTCAAAAGCCGAATTTGGGTTCCTTTATTCGGTAACTCTCGAACATTATCTTGGATGAGGCGCACAAATCCAGGTATTCTATTCATCCAGGTGCTGATAAAATGTATAAAGATCTTAAAGACTTTTACTGGTGGCCTGGAATGAAGAAACACAGCCGAATACGTGGATCGATGTTTAACATGTCTAAAAGTTAAGCTGAATATCGACGACCTTCTGGGTTATTACAAAACCTGAGATTCCCATGTGGAAATGGGATCAGATCTCTATGGATTTCATCACTAAATTACCCAGAACATCACGTAATCATGACTCTATATGGTTATCGTTGATCGCCTTACAAGTCTGCACATTTCTTACCCATCCAGAATATTTCTCTCTTGGATCGACTCGCTAAACTCTATGTTAATGAAATGGTATCTCGACATGAGTACCCATCTCTATCATTTCTGACAGAGACAGTCGATTTATGTCACGATTTAAGGCAAACTCTTCAGAATGCTCTGGGCACGCAAATCAATATGAGCACAGCTTATCATCCACAAACCGCGGGCAGACTGAACAGACAAATCAAAACTCTTGAAGACATGCTCAGAAGCTGTGTGATTGATTTTGGAGGGATCTGGGACATTCATCTTCCACTTGTTGATTTTCGTACAATAACAGCTATCATACTAGTATTCAATGCTCTCCATTCGAAGCTCTTATGGACGCAAGTGTAGATCACCTATCTATTGGTCAGAGGTAGTGAGAGTCAAATCATAGGCCCAAATTCATTCAGGAAACCACTGATAAGATCGCACTCATTCAAGAAAGAATTAAAGCTGCTCGCGATCGTCAAAAGAGTTATGTTGATACTCATCGTAGAGACCGTTAGAATTCCAAATAGGTGATCGAGTTATGTTGAAAGTATCACCCTGAAAGGCATTTTCAAATTTGGGAAAAGAGTTAAGCTTTCACCAAGATTTTTGGGCCATTCAAAATTCTTGAACGAATTGGATCAGTAGCCTACAGACTTGAGTTACCTCCTGAACTTAGTAACATTCACGATGTTTTCATGTATCCAATCTGAAGAAGTGCCTGACTGATGTCAATTGATCGTACCTCTAGAAGAAATTCATATTGATGAAAAACTTCATTTCAGTGAAAACCAGTAGAGGTAATGGATCGAGAAATGAAAATACTGAAACGTAGTCGCATACCAATCGTTAAAGTACGATGGAACTCGCAACGTGGACCTGAATATACGTGGGAACGTGAAGATCGAATGAAAGCAAAATACCCACATATATTCTCATAAACGATTTTCATAATGTAAGTCTTCACTAAACTTCGGGACGAAATTCCTCTAACAGGAGGAGACTGTGACGGTTGCTTACGAGAATTACGTCATCAATGATGTGAGCATATTTGATCGTTCTAGAAATCCACGTTGATTTAATAATTGTAATTGTTACAGATTGATAATATGCGAGAAATGAGGAACGTGGGCGAAAATCGTGTGCCAAACAGAGTCCTGGATTGCCCGAAATCGAAAAACGAAGACAAATTTCTAAGTGTTGGACGACTGGACTCATCGCGGTACGCGATTGAGGGGTTGAGAGTCCTCCGCAGTACGCGATGGAGGGGTTGAGAGTCCTCCGCGGAACGTGTTTGCATGCAAAGTTGAATTTTTTTTAAAACTCTCGCACACAGACGCTCAAGAACGAAAAACAGACGAAATTTCGTCATCCAAATTCAATTATGAAGACATCAGAAGCCATTGATCGCACCAGGAATCATATCTACAAGTTCTGATCGTTGTTTTAACTGCAGATATCCGTCTGATTTGGTAATGAATCATTTTAACCTTCTAGTTTGATTTGATTGATTATCTTGTTTTTGAACGTAATGACATAGTTAGGATTGTTGATTATTGCCTAGATAATGGCTAGGATTGATTATAAACGAAGAACACGATGTTTTAACAGTTAAATCCTTGTTTTGATCCATAGTAATGCCCAGTTTGCATGAAATCATATCCATGATTATAATGGTTTAACCCATTTGATTATAACAATGTATATGATTAGTTGGATTAATCCTTGAAATGCAAGGTTAAATCCAAGTGTTTCAAACTAATCACGATCATTAACATACTTATTGGAACGATTATCTGATGTTTATGATAACAGTCAGATTAGTATGTTAAACATGATTGTTAAACCTACTTTAATACTACATTGTAATATTTCATGATGTTTGGGTAACCAATAACAAGGATTAATCATTCCTAAGCCATTAAACTATCTAGAAACTGTGGTAGCATTATAATCAACAACATTAACTATTTGGTTAATCCGAGAGTATTCTGATTAATCAAGAGCGTCATCAACCTTACATTGGGAATAAAATGCAATGTAGGTTCCTACATTATCATACATTGTATAATATGATAACAAAATAACTAATTAAATACTTAATATCGGGTTGATGACTTTCAAGGCAATGTCTTTGACATTGGACATATAGAAAGACCTAATCAGTAAGTTAAAACCATAAATAACTCATTATACATAAATAAATGCAGAATCACCCCTTTATTACCAGTTGTGAGGTATTCTTCTACATGTGTATTATCAGGTGAGTTGCGTAGAACCCCTTTTCTTTTTAATCTTTTATAAACATCGGGGAACACTGTTGAACTTTTTGGAACTATATGATATGTATCACTGTTATCTGAGTGATTTCATGTGATTGCTGAGAACTTGTGGATTTCAATGGATTTTGCCTGAGAACAGAACACTATCACAGAACTTAAAAGTCCTCATTTTTGAACTGTATCTAGTGAACCCATGTGGGGCCGAACGGGGAAACATTGATAGTACTATCGACTGACACCCCATTTGCTGGGAGCTGCAACTCCCCTTGTGTGAATGTTTGTTTCCTGTTTTCAGAACTTCTTAATGTTGTGATAGACATTAAGATAATGAGGCACTAAGATGTTACCGACGGGTAGTATCTTGTAGAACAATATCGTCATAAAGGAACTAGATACGGGTCCCATGGTTATCTGGAACTGGAACTGAACATTTTGAGAACTTATAATTATATATCATATGTGAATCTGGAACTGTATGATCTCACCAGCTTTGTGCTGACGTTTTCAAATTTAAATCTTTTTGCAGGGAGACAGTGACCACCCGGTGAGGCAGCACTTTAAGCACTTGTAAGCACTCGACGCCGAAATGGCGGGGGTCATCCCTTTTGATACTGATTGGTTTTAATTTATTGTGCAGGTGGCATCAATGGGCCATATCAATAGTCGTTGGATTGTTGATAGTGGATGTTCACGGCACATGACTGGAGATTTGAATTTGTTGAGAGATTTTAGGTTGATGAAAGGCAGCTATGTGAACTTTGCAGGAGACAAAGGTGGTCAAATTACCGGGTTTGGTAGTTTGACGAATGGAAAAGTTTCATTTGATAATGTTAATTATTGTAAAGAATTAACTAACAATTTTTTATGTGTGTCTCAGATTTGTGATAAAGGATATAAAGTGTTGTTCGAAAAAGACATATGTTATGTACTTAAGCAAGGATTTCAGATTCCTGAGGAGTGGTGTAACATCAGTGCCGGAATGCTACAGAAAAGTGATCTACACAGTAACTTGCATAATAACTCAGGTACAAACTATGTGAACTATTGTATGCTATTGAGATTATGATGCTTGACACTAAACTATTAGGCAACTGTTTCTAAAATCTGATTAAATCTCGCGGTTGAACAGTCAGAAACACATCAGAGAACACTTAACTGGCTCGCAAAATCTGCTAATTGTCCAAACAACAGAATCAGAAAGAGTTCAGATTATGAGAGTTGGGTGAATAGCTTAGGTGGAAGTCTTAGGAAAGTGAAACCCAGTGAAGAAGAAATGAGAGTTCTTCGGAAATTTGATCCTGATTTTGTTTGGGTAAAAGATGTAATTAATCAGAAGAAACGAGTTTTTGATAATAAAAGAAATGTGAAAAAGATTGTCAAACTTGTGATATCATCTGATGATGGTTCTTCTGACAAGGCATCTTCAAAATCATTTTCAAAACCTTCTTTTAAGTCAAAATCATTTTGGAAATTGAAAAACAGGTCATGTGATCAAATTTCTGGGAAAAAGGATGATCACAGTGAAGATGGTTCTTCAAGCAATTCATCACAACAGAATGGCAAGGGTCTATTCCGGGAGAGTCGACGCCGAAATAGCGGGGGTCATCCCTTTTGATACTGATTGGTTTTAATTTATTGTGCAGGTGGCATCCATGGGCCATATCAATAGTCGTTGGATTGTTGATAGTGGATGTTCACGGCACATGACTGGAGATTTGAATTTGTTGAGAGATTTTAGGTTGATGAAAGGCAGCTATGTGAACTTTGCAGGAGACAAAGGTGGTCAAATTACCGGGTTTGGTAGTTTGACGAATGGAAAAGTTTCATTTGATAATGTTAATTATTGCAAAAATTAACTAACAATTTGTTATGTGTGTTTCAGATTTGTGATAAAGGATATAAAGTGATGTTCAAAAAAGACAGATGTTATGTACTTAAGCAAGGATTTCAGATTCCGGAGGAGTGGTGTAACATCAGTGCCGGAAATGCTACCGGAAGAGTGATCTACATAGTAACTTGCATAATAACTCAGGTACAAACTATGTGAACTATTGTATGCTATTGACATTGTGATGCTTGACACTAAACTATTACGCAACTGTTTCTAAAATCTGATTAAATATTGCGGTTTAACAGTCAAAAACACATCAGACAACACTATCAAAGAGCTCTCCTCTAATTGAAACTTTGTTTGTTTTTGGTATCCACAACTGTTCCTGTTCAAGTGCATTCTTAAGATAATACTTATCTTGAATCACCACATTGTTGTTAAAAACCAAATTAGTCATTAAAGGTTTTGAATGTTTCAACTTTTCTTCATCCGAGGCTTTCACAAGTTCTTCCTTGTTTTGATTTGATATTTTATGTTTTTTAGGAATAAACTTTGAAACCTCTGTGACATATGACTTTGCATTACTAACTTGTCCTTTTAACTCACACAGATAAGGACAATTAGCAATGATATGCCATCTTGTACCACACTCAAAACATATTCTCCCCTCCACAAACCTAGGAGAATAGTTTTGCACAAACCTATGGTTTTGGTGATTTGTCACTAGTGAACCATAAACCAGTCTTTGATTCCTTGTTAAACCCATATGAGTCAAATGTGACTTCTTACCACTTGACGTGGGAGACTCATAGTTCAACTTTTCACATCTTAGGACTTAATGAAATCTTGTCTTTGATCCAAGATTTTGAAGTATCACACTTTGATTCCATTTTATTTGATGCACATGATGATTTCACAACCCATATTGATTGAATTTGACGTTTAAGTTTTGAACTTGAAAAATCATTTTGTTTTGAAAAATTCTTGTTTTTGTTCTTTGAAAACTTTTTAATTTCAACCAATGGGGTTTTGAAAGAAACTTTCTTATTGGATGATGTTGCTGAGTTTGAAACACATGGTTTCACATCATCAAAGATATTATTTTGAGAATCATCATAATCCTTATGTACATCCATCAACCCACATCTGTACTATGTCTCCTCATCATATTCCTCCAAAGTAAAATCTTCAATGATAGGAGGAATTTCATCATTAGCACAAATTGGAGACTTTCCCTTATTGAGAATGTTATCTTTTGAAATTTCATTATCACTTGGTTTCTCAATAAAAGAACTTGAAGAAATTATAGAATCATAATGATTCTCCAATTTGTGCATGATTTTGTCAAAGTCTCTTTTTACCTTGTCCATTCTGAGTTTAATATTATTGACTGCATTTGTCAATTCAACATTTACTTTGCTCAGAATGTCAAGTTTTTGTTCAGAAATGCCTTCATTGGCATTTGACTTTGACAAATCATCAGTCAACTTTTGAACCTGTGACTTCAATTCTGCAATTTTTTTTGTAAAACACTTTTCATTTGATTTTAAAACCATGTATGCTTTATTGCAGTGTGATAAGTCACATTTCAAATTCATGTTTTCTTCCTTCAAACTCCAAAGTTGTCCATCAAGATTTAAACATTTAGAAGACGAGAGTTTAGAAAACTTACCTGAACTTACCTCTTTATCTGAAATGATATGATAATGATCTTCACTAACGACGGTAGTTGTTTCAGACAAATCATCAGAGGCATCCTCATAAACACTCTCATCCTCTGTTGACACCACATCATCACTTGAAGTTTCATCCTTTGACTTCAACACATCATCTTCAGACTTCTTCATCTCACTTGTGATTTCAGAATCATCAAAAATGGGTGTGTCTTCAGTAACATTACATCTCACATCTACAACTTCGTTCACGTGTTTGCTATCTTCAGCCATTTCAGGTTCAATTGCTTTATCAGATTCTAACATTAAAGAATCCTCACTCTTTTCTTCATTACTACCTTCCGTCTTCAAATTCACACTTGTCTCAATACAATCTTCAGTTTTCAGATCATCTTCCGTTTCTCCATCAGCATCTTCTTTTTCTTTATCAACAATCATACTTGCCTTTAACATGTTTCTTTGTTCATCAATCCACGAGAAATCAACAATTTTCACAATCCATGTTCCGGTTCGTCTTATATCTGATTCCATTTTATCAACCACATCTTTGAAGTTCATTAATTTGACATGATAAATGATTTCTGTTTCCTTCATTCTTTCAACAAAATCACTCCATCGATAAGGTAAGAATTGCGTAAACTTTCCAACGATTTGCCCATCAGTGATATCAAACTGAAAGTATTTCAATTCTTGCATAAGTGGTAAAAGACGAGCATAAGCATTATTTATCTTCTTTGCAACATGATTGTTATATGCAAGTTTTAACAAACTCCACTTTGCGCATGAATGTGGCATTTGTTCAAAATCAGTCTTTTAAAGATCTTCAGAAATGATCACCGAAAACAAGTCACACAATTCTCTTTCTTGATTAAATTCAAACATTTGATCTTCATTCAGTTTTGATGTCCCAAAATTATCATTTGATTTCAAACATGGTTTCTTGTATTGTTGGTATAATAACTTCTGGTAATTGTCATCCGCTTTAGCAATAAACGTTTCAAATGTTGATCTCTAGTTTGGATAATTTTCCAAATTGTCCAACACAAGTCCATTGTTAGCCAACCATTCCACGTTCCAGTTCTTGTATGTCATATTTAACTTTTATGTTCAACACGTCAAAGTTTAACCTCTCAAAACAAAACAACTCAAAGTCTTAACGTCCGAATTAGGTCTTGAAACCTATCCCAAGCGATCCGGAAGACCCAAAATAGGTAAACAAGGTTTACTTGAGATTTTAAGAATGTGCCTTTTTGGCTCAAATGAAGCTTTTTAACCTTTAAAAATAGGCCACGAACCCTTTTCACGAACCTTATCAGTCTTGGAAGCTCACGAACCCTTTATGATGTATAAGGATCAAAATCTCGCGAACCCCAACCAAAATCTCGTAAATCTAGGTCAATTTCTCGCGAACCTTATGAGATTTCAGATCTACAAACCTTTTCCGGATAGAATCTCGAACCCTAAGCAAAATCTCGCGAATCATGGTCAAAATATCGTGATATTTGGTCAATTTCTAGCAATTTCTCGTGAAATAGTCAATTTCTCGCAAACCTGGAGGTTCTTCTGAACCTATAGAGGTTCATCTCTCAGGTTCATCTGTTCGTTCGAACAGACATGCAACTTCACTAAAATGGCTCTAGAATCTTCATTTTTTGGAGTTAGAAGGCGTATGAGTAGTCAAAATCTTCGATTTTTCGAGGCGCATCTTTCTATCGGATCAAAATTTGCAAAACATTGATAAATTTTCTTAGATCTGAATTTTTGTTGACAAAAACGTGAAGAACTTCAAGAACACCTTCAAAATGACGAAGATTCTGAACAAATTACATGAGATTGATGTCCAAATACTCGTAGAATCAAGCCTAACGCTCTGATACCACTGTAGATTTGAAGAATCGATCACGAAATTCTACGATTCGATCATAAACGTGCGGAATCCGTTCATGACTAGATTTGGATCAACAAAAACAATGTAATATATCATGAATCTATATTCTTCATTAATATCCAAGTGTTTACAATACAAACGTGATATACAACACTTGAATATACAAAGACACAAAGATGAAGAGAAGTCTTGGTTCTTGATTCTTGAGAGAGAGAAAATCTTCCAATTTTACCAATTCTATCAAAATGAACCAGAAACACCATAGGTTCGGCCTATATTACACTACACGAACCTCCATATTACACGAACCTAATACTCACACCAGCCGAACCTAAGAACCAACAGGTTCGCTGGACAACCTTTACAATAACATGACCATAGGTTCGCCAAACCTAACATACACATGCATAGATTCTCTAGCCGAACCTTTGACACTTGAATTCATAATCATATACAACAAACTATGATTTCATTTACAACAAGCAAGGTTCACACAGTAAATACTTCTTTCACACAAAAAATGCATCAACAGACTTACATGATTGTAACGAGGTTGAAGTATTTCTTGAATCATGTTTGGTAAGCGAGAATTGTCGAAATGTCTGAATGGCAATGTCTCTTGAATAACGAACTTCGCCATTCTACCCCAAACCTCATCTACGTCGTAGTGAAAAATTCCACCATTTCTACCAATTTGTTTTGCTTGGCTTTCCAGGTCATTTTCAGTGCCTTGCAAAATGGTTTGGTAATATGTTTTTTCAAATGAAAATTCTAAGTGTTCAGAGTTGACACACATGATCAACACACCCATACTTAGTTAATTCTTGAACTCTCTTCTCAACATAGTTCTTTAGTTGTTTTGACACCCATAGTCATGTAACACTCTTGTATCTTAATGTAGATTACTAAGTAAACTTAGTTTATTAGATGTGAAAATCCTTAAGTTAATATCTGTGGTCCTATAGTTTTCGGTTAACAATTACTTAACCACTCAAGACCATCGCCGATATTACATCTGAACCTATGGTTTTATTTGAAAACACCTATATGTTTTAATCCCAATTGATTGTTAAAACATAGGTTTATATGTTAAAAGAGTTGTGAAAAATTTAGTTTTCATAAAAACTTAATATCGATGTGGCCAAAAACCGGTTAACCATTTACGAAACCCTACTTAGTTCTTTACCAGTCCCACGATCTCATTTTCTAGTCTTTTTGGCTGGTTCCAAGTTTATTCAACTTGCATAACATGAAGATAGCTGATATCGATGGCCACTGATCTAGTAGTATCGATGAACAACAACCCAGGTCCTGTCGGTTCGAGGATCCCTGGTTCCACACCCAGAAATCTTGGAGGGCGTCGAGACTAATATGTTCGATCATGTCCCATCGATTTTAGTCCATCGAGACTATCAATCTCGATGGATGAATGTTGCTAAGTTTGCATGCCGTCGATACTAGATCTTCATGGGGTTCTTATGTCAATACTAATGTGTTCCAAGATTCTATGCATTTCCAGCTATCCTAAACTTCAATCCAAAGTATTCCTCAATTTCTAAACTCATTCTCATGCAATTCCTAAGGGTTTGGATGGTATAAAACCAGCTTCCAAATTGCAGCTCATCGGAATAGTAACCAAACACAAAAACCTTGATTTCTTCTACGATTTAACCTTGTTTTTGATTGTGACAGTTGCATACGAGAATTACGTCATCAATGATGTGAGCATACTTGATCGTTCTAGAAATCCACATTGATTTAATAATTGTAATTGTTACAGATTGATAGTATGCGAGAAATGAGGAACGTGGGCGAAAACCGTGTGCAAAACGGAGTCCTGGATTGCCCGAAATCGAAAAACGAAGAAAATTTTCTAAGTGTTGGACGACAGGACTCATCGCGGTACGCGATGGAGGGGTTGAGAGTCCTCCGCGGTACGCGATGCATGCAAAATATCTAAGATTCCTCCGAAAATCTTCGCGGTACGCGAAGCCCCTATTGGCTTCCCACCGCGGTACGCGACGGGTGAGGCAGTGCAATAATCTGATCTACTTCATCAGATTGCATGCAAAGTTGATTTTTTTTAAAACTCTCACACGCAGACGCTCAAGAACGAAAACCAGACGAAATTTCATCATCCAAATTCAATTTTGAAGACATCAGAAGCCATTGATCGCACCAGGAATCATATCTACAAGTTCTGATCGTTGTTTTAACCGCAGATATCCGTCTGATTTGGTAATGATTCATTTTAACCTTCTAGTTTGATTTTGATTGATTAGATCTTGTTTTTGAACGTAATGACATAGTTAGGATTGTTGATTATTGCCTAGATAATGGCTAGGATTGATTATAAACGAAGAACACGATGTTTTAACAGTTAAATCCTTGTTTTGATCCATAGTATTGCCCAGTTTGCATGAAATCATATCCATGATTATAATGGTTTAACCCATTTGATTATAACAATGTATATGATTAGTTGGATTAATCCTTGAAATGCAAGGTTAAATCCAAGTGTTTCAAACTAATCACGATCATTAACATACTTATTGGAACGATTATCTGATGTTTATGATAACAGTCAGATTAGTATGTTAAACATGATTGTTAAACCTACTTTAATACTACATTGTAATATTTCATGATGTTTGGGTAACCAATAACAAGGATTAATCATTCCTAAGCCATTAAACCATCTAGAAACTGTGTTAGCATTATAATCAACAACATTAACTATTTGGTTAATCCGAGAGTATTCTGATTAATCAAGAGCGTCATCAACCTTACATTGGGAATCTAATGCAATGTAGGTTCCTACATTATCATACATTGTATAATATGATAACAAAATAACTAATTAAATACTTAATATCGGGTTGATGACTTTCAAGGCAATGTCTTTGACATTGGACGTATAGAAAGACCTAATCAGAAAGTTAAAACCATAAATAACTCATTAAACATAAATAAATGCAGAATCACCCCTTTATTACCAGTTGTGAGGTATTCTTCTACATGTGTATTATCAGGTGAGTTGCGTACAACCCCTTTTCTTTTTAATCTTTTATAAACATCAGGGAACACTGTTGAACTTTTAGTATCACTGTTGTCTGAGTGATTTCATGTGATTGTTGAGAACTTGTGGATATCATGGGATTTTGCCGGTGAACAGAACACTATCACAGAACTTAAAAGTCCTCATTTTTGAACTGTATCTAGTGAACCCATGTGGGGCCGAACGGGGAAACATTGATAGTACTATCGGCTGACCACCCGTTTGCTGGGAGCTGCAACTCCCCTTGTGTGAATGTTTGTTTCTTAGTTTTCAGAATTTCTTAATCTTGTGATAGACATTAAGATAATGAGGCATTAAGATGTTACCGACGGGTAGTATCTTGTAGAAGAATATCGTCCGAAAGGAACTAGATACGGGTCCCATGGTTATCTGGAACTGAACATTTTGAGAACTTATAATTACATATCATATTGTGAATCTTGAACTATATGATCTCACCAGCTTTGTGCTGACGTTTTCAAGTTTAAATCTTTTTGCAGGAAGACAGTGACCACCCGGTGAGGCAGCACTTTAAGCACTTGTAATTAAATAAATTTAATAAACTTAGATTATGTAATGTAATATTGGTTGTGATTACGACATCCTTGTAATGTATTTCTTTTAAGTTAATCTGTGTGCTTGTGATATCGGATCAAGTAAGTCACCCCTCATCTCGGTGACATCACCACTATGCTTCCGCAACCATTTCAGTGACATCATGATCAGGTGACGAGAGGTGGGGGTGTGACAGGGTGGTATCAGAGCCACGTGTTATAGAGAATTAGGTTGACTTAGAGACCTAGACTATAACCATAGGCTCGTATAGTGACACAGAGAGCACCGAACATAAATAACGAACAACACTTGTTTTGGATAAAGCCAGAATAATCAGATGGTACGAATTACAGTTATGAGTGGCCAGCATAACTGAAATTCGCAACACGTGTGCGTTCTAGTTTAATTTAATTCAAGAAGAACATTAACAACTATAAGGACGAATAGTTGTTCTGAGATAGGAAGAAGCATCATATCATGTTCATATTAAATATTGTTATTTAATATTTACTTCATGATACTGATTGGTAATTTTGATTGTACAGCTATGGCCGACCGAGGTGAACAGTATATTTATCAGAGATTTCCTCATGTTATTGTGGATGGTACTCCGAGCTCTAGTTTGGGATCCGACTCGGATCCTTCTGAGGCATCGACTGCAACCTCACAGGCGCCACCAGCATCACCATTACCACCACCACCAGCACAGGTAGCATCACCTGGACGCTCTCAGCCTCGTGCTGAGAATGTAGCAGCAGAGGAGCGACACAACCCTTCACCACAGAGAGTCCCGGCTTGGGATGGACTCAGGAGAATGCGGGGTCAAGCCCGCAAGACCACGGGATTACCTCCACGGAGGCAGCTGGCTCCCAGGGACGAGCCTCATGCTATACACGAGGTGGGAGAATCCTCCCATCAGGCAGAGCTGAGGGCACAGTTGCAGCAAGTTACTCAGAACTTGTAGGGGACACAGCAGAGCCTGCAGCAATGTCTGGCTACGTTTGAGGATACTCGTAAGACCATATTGGAGATCCTTACTTCCCACTTGACCCTAATGGATCGAGTGAAGGCTTTGGATACTGATACCCGAGCGTGGAGAACCGCGATTGATGATAGATTGAGGATGACCTGGGGAAAGATTATGCTTGCTGCATTTTGGCGGCAAATGGCATGGGTGACCGAAGGATGGATGTGGGTGAGAGAGAGTGACAGAGTTATTAGCATGGTTTGGAGTGGTGAGTACTGAGACCAGGATGATAGTCCTAGCAGTGATCATGGCAGTTGTGGCCATGATATTTTCCTTCTTATCGTATTTTATGCGATAAGTATGTTCAGGAGATCATTCTGGGATCTTCATATCACCTGTATGCAGACAGTGAAGGGTTAGATGTTGGGGGAGTTTTCTTTTCTTTCCTTGTTGTAATGTTGTGTGTTGTCTCGGTAGTCTGTATAAACTGATGATAGTAATGTAATAAAATGGGTGTTTTTGTGTATTGATCTGTGTAATGTACTATTTGGGTGTTGTGTGAACTATAAACAATTTTGTGTGAGAACAATTCTATGTGAGAACAATTCTGTGTGAGAACAATTCTGTCGCTAAAATACAGTACGGGAGCAATACTGTATGCGAACATATCTAAATAAGAACATATCTATCGATAAAAAACAGTACGGGAGCAATACTGCATGCGAACATATCTAAATAAGAACATATCTATCGCTAAAATACAGTACAGGAGCAATACTGTATGCGAACATATCTAAATAAGAACATATCTATCGCTAAAAGTACAGTACGGGAGCCATACTGTACGAGAACATATCTATTGTCTGTGTGAGAACAAATTTAGTGCATGAACTGAGAACATATCATAGAACACGTGCGAGAACATATATCTGTATGGGAACATATCACTGTGAGAACTTATCAATGTGAGAACATATCAATGTGAGAACTTATCAATGTCTTGAATCTTAATTTATCAAAAACATGGGTAATAATATATTTATATCACATTACTGTGAGCTGTGAAATATTTTAACATGTTTTTGAATTAACAGGACTGAGTATAACTATGAACATCTGTGTGATCTGTGTGTATGAAGAACATGTCTGGACTAAATTCATGTAGTTATACTGTATTCTTTATAATCACATTTCAATATAAATTTTCAGTGTAACTGAATATGATTGAATTTATGTGATAGAACGGGTTATATCTTTAATGTTCTTGAACTGACCTGAGTTTGTCTGCTTATGAGCAGAATAATGGCTCCTAAAAGAGGTCGACCAGCTAAGAGAGCTGCCCAGAACACTACAAACCCTGAACAGAATCAAATTCCACCTTTGAATGTTGAATCAAATCCGGATCCACGTGTTAATCCGGAAGCGAACATGGTTCCACCTGGGAATTTGGAAACAAATACTGCTTCACCAGTGAACCCTGGAGCGAACACTGTTCCACCTGCAGGTACAAGTGGATCTGAAACAAACAAAGCCATGATAGCACGAATTGTACGAGAACAGCTATCTGCTTGTGGTGTTCTTACACAATACCAACCACATATCACTGCAGGTTCTGGTGGGAACCACGATCATACTGACATAATGCTACTGGCGGTCACAAAGAAACTCATACTACCACCGGTACAACAACCACAAAAGCAACTGTTCCTGATCCACCACAGCAAGGGTGTACATATAAGTACTTTACTTCTTGCAACCCTCCTACTTTTACAGGAAAGGAAGGAGCGGCTGGTCTTTTAAGGTGGATTGAGGAGATGGAAACCAAACTCAAAATCAGCCAGTGTCTGGAGGAGCATAAGGTGTCTTATGCTGCCTGTTCTCTGAAAGAATCAGCTTTAATCTGGTGGAATACCAAGGCTAGGACTTTGGGTACAGCTACAGTCGACTCGATGGGCTGGAACGATTTTAAAATCTGATTAGATCAGAGTATTGCCCAATCACTGAAATTCAAAAACTCCAGGAGGAATTATGGAATCACTCTATGATCGGTGCTGATTGTCTGGCTTACACCGATCGGTTTCATGAACTTACTTGTTTACTTCCTGATATGTTTCCTACGGAAACAGTATTGATCGAGAAGTACATTAAGGGTTTGATTCCCCAGATTCGGGGAATGGTGACTGCAGCTGAACCCACAACTCTGAAACATACAATTCTTTTGACCACCAAGCTTACCAATGAGGCGGTAAGGAGTGGTACTCTGTCCTTGAAAACTCAGAAGGCGGTGAGCCATAGTGATGTCGGTACCTCTAATGTGTCAAAAGGTACCAAACGAAAGTGGTTTGGCAAAACCAAGGCGTAAGCTCCGGCTGAGATCACCCAGAGCAAGCCAACTGTGAAAAACTATGGTGCTGCTATTCCTGAGAGGAAAGCTTACACTGGGCAGGCGCCCAAATGCAATAAGTGTCCATTCCATCACACAGGACAGTGTCCTGTTTGTCTGAACTGTAATAGGGTAGGACACTACTCTAAATTTTGCAATTTTCCTGCTCAAACACCAAACCAAGCACCATGACAAACCACTCAAAACAATCGGTCATGCTTCAAATGTGGAAGCCCTAACCACTTCATGAAAAATTGTCCGAACAACAACAACACAAATCAAGGGAATGAAGCTAGGGGAGAGCGTTTCAGATTGGTGCGACCGAGGCGAGACATGATGCAAATATTGTCACTGGTACGTTTCTACTCAATAATCTTTACGCATCAGTTTTATTTGATACAGGGGCAGATAAGAGTTTTATCTCTCCTGAATTTGCATCATTAATTTCATTGCCTACGGTAGATCTAGAAACTCCTTATGTCATTGAACTTGCTAATGGCAAGTTGATCAAAACTAACAGTGTTATTCAAGGATGTTCCTTGAATTTGAATGATCATCTTTTCAATATCAATCTACTTCTTATTGAGCTTAGGAGCTTTGATGTTGTGGTCGGCATGGATTGGCTTTCTGATAACCAAGCGGAAGTTGTGTGTCAAAACAAGATGATCCGTATTCCATTACCTAACGATAATACATTGGTAGTTCAAGGAGAACGAGCTGGTAGAAAACTTGGTATCATTTCTTGTATGCGAGCTCAGAAATTCTTAAGGAAAGGCTGTTATGCTTTCCTGGCACATGTAACTAAACATAATTCTCCACCCAAACATATCACAGATATCCCAGTAGTCAAAGATTTTCCTGAAGTATTTTCTGAGGACATATTAGGATTACCCCAGTGAGACA
The DNA here is from genome assembly GCA_009363875.1 of Mikania micrantha. Lineage (NCBI taxonomy): Eukaryota > Viridiplantae > Streptophyta > Magnoliopsida > Asterales > Asteraceae > Mikania > Mikania micrantha. Next base: position 21,144,462 of record CM018681.1, read on the forward strand.
AGTTGAATTTTGGATTGACTTGATTCCTTGTGCAGCACCAGTTGCTAAAGCCCCGTATCGGCTTGCGCCATCAGAAATGCAAGAACTTTCAGGTCAATTACAGGAACTTTTAGACAAAGGTTTTATTAGACCTGGTTTCTCACCCTGGGGAGCACCAATTCTATTTGTGAAAAAGAAGGATGGTTCGTTCAGGATGTGTATTGACTACCGGGAACTCAATAAACTGACAATCAAGAACCGTTATCCACTACCTCGTATCGACGATCTGTTTGATCAATCGAAAGGTGCTACTTACTTTTCATAAATCGATTTAAGATCTAGATATCATCAGTTACGTGTTCATGATAATGATATTCCTAAAACTGCTTTCAGAACTCGATACGGACATTACGAATTTTTAGTAATGCCGTTTGGTTTAACCAATGCACCAGCAGTTTTCATGGATCTGATGAATCGAGTATGTAGACCTTATCTGGATAAATTTGTGATTGTGTTTATTGATGATATTCTCATTTATTCTCGGAATCAACAAGAACATGCTCAACACTTGAAATAAATCCTAGAACTTTTGGCACATGAGAAATTATATGCCAAATTCTCCAAGTGTGAGTTTTGGTTGCGAGAAGTTCAATTTCTTAGGCACGTAGTAAACGAGAACGGTATTCAAGTGGATCCCAGTAAGATTCAAGCGGTGAAACAATGGGAAACACCACGAACCCCGACTGAAATACGTCAATTCTTGGGGTTGGCAGGTTATTATCGTCGATTCATCAAGAACTTTTCAAAGATAGCCTTGCCATTAACCACATTGACACAGAAAAATCAACCGTTCATATGGGATTCTCAACAGGAGGAGGCGTTCCAACTGTTGAAACACAAACTCTGCAACGCACCTATCTTGGCATTACCGGAAGGTACTGATAATTTCACAGTGTACTGTGATGCTTCTCGTCAAGGTCTTGGGTGTGTTCTAATGCAGAATGATAAGGTAATTGCTTACGCTTCTCAACAGCTGAAAGTACATGAGAAGAACTATACCACACATGAGCTAGAACTTGGTGCAGTGGTGTTTGCACTCAAGATTTGGAGACATTATCTATACGGAACCAAGTGTATTAAATACACTTATCACAAAAGTCTGCAGCACATTCTAGATCAGAAAATGTTGAACATGCGACAGAGGCGATGGGTTGAACTCTCAAATGACTATGACTGTGAAATTCGTTATCATCCAGGTAAAGCGAATGTCGTAGCCAATGCCTTGAGTCGCAAGGAACGAGTCAAACCTTTACGTGTGAAAGCGTTAGGTATGACTATTCAAACCAGTCTAATTCCTCAAATTAAAGAAGCTCAGCAACAAGCTTTACAAGCAACGAACTATTCTGCTGAGGGACAGAGGGGATTAGACAAGAAACTCGATACCAAATCTGTTGGAGTTTTGTATTTCAAAAGCCGAATTTGGGTTCCTTTATTCGGTAACTCTCGAACAATTATCTTGGATGAGGCGCACAAATCCAGGTATTCTATTCATCCAGGTGCTGATAAAATGTATAAAGATCTTAAAGACTTTTACTGGTGGCCTGGAATGAAGAAACACAGCCGAATACGTGGATCGATGTTTAACATGTCTAAAAGTTAAGGCTGAATATCGACGACCTTCTGGGTTATTACAAAAACCTGAGATTCCCATGTGGAAATGGGATCAGATCTCTATGGATTTCATCACTAAATTACCCAGAACATCACGTAATCATGACTCTATATGGGTTATCGTTGATCGCCTTACAAAGTCTGCACATTTCTTACCCATCCGAGAAGATTTCTCTATGGATCGACTCGCTAAACTCTATGTTAATGAAATGGTATCTCGACATGGAGTACCCATCTCTATCATTTCTGACAGAGACAGTCGATTTATGTCACGATTTAGGCAAACTCTTCAGAATGCTCTGGGCACGCAAATCAATATGAGCACAGCTTATCATCCACAAACCGACGGGCAGACTGAATGGACAAATCAAACTCTTGAAGACATACTCAGAAGCTGTGTGATTGATTTTGGAGGGAGCTGGGACATTCATCTTCCACTTGTTGAATTTTCGTACAATAACAGCTATCATACTAGTATTCAATGCTCTCCATTCGAAGCTCTTTATGGACGCAAGTGTAGATCACCTATCTGTTGGTCAGAGGTAGGTGAGAGTCAAATCATAGGCCCAAATTCATTCAGGAAACCACTGATAAGATCACACTCATTCAAGAAAGAATTAAAGCTGCTCGCGATCGTCAAAAGAGTTATGTTGATAATCATCGTAGACCGTTAGAATTCCAAATAGGTGATCGAGTTATGTTGAAAGTATCACCCTGTAAAGGCATTTTCAGATTTGGGAAAAGAGGTAAGCTTTCACCAAGATTTGTTGGGCCATTCAAAATTCTTGAACGAATTGGATCAGTAGCCTACAGACTTGAGTTACCTCCTGAACTTAGTAACATTCACGATGTTTTTCATGTATCCAATCTGAAGAAGTGCCTGACTGATGAATCATTGATCGTACCTCTAGAAGAAATTCATATTGATGAAAAACTTCAGTTCAGTGAAGAACCAGTAGAGGTAATGGATCGAGAAATGAAAATACTGAAACGTAGTCGCATACCAATCGTTAAAGTACGATGGAACTCGCAACGTGGACCTGAATATACGTGGGAACGTGAAGATCGAATGAAAGCAAAATACCCACATATATTCTCATAAACGATTGTCATAATGTAAGTCTTCACTAAATTTCGGGACGAAATTCCTCTAACAGGAGGAGAATGTGACGGTTGCTTACGAGAATTACGTTATCAATGATGTGAGCATATTTGATCGTTCTAGAAATCCACGTTGATTTAATAATTGTAATTGTTACAGATTGATAGTATGCGAGAAATGAGGAACGTGGGCGAAAACCGTGTGCCAAACGGAGTCCTGGATTGCCCGAAATCGAAAAATGAAGACAAATTTCTAAGTGTTGGACGACTGGACTCATCGCGGTACGCGATTGAGGGGTTGAGAGTCCTCCGCAGTACGCGATGGAGGGGTTGAGAGTCCTCCGCGAAACGTGTTTGCATGCAAAGTTGAATTTTTTTAAAAACTCTCGCACACAGACGCTCAAGAACGAAAAACAGACGAAATTTCGTCATCCAAATTCAATTATGAAGACATCAGAAGCCATTGATCGCATCAGGAATCATATCTACAAGTTCTGATCGTTGTTTTAACTGCAGATATCCGTCTGATTTGGTAATGAATCATTATAACTTTCTAGTTTGATTTTGATTGATTAGATCTTGTTTTTGAACGTAATGACATAGTTAGGATTGTTGATTATTGCCTAGATAATGGCTAGGATTGATTATAAACGAAGAACACGATGTTTTAACAGTTAAATCCTTGTTTTGATCCATAGTAATGCCCAGTTTGCATGAAATCATATCCATGATTATAATGGTTTAACCCATTTGATTATAACAATGTATATGATTAGTTGGATTAATCCTTGAAATGCAAGGTTAAATCCAAGTGTTTCAAACTAATCACGATCATTAACATACTTATTGGAACGATTATCTGATGTTTATGATAACAGTCAGATTAGTATGTTAAACATGATTGTTAAACCTACTTTAATACTACATTGTAATATTTCATGATGTTTGGGTAACCAATAACAAGGATTAATCATTCCTAAGCCATTAAACCATCTAGAAACTGTGTTAGCATTATAATCAACAACATTAACTATTTGGTTAATCCGAGAGTATTCTGATTAATCAAGAGCGTCATCAACCTTACATTGGGAATATAATGCAATGTAGGTTCCTACATTATCATACATTGTATAATATGATAACAAAATAACTAATTAAATACTTAATATCGGGTTGATGACTTTCAAGGCAATGTCTTTGACATTGGACGTATAGAAAGACCTAATCAGTAAGTTAAAACCATAAATAACTCATTATACATAAATAAATGCAGAATCACCCCTTTATTACCAGTTGTGAGGTATTCTTCTACATGTGTATTATCAGGTGAGTTGCGTAGAACCCCTTTTCTTTTTAATCTTTTATAAACATCGGAGAACACTGTTGAACTTTTTGGAACTGTATGATATGTATCACTGTTATCTGAGTGATTTCATGTGATTGCTGAGAACTTGTGGATTTCAATGGATTTTGCCTGAGAACAGAACACTATCACAGAACTTAAAAGTCCTCATTTTTGAACTGTATCTAGTGAACCCATGTGGGGCCGAACGGGGAAACATTGATAGTACTATCGACTGACCACCCATTTGCTGGGAGCTGCAACTCCCCTTGTGTGAATGTTTGTTTCCTTTTTTCAGAACTTCTTAATGTTGTGATAGACATTAAGATAATGAGGCACTAAGATGTTACCGACGGGTAGTATCTTGTAGAACAATATCGTCATAAAGGAACTAGATACGGGTCCCATGGTTATCTGGAACTGAACATTTTGAGAACTTATAATTATATATCATATTGTGAATCTGGAACTGTATGATCTCACCAGCTTTGTGCTGACGTTTTCAAATTTAAATCTTTTTGCAGGGAGACAGTGACCACCCGGTGAGGCAGCACTTTAAGCACTTGTAAGCACTCGACGCCGAAATGGCGGGGGTCATCCCTTTTGATACTGATTGGTTTTAACTTATTGTGCAGGTGGCATCAATGGGCCATATCAATAGTCGTTGGATTGTTGATAATGGATGTTCACGGCACATGACTGGAGATTTGAATTTGTTGAGAGATTTTAGGTTGATGAAAGGCATCTATGTGAACTTTGGAGGAGACAAAGGTGGTCAAATTACCGGGTTTGGTAGTTTGACGAATGGAAAAGTTTCATTTGATAATGTTAATTATTGAAAAGAATTAACTAACAATTTTTTATGTGTGTCTCAGATTTGTGATAAAGGATATAAAGTGTTGTTCGAAAAAGACATATGTTATGTACTTAAGCAAGGATTTCAGATTCCTGAGGAGTGGTGTAACATCAGTGCCGGAAATGCTACAGGAAAATCGATCTACACAGTAACTTGCATAATAACTCAGGTACAAACTATGTGAACTATTGTATGCTATTGACATTATGATGCTTGACACTAAACTATTATGCAACTGTTTCTAAAATCTGATTAAATCTCGCGGTTTAACAGTCAGAAACACATCAGAGAACACTTAACTGGCTCGCAAAATCTGCTAATTGTCCAAACAACAGAATCAGAAAGAGTTCAGATTATGAGAGTTGGGTGAGTAGCTTAGGTGGAAGTCTTAGGAATGTGAAACCCAGTGAAGAAGAAATGAGAGTTCTTCGGAAATTTGATCCTGATTTTGTTTGGGTAAAAGAAGAAATTAATCAGAAGAAACGAGTTTTTGAGAATAAAAGAAATGTGAAAAAGATTGTCAAACTTGTGATATCATCTGATGATGATTCTTCTGACAAGGCATCTTCAAAATCATTTTCAAAACCTTCTTTTAAGTCAAAATCATTTTGGAAATTGAAAAACAGGTCATGTGATCAAATTTCTGGGAAAAAGGATGATCACAGTGAAGATGGTTCTTCAAGCAATTCATCACAACAGAATGGCAAGGGTCTATTCCGGGAGAGTCGACGCCGAAATAGCGGGGGTCATCCCTTTTGATACTGATTGGTTTTAATTTATTGTGCAGGTGGCATCCATGGCCATATCAATAGTCGTTGGATTGTTGATAGTGGATGTTCACGGCACATGACTGGAGATTTGAATTTGTTGAGAGATTTTAGGTTGATGAAAGGCAGCTATGTGAACTTTGCAGGAGACAAAGGTGGTCAAATTACCGGGTTTGGTAGTTTGACGAATGGAAAAGTTTCATTTGATAATGTTAATTATTGCAAAGAATTAACTAACAATTGTTATGTGGGTTTCAGATTTGTGATAAAGGATATAAAGTGATGTTCGAAAAAGACAGATGTTATGTACTTAAGCAAGGATTTCAGATTCCGGAGGAGTGGTGTAACATCAGTGCCGGAAATGCTACCAGAATAGTGATCTACACAGTAACTTGCATAATAACTCAGGTACAAACTATGTGAACTATTGTATGCTATTGACATTGTGATGCTTGACACTAAACTATTACGCAACTGTTTCTAAAATCTGATTAAATCTCGCGGTTTAACAGTCAGAAACACATCAGAGAACACTTAACTGGCTCGCAAAATCTACTAATTGTCCAAACAACAGAATCAGAAAGAGTTCAGATTATGAGAGTTGGGTGAATAGCTTAGGTGGAAGTCTTAGGAAAGTGAAACCCAGTGAAGAAGAAATGGGAGTTCTTCGAAAATTTGATCCTGATTTTGTTTGGGTAAAAGAAGAAATTAATCAGAAGAAACGAGTTTTTGATAATAAAAGAAATGTGAAAAAATTGTCAAACTTGTGATATCATCTGATGATGATTCTTCTGACAAGGCATGTTCAAAATCATTTATAAAACCTTCTTTTAAGTCAAAATCATTTTTGGAAATTGAAAAACAGGTCAAGTGATCAAATTTGTGGGAAAAAGGATGATCACAGTGAAGATGGTTCTTCAAGCAGTTCATCACAACGAATGGCAGGGTCCATTCAGGGAGACTCGACGCCGAAATGGTGGGGGGTCATCCCTTTTGATACTGATTGGTTTTAATTTATTATGCAGGTCGCATCAATGGGCCATATCAATAGTCGTTGGATTGTTGATAGTGGATGTTCACGGCACATGACTGGAGATTTGAATTTGTTGAGAGATTTTAGGTTGATGAAAGGCAGCTATGTGAACTTTGCAGGAGACAAAGGTGGTCAAATTACCGAGTTTGGTAGTTTGACGAATGGAAAAGTTTCATTTGATAATGTTAATTATTGGAAAGAATTAACTAACAATTTGTTATGTGTGTCTCAGATTTGTGATAAAGGATATAAAGTGTTGTTCGAAAAAGACATATGTTATGTACTTAAGCAAGGATTTCAGATTCCTGAGGAGTGGTGTAACATCAGTGCCGGAAATGCTACAGGAAAAGTGATCTACACAGTAACTTGCATAATAACTCAGGTACAAACTATGTGAACTATTGTATGCTATTGACATTATGATGCTTGACACTAAACTATTATGCAACTGTTTCTAAAATCTGATTAAATCTCGCGGTTTAACAGTCAGAAACACATCAGAGAACACTTAACTGGCTCGCAAAATCTGCTAATTGTCCAAACAACAGAATCAGAAAGAGTTCAGATTATGAGAGTTGGGTGAATAGCTTAGGTGGAAGTCTTAGGAAAGTGAAACCCAGTGAAGAAGAAATGAGAGTTCTTCGGAAATTTGATCCTGATTTTGTTTGGGTAAAAGAAGAAATTAATCAGAAGAAACGAGTTTTTGATAATAAAAGAAATGTGAAAAGGATTGTCAAACTTGTGATATCATCTGATGATGATTCTTCTGACAAGGCATCTTCAAAATCATTTTCAAAACCTTCTTTTAAGTCAAAATCATTTTGGAAATTGAAAAACAGGTCATGTGATCAAATTTCTGGGAAAAAGGATGATCACAGTGAAGATGGTTCTTCAAGCAATTCATCACAACATAATGGCAAGGGTCTTTTCCGGGAGAGTCGACGCCGAAATAGCGGGGGTCATCCCTTTTGATACTGATTGGTTTTAATTTATTGTGCAGGTGGCATCCATGGGCCATATCAATAGTCGTTGGATTGTTGATAGTGGATGTTCACGGCACATGACTGGAGATTTGAATTTGTTGAGAAATTTTAGGTTGATGAAAGGCAGCTATGTGAACTTTGCAGGAGACAAAGGTGGTCAAATTACCGGGTTTGGTAGTTTGACGAATGGAAAAGTTTCATTTGATAATGTTAATTATTGCAAAGAATTAACTAACAATTTGTTATGTGGGTTTCAGATTTGTGATAAAGGATATAAAGTGATGTTCGAAAAAGATAGATGTTATGTACTTAAGCAAGGATTTCAGATTCCGGAGGAGTGGTGTAACATCAGTGCCGGAAATGCTACAGGAAAAGTGATCTACACAGTAACTTGCATAATAACTCAGGTACAAACTATGTGAACTATTGTATGCTATTGACATTATGATGCTTGACACTAAACTATTATGCAACTGTTTCTAAAATCTGATTAAATCTCGCGGTTTAACAGTCAGAAACACATCAGAGAACACTTAACTGGCTCGCAAAATCTGCTAATTGTCCAAACAACAGAATCAGAAAGAGTTCAGATTATGAGAGTTGGGTGAATAGCTTAGGTGGAAGTCTTAGGAATGTGAAACCCAGTGAAGAAGAAATGAGAGTTCTTCGGAAATTTGATCCTGATTTTGTTTGGGTAAAAGAAGAAATTAATCAGAAGAAACGAGTTTTTGAGAATAAAAGAAATGTGAAAAAGATTGTCAAACTTGTGATATCATCTGATGATGATTCTTCTGACAAGGCATCTTCAAAATCATTTTCAAAACCTTCTTTTAAGTCAAAATCATTTTGGAAATTGAAAAACAGGTCATGTGATCAAATTTCTGGGAAAAAGGATGATCACAGTGAAGATGGTTCTTCAACCATTTCATCACAACAGAATGGCAAGGGTCTATTCCGGAGAGTCGACGCCGAAATAGCGGGGGTCATCCCTTTTGATACTGATTGGTTTTAATTTATTGTGCAGGTGGCATCCATGGGCCATATCAATAGTCGTTGGATTGTTGATAGTGGATGTTCACGGCACATGACTGGAGATTTGAATTTGTTGAGAGATTTTAGGTTGATGAAAGGCAGCTATGTGAACTTTGCAGGAGACAAAGGTGGTCAAATTACCGGGTTTGGTAGTTTGACGAATGGAAAAGTTTCATTTGATAATGTTAATTATTGCAAAGAATTAACTAACAATTGTTATGTGGGTTTCAGATTTGTGATAAAGGATATAAAGTGATGTTCGAAAAAGACAGATGTTATGTACTTAAGCAAGGATTTCAGATTCCGGAGGAGTGGTGTAACATCAGTGCCGGAAATGCTACCAGAATAGTGATCTACACAGTAACTTGCATAATAACTCAGGTACAAACTATGTGAACTATTGTATGCTATTGACATTGTGATGCTTGACACTAAACTATTACGCAACTGTTTCTAAAATCTGATTAAATCTCGCGGTTTAACAGTCAGAAACACATCAGAGAACACTTAACTGGCTCGCAAAATCTACTAATTGTCCAAACAACAGAATCAGAAAGAGTTCAGATTATGAGAGTTGGGTGAATAGCTTAGGTGGAAGTCTTAGGAAAGTGAAACCCAGTGAAGAAGAAATGGGAGTTCTTCGAAAATTTGATCCTGATTTTGTTTGGGTAAAAGAAGAAATTAATCAGAAGAAACGAGTTTTTGATAATAAAAGAAATGTGAAAAAATTGTCAAACTTGTGATATCATCTGATGATGATTCTTCTGACAAGGCATGTTCAAAATCATTTATAAAACCTTCTTTTAAGTCAAAATCATTTTTGGAAATTGAAAAACAGGTCAAGTGATCAAATTTGTGGGAAAAAGGATGATCACAGTGAAGATGGTTCTTCAAGCAGTTCATCACAACGAATGGCAGGGTCCATTCAGGGAGACTCGACGCCGAAATGGTGGGGGGTCATCCCTTTTGATACTGATTGGTTTTAATTTATTATGCAGGTGGCATCAATGGGCCATATCAATAGTCGTTGGATTGTTGATAGTGGATGTTCACGGCACATGACTGGAGATTTGAATTTGTTGAGAGATTTTAGGTTGATGAAAGGCAGCTATGTGAACTTTGCAGGAGACAAAGGTGGTCAAATTACCGAGTTTGGTAGTTTGACGAATGGAAAAGTTTCATTTGATAATGTTAATTATTGGAAAGAATTAACTAACAATTTGTTATGTGTGTCTCAGATTTGTGATAAAGGATATAAAGTGTTGTTCGAAAAAGACATATGTTATGTACTTAAGCAAGGATTTCAGATTCCTGAGGAGTGGTGTAACATCAGTGCCGGAAATGCTACCGGAACAGTGATCTACACAGTAACTTGCATAATAACTCAGGTACAAACTATGTGAACTATTGTATGCTATTGACATTGTGATGCTTGACACTAAACTATTATGCAACTGTTTCTAAAATCTGATTAAATCTCGCGGTTTAACAGTCAGAAACACATCAGAGAACACTGAACTGACTCGCAAAATCTGCTAATTGTCCAAACAACAGAATCAGAAAGAGTTCAGATGATGAGAGTTGGGTGAATAGCTTAGGTGGAAGTCTTAGGAAAGTGAAACCCAGTGAAGAAGAAATGAGAGTTCTTCGGAAATTTGATCCTGATTTTGTTTGGGTAAAAGAAGAAATTAATCAGAAGAAACGAGTTTTTGATAATAAAAGAAATGTGAGAAGATTGTCAAACTTGTGATATCATCTGATGATGATTCTTCTGACAAGGCATCTTCAAAATCATTTTCAAAACCTTCTTTTAAGTCAAAATCATTTTGGAAATTGAAAAACAGGTCATGTGATCAAATTTCTGGGAAAAAGGATGATCACAGTGAAGATGGTTCTTCAAGCAATTCATCACAACATAATGGCAAGGGTCCATTCAGGGAGAGTCGACGCCGAAATAGCGGGGGTCATCCCTTTTGATACTGATTGGTTTTAATTTATTGTGCAGGTGGCATCCATGGGCCATATCAATAGTCGTTGGATTGTTGATAGTGGATGTTCACGGCACATGACTGGAGATTTGAATTTGTTGAGAATTTTAGGTTGATGAAAGGCAGCTATGTGAACTTTGCAGGAGACAAAGGTGGTCAAATTACCGGGTTTGGTAGTTTGACGAATGGAAAAGTTTCATTTGATAATGTTAGTTATTGCAAAGAATTAACTAACAATTTGTTATGTGTGTTTAAGATTTGTGATAAAGGATATAAAGTGATGTTCGAAAAAGACAGATGTTATGTACTTAAGCAAGGATTTCAGATTCCTGAGGAGTGGTGTAACATCAGTGCCGGAAATGCTACAGGAAAAGTGATCTACACAGTAACTTGCATAATAACTCAGGTACAAACTATGTGAACTATTGTATGCTATTGACATTGTGATGCTTGACACTAAACTATTATGCAACTGTTTCTAAAATCTGATTAAATCTCGCGGTTTAACAGTCAGAAACACATCAGAGAACACTTAACTGACTCGCAAAATCTGCTAATTGTCCAAACAACAGAATCAGAAAGAGTTCAGATTATGAGAGTTGGGTGAATAGCTTAGGTGGAAGTCTTAGGAAAGTGAAACCAGTGAAGAAGAAATGAGAGTTCTTCGGAAATTTGATCCTGATTTTGTTTGGGTAAAAGAAGAAATTAATCAGAAGAAACGAGTTTTTGATAATAAAAGAAATGTGAAAAAGATTGTCAAACTTGTGATATCATCTGATGATGATTCTTCTGACAAGGCATCTTTAAAATCATTTTCAAAACCTTCTTTTAAGTCAAAATCATTTTGGAAATTGAAAAACAGGTCAAGTGATCAAATTTCTGGGAAAAGGATGATCACAGTGAAGATGGTTCTTCAAGCAGTTCATCACAACAGAATGGCAAGGGTCCATTCAGGGAGAGACGACGCCGAAATGGCGGGGTCATCCCTTTTGATACTGATTGGTTTTAATTTATTGTGCAGGTGGCATCCATGGGCCATATCAATAGTCGTTGGATTGTTGATAGTGGATGTTCACGGCACATGACTGGAGATTTGAATTTGTTGAGAGATTTTAGGTTGATGAAAGGCAGCTATGTGAACTTTGCAGGAGACAAAGGTGGTCAAATTACCGGGTTTGGTAGTTTGACGAATGGAAAAGTTTCATTTGATAATGTTAATTATTGCAAAGAATTAACTAACAATTTGTTATGTGTGGTTCAGATTTGTGATAAAGGATATAAAGTGATGTTCGAAAAAGACAGATGTTATGTACTTAAGCAAGGATTTCAGATTCCTGAGGAGTGGTGTAACATCAGTGCCGGAAATGCTACCGGAACAGTGATCTACACAGTAACTTGCATAATAACTCAGGTACAAACTATGTGAACTATTGTATGCTATTGACATTGTGATGCTTGACACTAAACTATTATGCAACTGTTTCTAAAATCTGATTAAATCTCGCGGTTTAACAGTCAGAAACACATCAGACAACACTGAACTGACACGCAAAATCTGCTAATTGTCCAAACAACAGAATCAGAAAGAGTTCAGATGATGAGAGTTGGGTGAATAGGTTAGGTGGAAGTCTTAGGAAAGTGAAACCTAGTGAAGAAGAAATGAGAGTTCTTCGGAAATTTGATCCTGATTTTGTTTGGGTAAAAGAAGAAACTAATCAGAAGAAACGAGTTTTTGATAATAAAAGAAATGTGAAAAAGATTGTCAAACTTGTGATATCATCTGATGATGATTCTTCTGACAAGGCATCTTCAAAATCATTTAAAACCTTCTTTTAAGTCAAAATCATTTTGGAAATTGAAAAACAGGTCAAGTGATCAAATTTCTGGGAAAAAGGATGATCACAGTGAAGATGGTTCTTCAAGCAGTTCATCACAACAGAATGGCAGGGTCCATTCAGGGAGACTCGACGCCGAAATGGTGGGGGGTCATCCCTTTTGATACTGATTGGTTTTAATTTATTGTGCAGGTGGCATCAATGGGCCATATCAATAGTCGTTGGATTGTTGATAGTGGATGTTCACGGCACATGACTGGAGATTTGAATTTGTTGAGATTTTAGGTTGATGAAAGGCAGCTATGTGAACTTTGCAGGAGACAAAGGTGGTCAAATTACCGGGTTTGGTAGTTTGACGAATGGAAAAGTTTTCATTTGATAATGTTAATTATTGCAAAGAATTAACTAACAATTTGTTATGTGTGTCTCAGATTTGTGATAAAGGATATAAAGTGATGTTCGAAAAAGACAGATGTTATGTACTTAAGCAAGGATTTCAGATTCCAGAGGAGTGGTGTAACATCAGTGCCGGAAATGCTACCGGAATAGTGATCTACACAGTAACTTGCATAATAACTCAGGTACAAACTATGTGAACTATTGTATGCTATTGACATTGTGATGCTTGACACTAAACTATTACGCAACTGTTTCTAAAATCTGATTAAATATCGCGGTTTAACAGTCAAAAACACATCAGACAACACTGAACTGACTCGCAAAATCTGCTAATTGTCCAACCAACAGAATCAGAAAGAGTTCAGATGATGAGAGTTGGGTGAATAGGTTAGGTGGAAGTCTTAGGAAAGTGAAACCTAGTGAAGAAGAAATGAGAGTTCTTCGGAAATTTGATCCTGATTTTGTTTGGCTAAAAGAAGAAATTAATCAGAAGAAACGAGTTTTTGATAATAAAAGAAATGTGAAAAAGATTGTCAAACTTGTGATATCATCTGATGATGATTCTTCTGACAAGGCATCTTCAAAATCATTTTCAAAACCTTCTTTTAAGTCAAAATCATTTTGGAAATTGAAAAACAGGTCAAGTGATCAAATTTCTGGGAAAAAGGATGATCACAGTGAAGATGGTTCTTCAAGCAGTTCATCACAACAGAATGGCAGGGGTCCATTCAGGGAGACTCGACGCCGAAATGGCGGGGGTCATCCCTTTTGATACTGATTGGTTTTAATTTATTGTGCAGGTGGCATCCATGGGCCATATCAATAGTCGTTGGATTGTTGATAGTGGATGTTCACGGCACATGACTGGAGATTTGAATTTGTTGAGAGATTTTAGGTTGATGAAAGGCAGCTATGTGAACTTTGCAGGAGACAAAGGTGGTCAAATTACCGGGTTTGGTAGTTTGACGAATGGAAAGTTTCATTTGATAATGTTAGTTATTGCAAAGAATTAACTAACAATTTGTTATGTGTGTCTCAGATTTGTGATAAAGGATATAAAGTGATGTTCGAAAAAGACAGATGTTATGTACTTAAGCAAGGATTTCAGATTCCTGAGGAGTGGTGTAACATCAGTGCCGGAAATGCTACCGGAACAGTGATCTACACAGTAACTTGCATAATAACTCAGGTACAAACTATGTGAACTATTGTATGCTATTGACATTGTGATGCTTTACACTAAACAATTACGCAACTGTTTCTAAAATCTGATTATATATCGCGGTTTAACAGTCAGAAACACATTAGACAACACTGAACTGACACGCAAAATCTGCTAATTGTCCAAACAACAGAATCAGAAAGAGTTCAGATGATGAGAGTTGGGTGAATAGGTTAGGTGGAAGTCTTAGGAAAGTGAAACCTAGTGAAGAAGAAATGAGAGTTCTTCGGAAATTTGATCCGGATTTTGTTTGGGTAAAAGAAGAAATTAATCAGAAGAAACGAGTTTTTGATAATAAAAGAAATGTGAAAAAGATTGTCAAACTTGTGATATCATCTGATGATGATTCTTCTGACAAGGCATCTTCAAAATCATTTATAAAACCTTCTTTTAAGTCAAAATCATTTTGAAAATTGAAAAACAGGTCAAGTGATCAAATTTCTGGGAAAAAGGATGATCACAGTGAAAATGGTTCTTCAAGCAGTTCATCACAACAGAATGGCAGGGTCCATTCAGGGAGACTCGACGCCGAAATGGCGGGTGTCATCCCTTTTGATACTGATTGGTTTTAATTTATTGTGCAGGTGGCATCAATGGGCCATATCAATAGTCGTTGGATTGTTGATAGTGGATGTTCACGGCACATGACTGGAGATTTGAATTTGTTGAGAGATTTTAGGTTGATGAAAGGCAGCTATGTGAACTTTGCAGGAGACAAAGGTGGTCAAATTACCGGGTTTGGTAGTTTGACGAATGGAAAAGTTTCATTTGATAATGTTAATTATGTGCAAAAATTAACTAACAATTTGTTATGTGTGTCTCAGATTAGTGATAAAGGATATAAAGTGATGTTCGAAAAAGACAGATGTTATGTACTTAAGCAAGGATTTCAGATTCCTGAGGAGTGGTGTAACATCAGTGCCGGAAATGCTACCGGAACAGTGATCTACACAGTAACTTGCATAATAACTCAGGTACAAACTATGTGAACTATTGTATGCTATTGACATTGTGATGCTTGACACTAAACTATTATGCAACTGTTTCTAAAATCTGATTAAATCTCGCGGTTTAACAGTCAGAAACACATCAGACAACACTGAACTGACACGCAAAATCTGCTAATTGTCCAAACAACAGAATCAGAAAGAGTTCAGATGATGAGAGTTGGGTGAATAGGTTAGGTGGAAGTCTTAGGAAAGTGAAACCTAGTGAAGAAGAAATGAGAGTTCTTCGGAAATTTGATCCTGATTTTGTTTGGGTAAAAGAAGAAATTAATCAGAAGAAACGAGTTTTTGATAATAAAAGAAATGTGAAAAAGATTGTCAAACTTGTGATATCATCTGATGATGATTCTTCTGACAAGGCATCTTCAAAATCATTTTCAAAACCTTCTTTTAAGTCAAAATCATTTTGGAAATTGAAAAACAGGTCAAGTGATCAAATTTCTGGGAAAAAGGATGATCACAGTGAAGATGGTTCTTCAAGCAGTTCATCACAACAGAATGGCAGGGTCCATTCAGGGAGACTCGACGCCGAAATGGCGGGGGTCATCCCTTTTGATACTGATTGGTTTTATTTATTGTGCAGGTGGCATCCATGGGCCATATCAATAGTCGTTGGATTGTTGATAGTGGATGTTCACGGCACATGACTGAGATTTGAATTTGTTGAGAGATTTTAGGTTGATGAAAGGCAGCTATGTGAACTTTGCAGGAGACAAAGGTGGTCAAATTACCGGGTTTGGTAGTTTGACGAATGAAAAGTTTCATTTGATAATGTTAATTATTGTAAAGAATTAACTAACAATTTGTTATGTGTGTCTCAGATTTGTGATAAAGGATATAAAGTGTTGTTCGAAAAAGACATATGTTATGTACTTAAGCAAGGATTTCAGATTCCTGAGGAGTGGTGTAACATCAGTGCCGGAAATGCTACCGGAACAGTGATCTACACAGTAACTTGCATAATAACTCAGGTACAAACTATGTGAACTATTGTATGCTATTGACATTGTGATGCTTGACACTAAACTATTATGCAACTGTTTCTAAAATCTGATTAAATCTCGCGGTTTAACAGTCAGAAACACATCAGACAACACTGAACTGACACGCAAAATCTGCTAATTGTCCAAACAACAGAATCAGAAAGTTTCAGATGATGAGAGTTGGGTGAATAGGTTAGGTGGAAGTCTTAGGAAAGTGAAACCTAGTGAAGAAGAAATGAGAGTTCTTCGGAAATTTGATCCTGATTTTGTTTGGGTAAAAGAAGAAATTAATCAGAAGAAACGAGTTTTTGATAATAAAAGAAATGTGAAAAAGATTGTCAAACTTGTGATATCATCTGATGATGATTCTTCTGACAAGGCATCTTCAAAATCATTTTCAAAACCTTCTTTTAAGTCAAAATCATTTTGGAAATTGAAAAACAGGTCAAGTGATCAAATTTCTGGGAAAAAGGATGATCACAGTGAAGATGGTTCTTCAAGCAGTTCATCACAACAGAATGGCAGGGGTCCATTCAGGGAGACTCGACGCCGAAATGGCGGGGGTCATCCCTTTTGATACTGATTGGTTTTAATTTATTGTGCAGGTGGCATCCATGGGCCATATCAATAGTCGTTGGATTGTTGATAGTGGATGTTCACGGCACATGACTGGAGATTTGAATTTGTTGAGAGATTTTAGGTTGATGAAAGGCAGCTATGTGAACTTTGCAGGAGACAAAGGTGGTCAAATTACCGGGTTTGGTAGTTTGACGAATGGAAAAGTTTCATTTGATAATGTTAATTATTGCAAAGAATTAACTAACAATTTGTTATGTGTGTCTCAGATTTGTGATAAAGGATATAAAGTGATGTTCGAAAAAGACAGATGTTATGTACTTAAGCAAGGATTTCAGATTCCTGAGGAGTGGTGTAACATCAGTGCCGGAAATGCTACCGGAACAGTGATCTACACAGTAACTTGCATAATAACTCAGGTACAAACTATGTGAACTATTGTATGCTATTGACATTGTGATGCTTGACACTAAACTATTATGCAACTGTTTCTAAAATCTGATTAAATCTTCTCGCGTTTAACAGTCAGAAACACATCAGACAACACTGAACTGACACGCAAAATCTGCTAATTGTCCAAACAACAGAATCAGAAAGAGTTCAGATGATGAGAGTTGGGTGAATAGGTTAGGTGGAAGTCTTAGGAAAGTGAAACCTAGTGAAGAAGAAATGAGAGTTCTTCGGAAATTTGATCCTGATTTTGTTTGGGTAAAAGAAGAAATTAATCAGAAGAAACGAGTTTTTGATAATAAAAGAAATGTGAAAAAGATTGTCAAACTTGTGATATCATCTGATGATGATTCTTCTGACAAGGCATCTTCAAAATCATTTTCAAAACCTTCTTTTAAGTCAAAATCATTTTGGAAATTGAAAAACAGGTCAAGTGATCAAATTTCTGGGAAAAAGGATGATCAGTGAAGATGGTTCTTCAAGCAGTTCATCACAACAGAATGGCAGGGGTCCATTCAGGAGACTCGACGCCGAAATGGCGGGGTCATCCCTTTTGATACTGATTGGTTTTAATTTATTGTGCAGGTGGCATCCATGGGCCATATCAATAGTCGTTGGATTGTTGATAGTGGATGTTCACGGCACATGACTGGAGATTTGAATTTGTTGAGAGATTTTAGGTTGATGAAAGGCAGCTATGTGAACTTTGCAGGAGACAAAGGTGGTCAAATTACCGGGTTTGGTAGTTTGACGAATGGAAAAGTTTCATTTGATAATGTTAATTATGCAAAGAATTAACTAACAATTTGTTATGTGTGTCTCAGATTTGTGATAAAGGATATAAAGTGATGTTCGAAAAAGACAGATGTTATGTACTTAAGCAAGGATTTCAGATTCCTGAGGAGTGGTGTAACATCAGTGCCGGAAATGCTACCGGAACAGTGATCTACACAGTAACTTGCATAATAACTCAGGTACAAACTATGTGAACTATTGTATGCTATTGACATTGTGATGCTTGACACTAAACTATTATGCAACTGTTTCTAAAATCTGATTAAATCTCGCGGTTTAACAGTCAGAAACACATCAGACAACACTGAACTGACACGCAAAATCTGCTAATTGTCCAAACAACAGAATCAGAAAGAGTTCAGATGATGAGAGTTGGGTGAATAGGTTAGGTGGAAGTCTTAGGAAAGTGAAACCTAGTGAAGAAGAAATGAGAGTTCTTCGGAAATTTGATCCTGATTTTGTTTGGGTAAAAGAAGAAATTAATCAGAAGAAACGAGTTTTTGATAATAAAAGAAATGTGAAAAAGATTGTCAAACTTGTGATATCATCTGATGATGATTCTTCTGACAAGGCATCTTCAAAATCATTTTCAAAACCTTCTTTTAAGTCAAAATCATTTTGGAAATTGAAAAACAGGTCAAGTGATCAAATTTCTGGGAAAAAGGATGATCACAGTGAAGATGGTTCTTCAAGCAGTTCATCACAACAGAATGGCAGGGTCTATTCAGGGAGACTCGACGCCGAAATGGCGGGGGTCATCCCTTTTGATACTGATTGGTTTTAATTTATTGTGCAGGTGGCATCCATGGGCCATATCAATAGTCGTTGGATTGTTGATAGTGGATGTTCACGGCACATGACTGGAGATTTGAATTTGTTGAGAGATTTTAGGTTGATGAAAGGAGCTATGTGAACTTTGCAGGAGACAAAGGTGGTCAAATTACCGGGTTTGGTAGTTTGACGAATGGAAAAGTTTCATTTGATAATGTTAATTATTGCAAAGAATTAACTAACAATTTGTTATGTGTGTCTCAGATTTGTGATAAAGGATATAAAGTGATGTTCGAAAAAGACAGATGTTATGTACTTAAGCAAGGATTTCAGATTCCTGAGGAGTGGTGTAACATCAGTGCCGGAAATGCTACCGGAACAGTGATCTACACAGTAACTTGCATAATAACTCAGGTACAAACTATGTGAACTATTGTATGCTATTGACATTGTGATGCTTGACACTAAACTATTATGCAACTGTTTCTAAAATCTGATTAAATCTCGCGGTTTAACAGTCAGAAACACATCAGAGAACACTGAACTGACACGCAAAATCTGCTAATTGTCCAAACAACAGAATCAGAAAGAGTTCAGATGATGAGAGTTGGGTGAATAGGTTAGGTGGAAGTCTTAGGAAAGTGAAACCTAGTGAAGAAGAAATGAGAGTTCTTCGGAAATTTGATCCTGATTTTGTTTGGGTAAAAGAAGAATTAATCAGAAGAAACGAGTTTTTGATAATAAAAGAAATGTGAAAAAGATTGTCAAACTTGTGATATCATCTGATGATGATTCTTCTGACAAGGCATCTTCAAAATCATTTTCAAAACCTTCTTTTAAGTCAAAATCATTTTGGAAATTGAAAAACAGGTCAAGTGATCAAATTTCTGGGAAAAAGGATGATCACAGTGAAGATGGTTCTTCAAGCAGTTCATCACAACAGAATGGCAGGGGTCCATTCAGGGAGACTCGACGCCGAAATGGCGGGGGTCATCCCTTTTGATACTGATTGGTTTTAATTTATTGTGCAGGTGGCATCCATGGGCCATATCAATAGTCGTTGGATTGTTGATAGTGGATGTTCACGGCACATGACTGGAGATTTGAATTTGTTGAGAGATTTTAGGTTGATGAAAGGCAGCTATGTGAACTTTGCAGGAGACAAAGGTGGTCAAATTACCGGGTTTGGTAGTTTGACGAATGGAAAAGTTTCATTTGATAATGTTAATTATTGCAAAGAATTAACTAACAATTTGTTATGTGTGTCTCAGATTTGTGATAAAGGATATAAAGTGATGTTCGAAAAAGACAGATGTTATGTACTTAAGCAAGGATTTCAGATTCCTGAGGAGTGGTGTAACATCAGTGCCGGAAATGCTACCGGAACAGTGATCTACACAGTAACTTGCATAATAACTCAGGTACAAACTATGTGAACTATTGTATGCTATTGACATTGTGATGCTTGACACTAAACTATTAGCAACTGTTTCTAAAATCTGATTAAATCTCGCGGTTTAACAGTCAGAAACACATCAGACAACACTGAACTGACACGCAAAATCTGCTATTGTCCAAACAACAGAATCAGAAAGAGTTTAGATGATGAGAGTTGGGTGAATAGGTTAGGTGGAAGTCTTAGGAAAGTGAAACCTAGTGAAGAAGAAATGAGAGTTCTTCGGAAATTTGATCCTGATTTTGTTTGGGTAAAAGAAGAAATTAATCAGAAGAAACGAGTTTTTGATAATAAAAGAAATGTGAAAAAGATTGTCAAACTTGTGATATCATCTGATGATGATTCTTCTGACAAGGCATCTTCAAAATCATTTTAAAACCTTCTTTTAAGTCAAAATCATTTTGAAATTGAAAAACAGGTCAAGTGATCAAATTTCTGGGAAAAAGGATGATCACAGTGAAGATGGTTCTTCAAGCAGTTCATCACAACAGAATGGGGGGTCCATTCAGGGAGACTCGACGCCGAAATGGCGGTGTCATCCCTTTGATACTGATTGGTTTTAATTTATTGTGCAGGTGGCATCCATGGGCCATATCAATAGTCGTTGGATTGTTGATAGTGGATGTTCACGGCACATGACTGGAGATTTGAATTTGTTGAGAGATTTTAGGTTGATGAAAGGCAGCTATGTGAACTTTGCAGGAGACAAAGGTGGTCAAATTACCGGGTTTGGTAGTTTGACGAATGGAAAAGTTTCATTTGATAATGTTAATTATTGCAAAGATTTAACTAACAATTTGTTATGTGTGTTTCAGATTTGTGATAAAGCATATAAAGTGATGTTCGAAAAAGACAGATGTTATGTACTTAAGCAAGGATTTCAGATTCCTGAAGAGTGGTGTAACATCATTGCCGGAAATGCTACCGGAACAGTGATCTACACAGTAACTTGCATAATAACTCAGGTACAAACTATGTGAACTATTGTATGCTATTGACATTGTGATGCTTGACACTAAACTATTACGCAACTGTTTCTAAAATCTGATTAAATATCGCGGTTTAACAGTCAGAAACACATCAGACAACACTGAACTGACACGCAAAATCTGCTAATTGTCCAAACAACAGAATCAGAAAGAGTTCAGATGATGAGAGTTGGGGGAATAGGTTAGGTGGAAGTCTTAGGAAAATGAAACCTAGTGAAGAAGAAATGAGAGTTCTTCGGAAATTTGATCCTGATTTTGTTTGGGTAAAAGAAGAAATTAATCAGAAGAAACGAGTTTTTGATAATAAAAGAAATGTGAAAAAGATTGTCAAACTTGTGATATCATCTGATGATGATTCTTCTGACAAGGCATCTTCAAAATCATTTATAAAACCTTCTTTTAAGTCAAAATCATTTTGGAAATTGAAAAACAGGTCAAGTGATCAAATTTCTGGGAAAAAGGATGATCACAGTGAAGATGGTTCTTCAAGCAGTTCATCACAACAGAATGGCAGGGTCTATTCAGGGAGACTCGACGCCGAAATGGCGGGGGTCATCCCTTTTGATACTGATTGGTTGTAATTTATTGTGCAGGTGGCATCAATGGGCCATATCAATAGTCGTTGGATTGTTGATAGTGGATGTTCACGGCACATGACTGGAGATTTGAATTTGTTGAGAGATTTTAGGTTGATGAAAGGCAGCTATGTGAACTTTGCAGGAGACAAAGGTGGTCAAATTACCGGGTTTGGTAGTTTGACGAATGGAAAAGTTTCATTTGATAAAGGATATAAAGTGTTGTTCGAATAAGACATATGTTATGTACTTAAGCAAGGATTTCTGATTCCTGAGGAGTGGTGTAACATCATTGCCGGAAATGCTACCGGAACAGTGATCTACACAGTAACTTGCATAATAACTCAGGTACAAACTATGTGAACTATTGTATGCTATTGACATTGTGATGCTTGACACTAAACTATTACGCAACTGTTTCTAAAATCTGATTAAATATCTCGGTTTAACAGTCAGAAACACATCAGACAACACTTAACTGACACGCAAAATCTGCTAATTGTCCAAACAACAGAATCAGAAAGAGTTCAGATGATGAGAGTTGGGTGAATAGCTTAGGTGGAAGTCTTAGGAAAGTGAAACCCAGTGAAGAAGAAATGAGAGTTCTTCGGAAATTTGATCCTGATTTTGTTTGGGTAAAAGAAGAAATTAATCAGAAGAAACGAGTTTTTGATAATAAAAGAAATGTGAAAAGGATTGTCAAACTTGTGATATCATCTGATGATGATTCTTCTGACAAGGCATCTTCAAAATCATTTTCAAAACCTTCTTTTAAGTCAAAATCATTTTGGAAATTGAAAAACAGGTCAAGTGATCAAATTTCTGGAAAAAGGATGATCACAGTGAAGATGGTTCTTCAAGCAGTTCATCACAACAGAATGGCAGGGGTCCATTCAGAGAGAGTCGACGCCGAAATGGCGGGGTCATCCCTTTTGATACTGATTGGTTTTAATTTATTGTGCAGGTGGCATCCATGGGCCATATCAATAGTCGTTGGATTGTTGATAGTGGATGTTCACGGCACATGACTGGAGATTTGAATTTGTTGAGAGATTTTAGGTTGATGAAAGGCAGCTATGTGAACTTTGCAGGAGACAAAGGTGGTCAAATTACCGGGTTTGGTAGTTTGACGAATGGAAAAGTTTCATTTGATAATGTTAATTATGCAAAGAATTAACTAACAATTTGTTATGTGTGTCTCAGATTTGTGATAAAGGATATAAAGTGATGTTCGAAAAAGACAGATGTTATGTACTTAAGCAAGGATTTCAGATTCCTGAGGAGTGGTGTAACATCAGTGCCGGAAATGCTACCGGAACAGTGATCTACACAGTAACTTGCATAATAACTCAGGTACAAACTATGTGAACTATTGTATGCTATTGACATTGTGATGCTTGACACTAAACTATTATGCAACTGTTTCTAAAATTGATTAAATCTCGCGGTTTAACAGTCAGAAACACATCAGAGAACACTGAACTGACACGCAAAATCTGCTTATTGTCCAAACAACAGAATCAGAAAGAGTTCAGATGATGAGAGTTGGGTGAATAGGTTAGGTGGAAGTCTTAGGAAAGTGAAACCTAGTGAAGAAGAAATGAGAGTTCTTCGGAAATTTGATCCTGATTTTGTTTGGGTAAAAGAAGAAATTAATCAGAAGAAACGAGTTTTTGATAATAAAGAAATGTGAAAAAGATTGTCAAACTTGTGATATCATCTGATGATGATTCTTCTGACAAGGCATCTTCAAAATCATTTTCAAAACCTTCTTTTAAGTCAAAATCATTTTGGAAATTGAAAAACAGGTCAAGTGATCAAATTTCTGGAAAAGGATGATCACAGTGAAGATGGTTCTTCAAGCAGTTCATCACAACAGAATGGCAGGGTCCATTCAGGGAGACTCGACGCCGAAATGGCGGGGTCATCCATTTTGATACTGATTGGTTTTAATTTATTGTGCAGGTGGCATCCATGGGCCATATCAATAGTCGTTGGATTGTTGATAGTGGATGTTCACGGCACATGACTGGAGATTTGAATTTGTTGAGAGATTTTAGGTTGATGAAAGGCAGCTATGTGAACTTTGCAGGAGACAAAGGTGGTCAAATTACCGGGTTTGGTAGTTTGACGAATGGAAAAGTTTCATTTTTAATATGTTAATTATTGCAAAGAATTAACTAACAATTTGTTATGTGTGTCTCAGATTTGTGATAAAGGATATAATGTGGTTCGAAAAAGACAGATGTTATGTACTTAAGCAAGGATTTCAGATTCCTGAGGAGTGGTGTAACATCAGTGCCGGAAATGCTACCGGAACAGTGATCTACACAGTAACTTGCATAATAACTCAGGTACAAACTATGTGAACTATTGTATGCTATTGACATTGTGATGCTTGACACTAAACTATTATGCAACTGTTTCTAAAATCTGATTAAATCTCGGTTTAACAGTCAGAAACACATCAGACAACACTGAACTGACACGCAAAATCTGCTAATTGTCCAAACAACAGAATCAGAAAGAGTTCAGATGATGAGAGTTGGGTGAATAGGTTAGGTGGAAGTCTTAGGAAAGTGAAACCTAGTGAAGAAGAAATGAGAGTTCTTCGGAAATTTGATCCTGATTTTGTTTGGGTAAAAGAAGAAATTAATCAGAAGAAACGAGTTTTTGATAATAAAAGAAATGTGAAAAAGATTGTCAAACTTGTGATATCATCTGATGATGATTCTTCTGACAAGGCATCTTCAAATCATTTTCAAAACCTTCTTTTAAGTCAAAATCATTTTGGAAATTGAAAAACAGGTCAAGTGATCAAATTTCTGGGAAAAAGGATGATCACAGTGAAGATGGTTCTTCAAGCATTTCATCACAACAGAATGGCAGGGGTCCATTCAGGAGACTCGACGCCGAAATGGCGGGGGTCATCCCTTTTGATACTGATTGGTTTTAATTTATTGTGCAGGTGGCATCCATGGGCCATATCAATAGTCGTTGGATTGTTGATAGTGGATGTTCACGGCACATGACTGGAGATTTGAATTTGTTGAGAGATTTTAGGTTGATGAAAGGCAGCTATGTGAACTTTGCAGGAGACAAAGGTGGTCAAATTACCGGGTTTGGTAGTTTGACGAATGGAAAAGTTTCATTTGATAATGTTAATTATGCAAAAATTAACTAACAATTTGTTATGTGTGTCTCAGATTTGTGATAAAGGATATAAAGTGTTGTTCGAAAAAGACATATGTTATGTACTTAAGCAAGGATTTCTGATTCCTGAGGAGTGGTGTAACATCATTGCCGGAAATGCTACCGGAACAGTGATCTACACAGTAACTTGCATAATAACTCAGGTACAAACTATGTGAACTATTGTATGCTATTGACATTGTGATGCTTGACACTAAACTATTACGCAACTGTTTCTAAAATCTGATTAAATATCTCGGTTTAACAGTCAGAAACACATCAGACAACACTGAACTGACACGCAAAATCTGCTAATTGTCCAAACAACAGAATCAGAAAGAGTTCAGATGATGAGAGTTGGGTGAATAGCTTAGGTGGAAGTCTTAGGAAAGTGAAACCCAGTGAAGAAGAAATGAGAGTTCTTCGGAAATTTGATCCTGATTTTGTTTGGGTAAAAGAAGAAATTAATCAGAAGAAACGAGTTTTTGATAATAAAAGAAATGTGAAAAGGATTGTCAAACTTGTGATATCATCTGATGATGATTCTTCTGACAAGGCATCTTCAAAATCATTTTCAAAACCTTCTTTTAAGTCAAAATCATTTTGGAAATTGAAAAACAGGTCAAGTGATCAAATTTCTGGGAAAAAGGATGATCACAGTGAAGATGGTTCTTCAAGCATTTCATCACAACAGAATGGCAAGGGTCCATTCAGGAGACTCGACGCCGAAATGGCGGGGGTCATCCCTTTTGATACTGATTGGTTTTAATTTATTGTGCAGGTGGCATCCATGGGCCATATCAATAGTCGTTGGATTGTTGATAGTGGATGTTCACGGCACAGACATGACTGGAGATTTGAATTTGTTGAGAGATTTTAGGTTGATGAAAGGCAGCTATGTGAACTTTGCAGGAGACAAAGGTGGTCAAATTACCGGGTTTGGTAGTTTGACGAATGGAAAAGTTTCATTTGATAATGTTAATTATGCAAAGAATTAACTAACAATTTGTTATGTGTGTCTCAGATTTGTGATAAAGGATATAAAGTGATGTTCGAAAAAGACAGATGTTATGTACTTAAGCAAGGATTTCAGATTCCTGAGGAGTGGTGTAACATCAGTGCCGGAAATGCTACCGGAACAGTGATCTACACAGTAACTTGCATAATAACTCAGGTACAAACTATGTGAACTATTGTATGCTATTGACATTGTGATGCTTGACACTAAACTATTATGCAACTGTTTCTAAAATCTGATTAAATCTCGCGGTTTAACAGTCAGAAACACATCAGACAACACTGAACTGACACGCAAAAATCTGCTAATTGTCCAAAACACAAATCAGAAAGAGTTCAGATGATGAGAGTTGGGTGAATAGGTTAGGTGGAAGTCTTAGGAAAGTGAAACCTAGTGAAGAAGAAATGAGAGTTCTTCGAAAATTTGATCCTGATTTTGTTTGGGTAAAAGAAGAAATTAATCAGAAGAAACGAGTTTTTGATAAAAAGAAATGTGAAAAAGATTGTCAAACTTGTGATATCATCTGATGATGATTCTTCTGACAAGGCATCTTCAAAATCATTTTCAAAACCTTCTTTTAAGTCTAAATCATTTTGGAAATTGAAAAACAGGTCTTGTGATCAAATTTCTGGGAAAAAGGATGATCACAGTGAAGATGGTTCTTCAAGCAGTTCATCACTACAGAATGGCAGGGGTCCATTCAAGGAGAGTCGACGCCGAAATAGCGGGGGTCATCCCTTTTGATACTGATTGGTTTTAAATTATTGTGTAGGTGGCATCCATGGGCCATATCAATAGTCGTTGGATTGTTGATAGTGGATGTTCACGGCACATGACTGGAAATTTGAATTTGTTGAGAGACTTTAGGTTGATGAAAGGCAGCTATGTGAACTTTGCAGGAGACAAAGGTGGTCAAATTACCGGGTTTGGTAGTTTGACGAATGGAAAAGTTTCATTTGATAATGTTAATTATTGCAAAGAATTAACTAACAATTTGTTATGTGTGTCTCAGATTTGTGATAAAGGATATAAAGTGATGTTCGAAAAAGACAGATGTTATGTACTTAAGCAAGGATTTCAGATTCCTGAGGAGTGGTGTAACATCAGTGCCGGAAATGCTACCCGGAACAGTGATCTACACAGTAACTTGCATAATAATATCATGTACAAACTATGTGAACTATTGTATGCTATTGACATTGTGATGCTTGACACTAAACTATTATGCAACTGTTTCTAAAATCTGATTAAATCTCGCGGTTTAACAGTCAGAAACACATCAGACAACACTGAACTGACACGCAAAATCTGCTAATTGTCCAAACAACAGAATCAGAAAGAGTTCAGATGATGAGAGTTGGGTGAATAGGTTAGGTGGAAGTCTTAGGAAAGTGAAACCTAGTGAAGAAGAAATGAGAGTTCTTCGAAATTTGATCCTGATTTGTTTGGGTAAAAGAAGAAATTAATCAGAAGAAACGAGTTTTTTATAATAAAAGAAATGTGAAAAAGATTGTCAAACTTGTGATATCATCTGATGATGATTCTTCTGACAAGGCATCTTCAAAATCATTTTCAAAACCTTCTTTTTAAGTCAAAATCATTTTGGAAATTGAAAAACAGGTCAAGTGATCAAATTTCTGGGAAAAAGGATGATCACAGTGAAGATGGTTCTTCAAGCAGTTCATCACACAGAATGGCAGGGGTCCATTCAGGGAGACTCGACGCCGAAATGGCGGGGTCATCCCTTTTGATACTGATTGGTTTTAATTTATTGTGCAGGTGGCATCCATGGGCCATATCAATAGTCGTTGGATTGTTGATAGTGGATGTTCACGGCACATGACTGGAGATTTGAATTTGTTGAGAGATTTTAGGTTGATGAAAGGCAGCTATGTGAACTTTGCAGGAGACAAAGGTGGTCAAATTACCGGGTTTGGTAGTTTGACGAATGGAAAAGTTTCATTTGATAATGTTAATTATTGCAAAGAATTAACTAACAATTTGTTATGTGTGTCTCAGATTTGTGATAAAGGATATAAGTGATGTTCGAAAAAGACAGATGTTATGTACTTAAGCAAGGATTTCAGATTCCTGAGGAGTGGTGTAACATCAGTGCCGGAAATGCTACCGGAACAGTGATCTACACAGTAACTTGCATAATAACTCAGGTACAAACTATGTGAACTATTGTATGCTATTGACATTGTGATGCTTGACACTAAACTATTATGCAACTGTTTCTAAAATCTGATTAATCTCGCGGTTTAACAGTCAGAAACACATCAGACAACACTGAACTGACACGCAAAATCTGCTAATTGTCCAAACAACAGAATCAGAAAGAGTTCAGATGATGAGAGTTGGGTGAATAGGTTAGGTGGAAGTCTTAGAAAGTGAAACCAGTGAAGAAGAAATGAGAGTTCTTCGGAAATTTGATCCTGATTTTGTTTGGGTAAAAGAAGAAATTAATCAGAAGAAACGAGTTTTTGATAACAAAGAAATGTGAAAAAGATTGTCAAACTTGTGATATCATCTGATGATGATTCTTCTGACAAGGCATCTTCAAAATCATTTTCAAAACCTTCTTTTAAGTCAAAATCATTTTGGAAATTGAAAAACAGGTCAAGTGATCAAATTTCTGGAAAAAGGATGATCACAGTGAAGATGGTTTCTCAAGCAGTTCATCACAACAGAATGGCAAGGGTCCATTCAGGGAGACTCGACGCCGAAATGGCGGGGGTCATCCTTTTGATACTGATTGGTTTTAATTTATTGTGCAGGTGGCATCCATGGGCCATATCAATAGTCGTTGGATTGTTGATAGTGGATGTTCACGGCACATGACTGGAGATTTGAATTTGTTGAGAGATTTTAGGTTGATGAAAGGCAGCTATGTGAACTTTGCAGGAGACAAAGGTGGTCAAATTACCGGGTTTGGTAGTTTGACGAATGGAAAATTTCATTTGATAATGTTAATTATGCAAAGAATTAACTAACAATTTGTTATGTGTGTCTCAGATTTGTGATAAAGGATATAAAGTGATGTTCGAAAAAGACAGATGTTATGTACTTAAGCAAGGATTTCAGATTCCAGGAGTGGTGTAACATCAGTGCCGGAAATGCTACCGGAACAGTGATCTACACAGTAACTTGCATAATAACTCAGGTACAAACTATGTGAACTATTGTATGCTATTGACATTGTGATGCTTGACACTAAACTATTATGCAACTGTTTCTAAAATCTGATTAATCTCGCGGTTTAACAGTCAGAAACACATCAGACAACACTGAACTGACACGCAAAATCTGCTAATTGTCCAAACAACAGAATCAGAAAGAGTTCAGATGATGAGAGTTGGGTGAATAGGTTAGGTGGAAGTCTTAGGAAAGTGAAACCTAGTGAAGAAGAAATGAGAGTTCTTCGGAAATTTGATCCTGATTTTGTTTGGGTAAAAGAAGAAATTAATCAGAAGAAACGAGTTTTTGATAATAAAAGAAATGTGAAAAAGATTGTCAAACTTGTGATATCATCTGATGATGATTCTTCTGACAAGGCATCTTCAAAATCATTTTCAAAACCTTCTTTTAAGTCAAAATCATTTTGGAAATTGAAAAACAGGTCAAGTGATCAAATTTCTGGGAAAAAGGATGATCACAGTGAAGATGGTTCTTCAAGCAGTTCATCACAACAGAATGGCAGGGGTCCATTCAGGGAGACTCGACGCCGAAATGCGGGGTCATCCCTTTTGATACTGATTGGTTTTAATTTATTGTGCAGGTGGCATCCATGGGCCATATCAATAGTCGTTGGATTGTTGATAGTGGATGTTCACGGCACATGACTGGAGATTTGAATTTGTTGAGAGATTTTAGGTTGATGAAAGGCAGCTATGTGAACTTTGCAGGAGACAAAGGTGGTCAAATTACCGGGTTTTGTAGTTTGACGAATGGAAAGTTTCATTTGATAATGTTAATTAGTTGCAAAGAATTAACTAACAATTTGTTATGTGTGTCTCAGATTTGTGATAAAGGATATAAGTGATGTTCGAAAAAGACAGATGTTATGTACTTAAGCAAGGATTTCAGATTCCTGAGGAGTGGTGTAACATCAGTGCCGGAAATGCTACCGGAACAGTGATCTACACAGTAACTTGCATAATAACTCAGGTACAAACTATGTGAACTATTGTATGCTATTGACATTGTGATGCTTGACACTAAACTATTATGCAACTGTTTCTAAAATCTGATTAAATCTCGCGGTTTAACAGTCAGAAACACATCAGACAACACTGAACTGACACGCAAAATCTGCTAATTGTCCAAACAACAGAATCAGAAAGAGTTCAGATGATGAGAGTTGGGAATAGGTTAGGTGGAAGTCTTAGGAAAGTGAAACCTAGTGAAGAAGAAATGAGAGTTCTTCGGAATTTGATCCTGATTTTGTTTGGGTAAAAGAAGAAATTATCAGAAGAACGAGTTTTTGATAATAAGAAATGTGAAAAGATTGTCAAACTTGTGATATCATCTGATGATGATTCTTCTGACAAGGCATCTTCAAAATCATTTTCAAAACCTTCTTTTAAGTCAAAATCATTTTGGAAATTGAAAAACAGGTCAAGTGATCAAATTTCTGGGAAAAAGGATGATCACAGTGAAGATGGTTCTTCAAGCAGTTCATCACAACAGAATGGCGGGGTCCATTCAGGGAGACTCGACGCCGAAATGGCGGGGGTCATCCTTTTGATACTGATTGGTTTTAATTTATTGTGCAGGTGGCATCCATGGGCCATATCAATAGTCGTTGGATTGTTGATAGTGGATGTTCACGGCACATGACTGGAGATTTGAATTTGTTGAGAGATTTTAGGTTGATGAAAGGCAGCTATGTGAACTTTGCAGGAGACAAAGGTGGTCAAATTACCGGGTTTGGTAGTTTGACGAATGGAAAGTTTCATTTGATAATGTTAATTATTGCAAAGAATTAACTAACTATTGTTATGTGTGTCTCAGATTTGTGATAAAGGATATAAAGTGATGTTCGAAAAAGACAGATGTTATGTACTTAAGCAAGGATTTCAGATTCCTGAGGAGTGGTGTACATCAGTGCCGGAAATGCTACCGGAACAGTGATCTACACAGTAACTTGCATAATAACTCAGGTACAAACTATGTGAACTATTGTATGCTATTGACATTGTGATGCTTGACACCCTAAACTATTATGAACTGTTTCTAAAATCTGATAAATCTCGCGGTTAAACAGTCAGAAACACATCAGACAACACTGAACTGACACGCAAAATCTGCTAATTGTCCAAACAACAGAATCATAAAGAGTTTAGATGATGAGAGTTGGGTTAATAGGTTAGGTGGAAGTCTTAGGAAAGTGAAACCTTTGAAGAAGAAATGAGAGTTCTTCGGAAATTTGATCCTGATTTTGTTTGGGTAAAAGAAGAAATTAATCAGAAGAAACGAGTTTTTGTTAATAAAAGAAATGTGAAAAAGATTGTCAAACTTGTGATATCATCTGATGATGATTCTTCTGACAAGGCATCTTCAAAATCATTTTCAAAACCTCTTTTAAGTCAAAATCATTTGGAAATTGAAAACAGGTCAAGTGATCAAATTTCTGGGAAAAAGGATGATCACAGTGAAGATGGTTCTTCAAGCAGTTCATCACAACAGAATGGCAGGGGTCCATTCAGGGAGACTCGACGCCGAAATGGCGGGGTCATCCTTTTGATACTCTGATTGGTTTTAATTTATTGTGCAGGTGGCATCCATGGGCCATATCAATAGTCGTTGGATTGTTGATAGTGGATGTTCACGGCACATGACTGGAGATTTGAATTTGTTGAGAGATTTTAGGTTGATGAAAGCAGCTATGTGAACTTTGCAGGAGACAAAGGTGGTCAAATTACCGGGTTTGGTAGTTTGACGAATGGAAAATTTCATTTGATAATGTTAATTATTGCAAAGAATTAACTAACAATTTGTTATGTGTGTCTCAGATTTGTGATAAAGGATATAAAAGTGATGTTCGAAAAAGACAAATGTTATGTACTTAAGCAAGGATTTCAGATTCCTGAGGAGTGGTGTAACATCAGTGCCGAAAATGCTACCGGAACAGTGATCTACACAGTAACTTGCATAATAACTCAGGTACAAACTATGTGAACTATTGTATGCTATGACATTGTGATGCTTGACACTAAACTATTATGCAACTGTTTCTAAAATCTGATTAAATCTCGCGGTTTAACAGTCAGAAACACATCAGACAACACTGAACTCACATGCAAAATCTGCTAATTGTCCAAACAACAGAATCAGAAAGAGTTCAGATGATGAGAGTTGGGTGAATAGGTTAGGTGAAGTCTTAGGAAAGTGAAACCTAGTGAAGAAGAAAGAGAGTTCTTCGGAAATTTGATCCTGATTTTGTTTGGGTTAAAGAAGAAATTAATAAGAAGAAACGAGTTTTTGATATAAAAGAAATGTGAAAAAGATTGTCAACTTGTGATATCATCTAATGATGATTCTTCTGACAACGCATCTTCAAAATCATTTTCAAAACTTCTTTTAAGTCAAAATCATTTGGAAATTGAAAACAGGTCAAGTGATCAAATTTCTGGGAAAA